>VWZK01010945.1:92337-143030 GCA_013396935.1 Baryphthengus martii
GCAACCTCCAGAACAAACAAGATGATTTGTTATTCTTATTTTACTTTTTTAAAAGCAGGTAATCAAATGTTTAGGCCATTTCTAACTGCATTATCGACCACTAACTGTAGTTTGAGACTGTACAAATCGGTCGGGAAGAGTCAAAAGCTATTCTACCTTCAAAGTGTTAACCTTAACCATCATCATACTTCTGTGGCCCTGCTCTTCACAGAGCTAGAACCTGGTTATACAAGTCCTGACTTTAATAGAAGGGCATATATCTGGTTTTGGCTAGAATTATAGACTACTTGAAACTATATTCAAGGCATAAGTCAGGGTACCGAAAATGAGCATCAGCTGTCAGGATGCCAAAGTTACTCAATTAACACTTGCACAGTTCAAAGCATTTGCAATTTTATTCACAAGTTATCAAAAAAAAAAACCCACCACCACAAACAAACAAAACCCACACACACCCAAAGCCACATAAACAAACAAAAAAACACACACACACAAAAACCCCACAAAAACAACAACAAAAATAACCAACAAAATAAAACATTTAAAAAAAAAAAAAAAAATCAAACACCCCCTGCCTGGGCTGGGGGAAAAAATCATCATCTTCAGGATTTCTTCTTCTCTTGCTAGCTCCCAGACCTCTCCCTTTCCACACTAGATGGAGCTTTGTCCCCTGCTTGCCCAGGCTGCTGGCACTGCCAGGAGTTCGGGATAAAAAAGGGTAAAGAGGCAAAGGGTGAAACGCTGAGCTCACTCCCAGTAAACAGGGCACACGGAACAGCTTGAGGAACACCATGAGGCCAAGAGAGTACCTAGGCCCTCCCAATGCCCTCCCTGGTCCTTCTTCCCCCCATTAATCTCTCCTTCCACCACTGTTTTGTCATTTTCAAGAAATCAATGTTTTCAACAACTCCAGATCCCAAACCATGCTGCAACTTCTCCCAGCCTTTCCCATGGCTGTGAGGTGCTGCCCTGAGTTCACACCACATTAAAACCATGTTGCTTTTCCCCTCCTTATAAAAGGACAGCATTTAAGCTCATTACCAGTCTACACACCTGAATTGCTCACTCCCTTTCCTGGATCCCTCTTCGTANTGGGGTTTTTTTTTCTAGGAAAGTGAAAAAAAAAAAAAGCAGCCACCTCAAAACTCTACATGCCTTTTTATTAGACCCTCTTAATCTCTTCTGTACTGCCAGAAGCATAGCACTTGAATGGCTATTTCTGTTCAAAGCTATATTTGTTGTGGAACTACTGCAAACTCCTGAATCATGTAAACAGAGGCAAGAGCCAAAAAATATTTCACTGGACTTAAGTTCACATCTGCCTTAGTTACTAGCACAGGAAAATAAAGGCAGGAGCTTAGTTTATAACCAATAAATCCTGTGGAGACTACAGTTAATCATGAATTCTCGCAACAGGGTTTTGTTTAATCAGGTTTATTTAGCGTCTGTGACCTTGGCAAAGTACCTGCGGGAGCACCCACCATTACTGTGGAGCGGCAATCCACACCTTCTGTTATTTTAGGTTCCAGCAGACGACTGTACAGCGCTACAATTAGTCAACCAGCTTTATAAACTTGCAGCAAAGTCACCTGGAAATGATGTATAGTCCCCGACCTGCTGGAGCCCAGCAGCCAACAGTATTACTGCCCCTGAATGAAGAAGCCGTATTATAACGGCTCTCGGGCTGCACTTAGCAACTGCATGTTTCTGCAAAATAAATGCTTGGCAAGCACACTGCTGGGAGCAAAATGACCCTCCCATTTCTTCAGCTTCTCGATTGAAAAAGCTTAGCACTAGAAACCATCTCCTCACCTCGACCTACCACTTTGGATGCAAACTTCACCTTCTCTTCAGTCACCTTCCTGATCCTCCTGCAGCAGGAAGAATCTCCAATATTCCCCAAACAATCACAAAACACAAACGCAGGTTCTTGATCCCAACTTCCCACAGATTTCAAAGAGCTACCACTGCAGGCAGGGACAAATCCTGCCAAGTGATCTTTGGCACTGAACTGCAGAAGAGGTACTACAGGTACTAGGACAAGCAGAAGATTCTTGGGTAAGAATAGGGCATCATAGGTGGATTAAGGAAAATCAAAAAGAGGTTTTCTTCATTAGCTGCAGAAAAAAAAAAATCAGGATTAAATTGTGGTAGTCTGGTTTTGCTATATAACCTTTGCTGAATTCAGAAATTTAAGTAGCGTCTAATACACTGAAAATATTTTTCCCCATCCTTTCAGAGAGGCTGCTGCAAAGCCACAGTCAGGAACTGCAACTGGCCTTCCAAGTACTTGGGGAAAAAAAAAGGGCGGGNCACAAAAACAACAACAAAAATAACCAACAAAATAAAACATTTAAAAAAAAAAAAAAAAATCAAACACCCCCTGCCTGGGCTGGGGGAAAAAATCATCATCTTCAGGATTTCTTCTTCTCTTGCTAGCTCCCAGACCTCTCCCTTTCCACACTAGATGGAGCTTTGTCCCCTGCTTGCCCAGGCTGCTGGCACTGCCAGGAGTTCGGGATAAAAAAGGGTAAAGAGGCAAAGGGTGAAACGCTGAGCTCACTCCCAGTAAACAGGGCACACGGAACAGCTTGAGGAACACCATGAGGCCAAGAGAGTACCTAGGCCCTCCCAATGCCCTCCCTGGTCCTTCTTCCCCCCATTAATCTCTCCTTCCACCACTGTTTTGTCATTTTCAAGAAATCAATGTTTTCAACAACTCCAGATCCCAAACCATGCTGCAACTTCTCCCAGCCTTTCCCATGGCTGTGAGGTGCTGCCCTGAGTTCACACCACATTAAAACCATGTTGCTTTTCCCCTCCTTATAAAAGGACAGCATTTAAGCTCATTACCAGTCTACACACCTGAATTGCTCACTCCCTTTCCTGGATCCCTCTTCGTACTCCCACTTATTTTCTTCCAAAATAAGCTCTTCAGTCTGCTCTAGTAACCTGAAACACCTACACCTAATACCTCTGCTAAGGCTCCAGACCTGGATCCACGGACACTTTTGGGGAGTACATCGTGGATTAGAGTAAAATTCCCCTTGCCTTCCACCTGCTGGATCTGCTTTGCATTGTTTCAGAATACAGTTCAGGAGAAACAGCTCATCCTTCTGGTGAGCTGCCACAACTCCATCAGGATCTTTCAAAGCACAACAGGATATGGTCCATCATCAGTATTTCTATGATGAATTTAAACTCCATGGGTCACAGAAGAGCCCAGGGGCATGAGTCACACCTAATGGCACGAGCGGCCAGCACAGCAACACAGGTGTAAAATCAGGAGCCTCAGGCTCTTTCAGACCAGGTAATACCAGAGAGAATGGAGAAAGACCAGTGTCCGGAGTACGGGACAAGGGCTCCTGCCTGGGCACCTCTGCTCAAGAACCAGGAGTAACAATTGAGGTGACAAGAGAAACAAGAGCCCACTTATAGCAGGAAGCTAAAGAAAAGTTGGGCATTTTCATATCACAAAATGGAGGTTGACAGGGATGAGTGTTGCTGTCTATAAATACAGCAGGGAAACAAACACCCAGGAGAGAACAACCCTGGCAGTTCACCAAGCGATATAAACCAGCTATGAACAAGATTAAACTGGTACCAACAGTTTCATTCTGAGAAGTCCAGTTCCAAAACTGTTTCCAACTGGAGGACTGGCAAAGGAACAACTTGCTTCTTTTCAGATAAAGACTTGTTGCCTAATCAAAGTAGGTCACTGTGGAACGAAGCAGCCAGTAACAAATCCCAGGCCACAGAAGGCTTCAGCAGGACAGATGCAGGACAAAGCCAACGCTTTGGTAGAGCACAGGGACCTGAAGTAGCAGCTGAATAAAGCACTGAAGACAACAGGAGTTGCTGCCTTCACACACATCAGCATGTCCAAACATAACCCTTCTGGAAGGTGAGCGTGTTAGCTTCTCAAAGATGCTCTTCTAGAGCTAACAAACCATCTGGGATCTAATGAAACATTCCTGCTATCATCTGGCACGCTGGGTCAGCTGGAAAGAAAGTATCAGCAGCCATCGTGCTGCAAAATTTCTCAGAAGTCCTCTCTTCCCTCTCGCCCCCACCTTCAAGGACACCATTGTCTGTATCCTCCCACATGGAAGCCCAGCTGAGTGAGCCAGAGTTCAGAAGTGTTGAAATGAAGTAGCAAATCATACCTCAAAAATGCAACCACTCCTTTCTAACTAATTCAGAAATAACTTAAGTTTTTATGTCACCACTTCGCAAGTAAGTGACTACAGTGTAGCTGATCCCTCCCCTTTTGTGTCCGGCTGCTACATTATTCCCCAGATTTGTGCACTGAACCATGCAGAGACCAGAGGGGTCCAGATCTTCCCTAATTTGGGGCAGTCACACATTCAAATGGAGTAAGTCAACAGATACGACTAAATTCAAGTAGTAACATTAGGAAAAGGCCTGAAAATGGACTCCAAATGAAGGTAATTTTCATACTGCAAAAGTTCCTCCAAGGGACTATTTCTTAAATAGGCAAAAACTCCATCGAGTGGTACAAATAACTGACATAATAATGCAAAAGAAAGCCAGAGTTAGAAAGCTGTGGGAGCAGGTGATGAAAAGAAGCAGCTGGTATTCATTCACATCAGAAGATCAGCGTCAGTCCCTATTTTCCTTCTGTTGACCACCACCACCTTCTGTTATTTAGTTTATCCAGCTCCCAGAGTCAGCATCAAGAAGTTTTGCCTAAATTAAACGTTCGAGTAGGTCACTACATTTGAGCCAAAATTTTTGCTGCTTCATTCAGTTGAGGAACAAAATAAAAATAGGAAAACAAATAAAAGGCACACCTACCATACTTTCGTCTCCTAGAAGGCCTCCCCTGGTTTCCAGGCAACAACTTCATGAGCAGCCCAGGGGTACCTCTACCAGTCCAGACTGGACAGCCAACACTAGTCAGTCAATTTAAGTAATTTTTTTTTTAAAGTCACTATGCTTATAAAATACATGCAACTTACAGCAGACTTTGATAGAGGAATAAAACTCACATTCCCTTCCAGTGGGTTTGCTTTGTAAGGAGAACTAAGCCAACTTATCTTCAAGAGCCTTAATAGCAACACCTTCATTTGCCCCTCGCTTTTTGCCATCCTGGAAAGCTGGAGCTCTCATGCTTTAAGCTACCAGGCTATATGTGTTAAAGTACAGAAGCTCACCTGCCCCTCACCCAGTCAAAAACTCATAACCCAAATATTTAGGGGTCTTCCCCTCAACACAAACACAAAACCAAGAAATACCTGCTACAAAAAGAGACAACTTACAAGTAGACAGAAGGCATGTAGAGAAAGAGATTTAATCCAGAGCAGATTTAAGAGGGACAGCTTTCATTCAAAGAGAAGACAGCAGCTGGAGGGTCCAACTGCCACACATCATCTCACAAAGGTGCCACCACCAGCAAGGACCTTCAACACAAGGATTTTGAGTAGAGCCTCTTAGGGGACTTCCGTGATGTGACAGAGCCTGGGCAGTACAGACAGGAGTTGAAACCACATCTCTAAATCCCAATAGCGTCCATTCTCCATAGCCAACAGTCACGTGTCTTTCATTCTCCTACCTCCCATTGACAAGCGACACAAGACAGAACTGAAGGTGAACCTGCCAGGCTCTTGCGATACCAACTCACAAGCTTAAAGAAGAACCCTTCCAGTCCATTACAGCAGCATAAAAACTCAAACCCCTGCCATCCCAGTACTGTTCAACATCTTGGACTTGCCATCCAAAACGTCCACTGAAGTTCAAAAATGGAATAGAATGAAAACACCTTCACTGCTCGAGTTATTTCCAGCCTGAGAATAAAGAAATTCAGCCTCTGGTGCAGTTTCAATACAGGCTAATTTATTCTGAAAAAAACAAAACCAACAACAATGAAGAAGAACAGAAAACCAAAGTATGCAACCTGAAAAACACCCTCCTGTCTGGCAGAACAAGCACTTTCTAAAGATGCTTACATGAGCTCATGCTGCTAAAACTGTTTTTTAAAAATAATCGGAGGAAAGAAGCAATTATCTAAAAAATACACAACAACATTAAGCCGAAAATGTTACACTGAAAAAAATATAAGCAGGTCAAATGCACCAGGTAATATGCTCTAATCATTAAGTCCACACACAAGTTGTTTGAAACTTAAGTCTTTAATAGCTGAATGATTACGCATGAGTTTTTAAAAATCTAACAAGTATTTAGTACTACTGAAAAGCCAGCACATTAAATCTTTCCAGACTGAGATTCAAAAATTCCCTGAAACAAGAGCAAAAAAGCCCTAGGCAAAAACAAAACAAATCCAACTTCACCACCCACCCCACCACAGGCTTCTGTGAAACCAGCACCAGGTAAACCAGGGATTGCAAAATCAGCCAGAATAAAGCAGTTCCCAGGCCAAATGGGTTTGGTTTTCAAACAGTTCCAAGATCCCGGTATTGCAGTGGCCCAGAACAGGATTGTAGATGAAGCATTAGAAAATACCAGGAAGGGAGGCACTCAGAACTTGTAAGCAAGCAATAGAACAGCCTTGCAGTTACTACTTCAGGTAAGCTGGGTCCTTGCTTATAAAAGGAAAACCTCAATATACTTCCATTAAAAAAAAACAAACAAAAAAAATCAACCAAAAAAAGACAAACAAAAAAAAAACCAAGCCAATAAAAGGCTGCTGTGATGCCAGTGAATGGAGAAGATCACGGTTTAAGAAGGTGAAAAGCCCTCTCCATGCCCATAGTTTAAGAGGGTGAAAAGTCTTCTCTGCGGCAAGGTACAGATACCAGGCTGACGTTGGTAGGAATGGTCTGATTCACCTCTAGGAGAAGTCCATGGCACTTCCAACACAGCTAAAGGAAAACAAGCTGAGGGTAGTGTCCTCAAAAGGAAACCACACCACAAAAATCCCCAAACCGCTCCCTGAACCATGGCAACTCCTAATGTGTTACTGTGAGGACACATTAGCGCAGGGATAACTCGTGGATAAGACCCATTTCCCAACATCCTTCTCCTGTGCTGATCCTCTCCCACTTGGAACAAAAAAGTGCACCCTCCAGTCTTGCTTCCCTGGGGTAACAGGTACACAGAAAACCTGAAGAAGGCAAAGTTTTGTTCCAAATTGGCCAGCGCGTTCTAGATTTAGCTGCAGCAGCTTAACAACCCAGTTTCTAATTTCTAACGGATTTATCGTTTTCTCACTGCATTATTCAACGGCGGCATCACTTTATCAACTGTCCAAGTACCACCCTCCAAGAAGCACTATACAAGAGCTTTCTTATAATAATATTTTCCATCAGAACTAGGGCAGCAAACCAAAAATTGATATCGGCAGAAAACCGCTCAGTTTGCCATAGCAAAGTCCACCTTCAGAAATTTTTTCATTTGAGATTAAATGCAGCCAAACTCTTTGGAGCCAATAAACCAAAGATGCAAAGAGAAGGTGTATCCATTCTTGTATTGGTTAACATTTCACACACATAAAAATTTCAACAGTCAACTTCAAGCTCAAATGGCCAAATCATGTATTTTCTTCATAACATTTTGTTATGTTCATGTTTTTATTTTCAGTGAGGTTGGAAACTTACAGACGCATGGGAAGAAGACAAGGAAATGACAAAAAATACCCAACCAAACCAAAGCACCTACACAAAAAATATATTTAAAACTGCACTTCTACATAGTAGTAAAACAACATGCTGCCTGGAAACATCCTTCCATTGCTATTTAACATAACGGTGGCATGAATTACTGCCAAAGTAAACGTGAAAAATTTGTTTGCCATGGAGGAAAACCAAGAAAACTGAAGTTCTATGTGCAGAATCCTGTTTCAAGAGTGTGAAGGTTTCTTTGTTCCCTTTAGTGCCAGGTCATTTTAAACTTTTATGTCTACATATTTTATGTGCCTGTAAAGCCTTTATCAAAAAAAAAAAAAAGCTGGGGGGGGGGGGGGGGAGAAAACATGGAGATTACAAATTTTAAAACGCCCTGCTAAATACCCTGGGTAAAAATAACAAGGGCAACATTTTTTCCTATTCCATCAGTCTGCTCCCAAAAGCTTAGCATGTGAAAGCAAAATATTATTTCATGTAGCGAAATGAGAAGGTATGTTTTCTGCGGAAAAAAAAAAAGTATGTGTAAAATCCATGAAAAAAAATATATTTACCATTTTAATACAGATTACTTTATCCTCTTAAATGGCAGTTTCTGACCATTAACAACCATAAATATAGATAAGAACTTTTATTCAACTATCATGCTAAATTTCAAGTCTCTGTAAGCAGCCCGATAAAGCAGCTCAGTTATTCCTCCCTTGCTTATCCATTATCTAAAAACCACAAACGATATCATTTCAGACACTAGAAAAATACTTGGAACTTTCTATGCTGTGGCTCAGCCACCCCAACAGATCTCTACGCACAAATAAGAGTTTTCCTTCACCACCTCTGCTTTCCATTCAGATCTCCAGCATTTCCTTGGTGTTTAAGTCCCTATCTTCAGCACACAGACATCCCAGGAAACAGCAGTTTCTGAAAGTTACTTCGGAAAGTTTATGTTACTTATTCAAGATACTTCTCCTGGTATTTGTCCTAGTAAGCTTGGGATGTAAACCCCAGCTGCAAGGTCAGACTCTTAACTGCTACAGGACTGGGGAGAAAAAGAGGCTGAGTTAAATGAGGTTATTAGACAGCAACTTTCACTGGGCAGGTAATTCCAACATTAAATTCAGATGTACGTTCAGCACATCATCACCAAATTTAGCTGGGATGTGGTCCCAAACTCAAGGAAATCAACAGGAGCATTTCATTCTTCCTTCCCACGCTCTTTTGGTACCGACTGTTTTTGTCTACAGCACTTTCAGCAGAAAACTCTCCTGCTTTTACTGCATCTGAGGAAGCAGGGCGGAACCTGCCGCGTGCAGCATCTGTTCGGCAGTCAGTCCGCGGCGCTCGCAACGGAGAGAAGCACGAACCGGCTGGCTGCACATTAAAGCACCTGCAAAGGTCTTGTGAATAAGAAAAAGAAAGGAGCAAGGAAGTATTTACCATCCCGCATGGGTTTGGGGTTTTTGATATTGTAAAGTCAGGTAATTTATTTTGATTCCTACCTGAGCCAGGAGGGGAAAGGGGAAAAAAAAAAAAAAAAAAAAAAATCATATAATGCTGCAGAAGTGCAGATACAACCTGGTGCTGGCACCAGAAGTGTTGATTGCTCCATACGGCTCTGCTCAGCTTAGAGAAGAAAAAGGACCAAGAACTTACCCAGAGAATTCATTCTTTCACGTTTCAATCCAGCAAGGCCAGAGCTCGCCGGGAACTGCGCTCCTGAATGGCCACAAAACCAAGACTAGACAGAAAGGTCTTAGTAAGCACCGGCTTCCAGAAACTGCACTTCCACTCCTACCATCCACCTCCTAACCCGGCCGCTGCATTTGTGGCTGCCTTTGTTAGAATACTTCTGCAAATGAAAACAGATGAGTAACTATTGCTGCTTTAGCAAACTCCCAAGCCCATGGTCACTAATAATAGCTCTGTTCCTTTTATTACTAAACAAAACCAAAAAAAAAAAAAAAGTTTAAACGCTTGTATAAAATGCACATCGCTGAATGTTTTCTTTCATCGATCCAGTGATGTTTCCCATACCAGCTTAGGCCCAGGTCTCTCCAACAATTCATGTGGATCAACCAGATGTGGAGCAATCTCGGGCTTTTTGTAGGGGAAACACTCACCAAAAAAAAAAAAAATTATAATAGTCAGGTTTTGCGCTCCTTCAGTTTAGCTATTAAGAGTTCAACTTCTTGGGTTTTTTGTTGTTCTTGAACAGAGACATTCCCACTTTTTGCCCTAATTTAAAGCCAAATGCAGATCTGAGCTCTCTGGTATGCGACATCCTGGAGCTTATGAATTCAGAAAGGCAAAGGTGCTTTGGCAGAGTGAGCTCCCAGCTCCCCGCCGGCACACCAGCACGCTGCCGCCAGCTCCGGCTCGCACCAGGAACAAACTGGTGGGACAGGAGGTAAAAGGGCGGAGGACTGGGAAGAGAAAGTGGAGAAGGCAACACAAGAGAAAATAGAGAATGTAGGAAGACATTGCTGTGAAATGACAGTGGGAGAATGATGACAAGAAATCCTTACTCACTGGTAAGAAGGAAAGAAAGAAAAAAAAGAAAAAAAAAAAAAATCACACCAAAAAATGCTTTTGTTAAAAAACCTCTGATTTTTTTTCTCTGCCTCTCAGCTTCCCTGGCCTGGTGTGCAGGCTTTCACAACAATCTTGGATCAAACCGTAGCATGGTCAAGCCCCGGGTCTCCGTTAGCCTGTATTATGTTCCTGGGAAATAACTCTGAGCCGCTGGGCTTTGGCCAACCATGCTGGAAGGTGAGTAGACATCAAGACAAAAAAAAAAAAAGTATTGAATGTTTAGAAGTCAGGCCACAGCATTTTCATACTAACATCCCGAAGCTTCCAGTGCTTATTAATTCCTATTATTGGATTGACTGTTGCTGAATAATCCCAAGCACTGCATGGGGAGTGGGGTGGGTTGTTTTTTTTACAGGAAGTTACCAAGCCAGAAGCAGCGAAAGCATCCTCTTGTTCTATGTGCAAGCCCTTTTCTTTCTTTTTTTATTGCAGTTTATTTGAACAATGGCACCATGAAACAGCTCACAATAATGACTGTTACAAAATAGGAAGCTGAATTATTAGGCAAGCTTCATCTGCGTAACTCAATCAGTCTAGGGAGGATATGACAGGCACCACGAAGACAAAGGACTGGACTCTGTGACCCAAGGCATCCCTTTCAGGACTTTGTTTCTGCATCAGAGTTGAAGTTTGGTTTTGCTGGTTTATGAGATGCACCATTCCTCTAAGTGCAGCAGCAAAACACATGAGCATCCCAAGAAAGATCAGCAAGCATGGATGCAGAAAGAACACACTTTGGAGAGGTGGTGATGAGAACTTTACCTGAAAATAAATTCCAAAATGGAAAAGCAAAGCTGTGTATTCAAACCTTTCAGTGTATAAGAGGAATACACAGAAGGACAAGTAAATTGCAAGTTAGTTTTTATTCAAATAGTTGGCCAAGCACAGCTTTTGCAAGGCAACAAAGAACCGTTAAAAGTGGTCTTTAAGTAGCACCAATACTATTGTGGTTGCAAGGTTCAAAGGCACAGAACTTCTACAAGCTTGCTGAGAGCATCACCAGGACCAGCTCAGGAACTGAAGGCAGACACCCACCATCCTGCAATTACAGGAACGCTACTGAAACTATGAAAATCAGGTCTTAGTGCTCATCTGAGCAATACTTCTGTAGACAACAGCAACAGCAATACAGGAACCTGTAAGTGAATCATTAACGAGCAATGATTTCTCCATTACTCACCCTGGATATAGAGTTACTGTGGGTAAGATCTGTTTCTAAAAAAAGGGAACAGCCAACAACATGAGTACTAACACATTCATCAAAGCTCAACACAATGTAGAAAGGAAAGAGGAAGGCAAAGCTATCGGCCGCTCTTTGTCCGAAAGAGCAGCTGATTGGGGAAGGCTCCACGGAGCAAAGCAGGAGCACCGGGAAGAGCATCACAAACCATCTCTTTCCTTCCACAGGGGTCGTGTTCAAGGGCTCAGGGCAATTGGTTGTTGATTTTGAGTTACACCAAGAAATTATTAACTCATTCTACAAGAGCTATACGTCTGTCAGACTAGTGATACAGATCAATAGCCAACAACCTAAAAGTCAACAGTTTGACCTCTAGGCAAGGGTTTCCATAGCCCTTTACCCACATTCTACAGTAAATACTCCTCTTACATTTTCTCCAAGCATTCATGGTCTATGCTACTGAAAATAAGCAACAGGAGAACGGAGCTGACATTCTCAGCCAATCTTTAGGCAAGATTAGCAAGCAATTAAAGCTGTTGGATGAGGAATTTTAAGTGCGCTACGACTTCATGCCAAACGAGCTACTCAAGCACTGGAATTTATTTTTTACAGTTCTGTTCTATACAGAAATAGAAGACAAATTTAAAGAAAATATTTTTGAAGCAAAGATTCAACCAATTACCAAAACATCTATTATAACTTAAATACTAATATATGCTGAAAGAAATCCTGCATCAAGAAAAGGACATGCAAAGCATTCTGACTGCTTCCTACCAAAGAATGTTAAAGTTAATGTACTCCTACAAAACATTTCCATTTCAACCAAACTGGGGGAGTTTTAATCCTTTTTTATTCTTTTGTTGACACAACATAAACCAACAGTTAACTGCACCCCAGGTGGTTCGGGTGCAAGACATCCTGGGAACACGTTTAAAGCCCAACCCAAAATCTCAGCCCCAAAAACAAATGAGTGCTTTGCCTCCCATTGCCTACAACCAGATGCACCAGAACAGGTAGCCAGGAACACTACTTTTGTCCCGGGAGTGGATCATTTAATGAAGAGGCATAGCTGCAGACTCAATTGCCAGGAAAACCTGGCAGAGTAACACAGCAGGCCACACATTTCATGAGGATAAGAGTTATAAGATGTTCGAGAGGAAAGGCTTGATTTTAAGTATGACAGAAAAAAAAAAAAAAAAGCAGATTTTGTGAACTGTCACCCACAGCAACAAATTGCACAGCTTGCATGGGTTTGATAATACGGGTTGAGAATAATTATTTTCATAAACACACCAACTGGAGCAGAATAAAAATGTTACAATGAACAAGGCGAGCGAACGAAGTTAAATAAGGCAAATGAAGCCTGAGCTACAGTTTTCAGACTGATCTGCTGTTCATATAAAGAATGCTGTAGCTGGAGATTAGGGGTGAGAAATAAGAACTCATTAGCTCTTCTTCAGGGTTCATGATTCAAATCTGACAAAACACACACTTCAGTGTTTCCAAGCTTAAAGAAAATTCCAGCAGGGTCACGGAAGATGCTATTTATAGCTGGGCTTAATCTCTGTGCACTCAAACACAGCTTTTGTACATATTTTGTTAGCACTTAAATAAAACAACAAAAAAAAAAAAAACAAGCTCTGTTACTAAAAACTTAATCATCCACAAGTTCAGAAAATGCAAATGGGTTTTTCCTCTTAATATGAACTGTTTCTGACTGAATGGCACCAGAAAACAGCCTATCTTTTTTCAGCTAAAACTGCTACCGGAAAAAAACAAACAACAAAACAGGTTCCGGAAAATATTCAGTGACAAAATTGAGAAAGAAGAATGTGGAAAGTTACCAGCAATTAAATTCTTAATAGGAAACAAACTCTTCCTACCCTCAATGTACCTATCAGCACAGCTCGGACTGTTCTGAAACATGGAACATCCAGGCAGTGAAAGACACTGGGAAGTGTCCGGCACTGGCAGCTGGATGAAAGTCAAGAGCCAGGCAGCCCTGGTCTCTAAGGTCATTCCGCAAACATCAGCACAGTTAAGCCCTCTGACAAAAAGAAAATACATTAGAAATCAATGGTCCTCTGCTCTGCTGCCTGGGCTCCTGGCTGGCTGCTCCCTGCAAAAATCATTTCAGCTGGAGCTATTAGTAAGAGGGCAAAGCAAAGGGGTCAGATGCCTGTGTCATTTACACCAGGATCAGGGAGAGGTGATGGGATGGCTCCCACGCCAGGCAAACGGTGCCTCGCCAAGCCGACTGCCTTCGGTGATGAGATGGTTGGCTCAGAGGACAGAACCAGAGAGCAGTGATGGCTGTTTACACAACTACAAAATGCAAGCAAATCTGGACAGACTGCTCGGCTCTACGGGCAGCGATCAGCAGGTCAAACACACTGGATGGGGCTGGTCAATAGCTGTTGGTGGGGAGGTCAGCGTGGTTCAACATTTTCCTTAGTGACCCGTGGGAGATAAGCAGAGCTTGACTAGACAAGGCTGCTTAAAGCTTTCCTCAACTCCAAACATCGAGCCAAGGGGCGCAACCAGATGACCTTCAGGGGTCCCTTCCACTCCAAATTATTTTTGGTCTAGAAACACTAAAGTTTAGTCTTTGTCTCCTAAATTACTTATCATATACTAAAAAATACCTTGTTCATCCAAGTCAGAAAGGTTTCAGCCACAGCAGATGGCATCAAAAGTGATGCAGCCCAGGCACTGCATCACCCCAAGAAAGATATAACAGAACCTTTATAGTTGCATTAAGATTCTTGTTGCTCTTGAGTATAAGCTCTGCGTACGCACTGCTACAAAAGCTCCGCACAAGCCATTTACTCACAGGGCCCTTGTTGTTACATTCTTCATTAATCCTTACAAGTAAGTTTGCCTGTTGACCTGCTGTAATTTTAAGAGATGCAGGGTTTGAACGTTCCTACCAGCCAAACTCTTTTAATGGAATTAAACAGAGATATCATGTAAGCTTGTAACAATGCTGACAAGTACCACAGTTCAGTTAGCTGAGCCAACAAGAAACCGCTGAACCCTTCCATACATTCTTCCTCTCGCCATCGAGCACGCCCAGCGCAGAATGCCGTGTGCAGACGGCCAATTTCCCAAACCACCTTCTTAAAATATTAACGGATCAAATCTGACTGTAAGGGGACAGCGAGCAACTGAACCCCCTCCTTCCCCCATAACAACACTCTGGTGAGTCAGCCCTCAGCATTTCTCCCGCTCGAGTCCAACACACGCACGCAGACGGAGGTTGTTTAGCACGCTGCACCAGTGCCAAAGCCCAAGATGAGTTTTATTATCTTTAAGCAGGTTTAGGAAAAGATTATAGGTTGGAGGAGCACGGCAGAACACCTTCTTTATCGCATGCTACTGTTGGTGACAGCTCCACAGTGCTGACATGCTGCCTTTAAGGCTTTGCATTACTAGTTCTTCAGCACTGAAAGCAGGAGCACTTTAGAATCAGTTGGAATCTTTCCTCGTTAGTCTTCTGTAAGTGATAGAAATCTTCTAGCCGTCATAATTCATAACCAGCCGTCGCTTCTCTTAAGGTACGCCTCAAGGAAACTTGATGTACATCCAAACTTCTGCAAGCTTGCTCCTTTCTGCTGGATGCACCTTTCATTTTCCCTAAGAGAGCAAATCATCTTCTGGAAAGGCTACGGCATGCCAGGGATACTGAAAATAGAAAGGCCCATAGCTGTGATACTGCAAATAGAAATACAGCTATTGGTATAGCGATGGGAGCAATACTGGTGACGCGGACCCAGAGCTGCCCTGTGGTCCAACTCCGCCGGCAAGCTGCCCTTGGCTCCCTAAAACACCAGCAGAAGAAAGGAACCGGTCATTTAACAGTTTGAATGGGCATAATGCAAACAGAATGAGCTGTGGCAAATTGACAGCACAATTCTAACCCTCCGGCTTCAGTGTTACTAAATTTAGGAGTTTCAGTGCGGGAAGGGAGGTAAGAGAGCTGCAAAAGTGCTGTCGGAAGGTAACGGTCAGAGAGCGAGCTGATTGGAAATCTGTGGAATTGTTGACCTTGCTGCGCAAAAATAAAGCATTTGCCGTTGGCAGCTGAAGCGTCGTGTCTTTCTGCCACTTCTGTACGATCAGGGAAAAGCACAACCGTGGCTACAGTCTGCTATAACAGACTTTACAGAAGATACAAACACCAAATCAAGAGCCTCAAATTAAAAAGCTGGTCTGCAAAAGGCTTAGCCTTCAATCTAGCAAAACCTACAAACTCTAAAGTCTGCTTAAAAATATTAGAAGTCAAAGTTATCAAAGCACACCACCAGGCAGAACAGCGTCCAAGTCTAATATAATAATGCCATGTTTATTTCTGTCCCCAGCTCCAGACTCGGTGCTCCAGCTCTATTTGTGCTTCTTGCAGCGTTTTAAAGGAAAGACACACGCTGACGGAGCAGAGTAGAGGAGGGTGTGTTAGATTATCTATTTCAGAGAGCAGCCTTGGTGCATCATCACCAAGTTAATAAGCAATTTCAGGTCAACAGTGAGACCAAAGCATATATTGAGAAATGCTTTTCCAAACATTTTCAAGTAACCGTTTCTATTGAACTAAGAACAAAGAATATTCCACAGATTTTCAGTTAATTTAGTGAGCCTTGTTTGGAAAACCAAAAGAAAAAAATTAGTTCAATGACTTCGTCAAATAGATGACTAAGCCTTTAGATATGCGATGCTCCGGCCAATGGTCAGAGCCACTTGAGCATACAGTCCATTTGGCAATGTCATTCAAGTCACCAGGCACACACATCTTGACAGCAAGTCTTCCCAAAGCTTCTGGAGAAAACACTCCCAATCTCTCCAGTTACTGCTCAGCACACCACGCAGAGTCATGGTGGGGAGAGAGGAGACACCAGTGTCCCAGCACTCGCCTCTGATTTCAGCGGCACTGCTGTTCACTAGAACACAAATGTTCCTTACACATCAGAGACAAGACAGTAAGGCTTACAACAGAGATAATCAACAGTGCCGGAATATTGAGAAATAAAAAATGGATGACTTCAGTCCTGCTGCTGGATCGCTACTACAGGTGCACTGTCACACAAAATAATTCCAGCATCCTCCTTGCAACCAACACACGCTTCAAAACAAAAGGACATCGGCCAGGATACCAACAAAGGTTCAAATTTCAGGTAGAAGTTTCATTTTTCTGAAGACAGAAGAGATTGCTCCCAAAAGATGCCTGTTCCTGTGACAAATAACACCTTCCAGCAGCAGCAGTCTAGCTTTAGGGCCAACTAGAGTATGGTTCTTGCACTCAAAGAGGGGCTCATCTAGTTTAGGGCAACACTGCCTCAGGTAAAGTCAGATCTGGAGTAATTCTGCTCATTATCTTATAACAACTAAAAGCACCATGTTACCAAAGCTCATTTAAAGTCATTTCAAATAGACCAAAAACTAGTAAAGAAATAAAATCTGTGCAAATAATCTGTTTTCTTTTTAAGTCTTGCAAGGAAAAGATAAGTGCTGTCCCTTTCTAGTTTCTGTGCCCACCCTGTCCTCAAATGTAAGGTGGAGCATATGGTCCATAGATCATTTCTTTCAGCTTCCCTGAGACACGCTGTGCAGGAGGTGGGACCACAATTCATCCCTTTCAGGTCCCTCTGGTGCTCAGTCGAGATGCCACGAACACTTTGTGCTTCCAGAGGTCTTCAGGAAAATCCCTCACCAAAGATGGCACGTTGGCTACATCTACAGCTTTAGCAAACAGATCTTAGTCACCATCCTCCTTCATTTCAGCAAGGTCAGTGTGACCAGTCTCTGAAAAATCAGACAGAAGCCCCCACTTCACTCACCACTTCCCTAAATCAGGCTACAAATTACATGACAGAAAGTTGCTTGCCCTTCTCTCTTCTTATTTTTCTTCTTCCAGCTTGTCTTTCTTACCACTAACCCCAAGCTTAGACTGACAGGCTGCAAATAATACGAGCTGGACTCAGGTGTCCACATGGAAAAGCCATTGGTTAAAGGTCTTGGGCCAGAACTCCGAGACTCAAAGCAGATGGCCCAGACCACCCTTGGTCAATCTCAACAGTATTCAGGTACAGCTCCTTTGCCTTCCCTAAATACAGAAGAATCCAGGACAGATGGCTGCGGGATGTATCCGCAAAGTACTCGCTAAGAGCAGCTGATGACCAAATCCATTTGCCTGAAACATCAGAAGTTATATTCTCCTGAGAACAAAAAGCGATGGTCTTGCAGCCATAATGATCACAGGAGAAGACCAATTCAAGATCTGAAGGAGACTACTTCATTAGATCAACAAAAACACTTGGGGGAGGGGGAAACCTAAGCTTTTAGTAGACAAATTCTTCATTGGGCTTCCAGGTGCTCACACCAACACTGCTCAGACCACCACCAGGCTCCAAAATCCACCTTTTTTGGTTTGATAGCTCTCACACAAGACAGAAGCAGAGCAAGAAGACAGATGGGACACTGGACAAAGCCACATCTCTTCTGTGAGGTCAGCACAGTCATATTCCAGGTCTCCCAGTTCTGGCATCTCCTTACTCACACGATTATCAAGAAATCTACCAAATTCTACGAAAACACCTGCTTAATGGTTGCCCAAATCTAAAATGCCATGAAGGACACTGCTGTTCCAAAAGCATGTCAGCAGAAGGATGAGCCTTAGCAATGCAGGGATTATTCACACGTCTTTGGTTGCATAATAATACGGAACAACTGAGACTTCTTATGAACTAATAATTTAATCATGAAAACATTAATTGATTCCTTTTCACTACATTTTGCGTAAGCCCACTTCTTCGATGCAAAGCCAACTCTGCTTAAATTTGATCCCTTTTGGGGAAGAAGGGCCTGAGGAGACAGGAAATAATTAGTCACCTAGGAACAGAAAAGAAAAATCCTAACACAATCAAGCCACCACTTCCAATTCCATTGGCAAGTTTCCTTTTATTGTATGATGGGGACATGCTAAATCAAGTCACCACATCCGAATTCCTCCCCTGCCAGGACAGGCATAGCAAGGCTTTAACATCACCAATGCTGTGCAGGACAGCCTTCCTACTAAATTCCAGTTATCTCATTACCAGCCACAGAAGCAAAAAAGTCTGAGTAAACAGGCAAAAATAAATCACAGTGAGATGTAGGGACATTATGGCTGGTTTGGGCCACAGACATAAGGATCAATGGATAGTCAATCAGAGAATAAAAAAAAAAAAGGCAAAGAAAAAGAGGCAGAATGGTCAGAATCACTCCTCACCTTCTGCTGAATCCAAAGCAAACTCAGGTCCTGCCACAAGCAGCTCTCCCATTCTAGACTGGTCTCAGAAATGGCCAATCTGCAAAATCCTTACAGGATAAAAGAGTCCTTGAAACAGAAGGTACAATATAGAAGGTGGGCTCTCCTTTCCCTGCAACCTGCGTCTGTAATTAACACTACCATTTGTTGTTTCTACATTACTTACTTTCCTACCCTACCAAAGTCAAGTTAAGTTCACAAAACTAGAGTTCTGGGGATCATCTTTGGGTTTGTGCTGTACAGAACACTAGGGAATAAAGAGGTATTAGCTGGGTTTCCTTCATACCGTGAGAATCTAAAGAATCGAGATCTGGCTATTAGGCATGAGGCTGCAGAAATTTCTTTTAGTTTTCAGTTGTACAGGGAGAGGACAGAGGGGAGAATGAAGTGGAAAATGTCGCATCAAAAGAAGGGATGTAGTACAAGAGGCCACCTTCTTCAGGAGAAAGGGGCACAGGAAAATGCAAGAAAAAAAGGCACAACAGAAAACCAAAGACGTACAGAGAAGCTGCTGGCAGGACAACAGTCGGCATGCAAGGAACAATCCCGAGGGATATGGCACAGAAGGAGAGCGCAGCATGAGAAAGGTAGGAGCCAGTTATCAGGGCAGGTGAGGTAAGTGACAATGAATGGCAGGCCCAGAAAACAGCGTGGAGAGTGTGATCAAATATCTTCATAGCAGGGATGGAGGAATACTTGTCTGGATGCACACAGAGAAAGATAGACTGGGCAAGAGATGCATATTTACGGTCCAAGATGAAGAGCATCAGCTCTTAAAAAAGAGAAGCAAAATCTTAAAAAAAGACTACTGAAGAACTGAGAAATTAGGAACAAGAAATCCCAAAGGCTTTTAGTTTTGTTCTGCTTATGGGAAGGTCAAAGCTGAAAGTCCTGCACAGCAAAAACTAAATGACAGCTTCGAGAAGTGGGCTGGTAAGAGTTCACTCCCAGTGCATGGGACGGTGCAGGGGAGAGCTTCCCGGACTAGACCATGAGCAGACAGCACAGGAACTTCCTTTTCCAGTAACCTGATGGATGAGAAGTAGCTTGTTGTACGTGTTATGGTCTCTGACATCTCTCCAACGCTATGGCTCCAGCACTGACTAGGGAGCTGTTCCTACCTGTCAAAGAACATCATCGCCACGAGCTTACGGCCGTCACTGCCAGTAACTGTGGCTAAGATCGATCTGTCTGCACAGAGGGAAGGGCTCTGGGTGTTCTGAAATATCCGTTGTCGCAAACTCTTACTTTCAAAAGATGAGAGTTTTGCTGGGTGACACTAACATCAACTGAAATAACTGCAGGCCTTGGCTCTGTTCCTGACTGCTGCTCACGCATATCACCTGAGGGGAAGTTGCTCCCTTTTTTGGTTTCTGTTTCCCCCTTTGCAAAATAGGAATGATGATAAAAGTCTCTTCTATAAGGCTTTTTTTTTTTTTTCTAGTTAGAAAACACAGCCAGTGTTGGCCAGGCACAAACAATGGTCCCTCTTCTAAAGAGCATGGAGAGAGGCCAAATACTTGGATGTATAACCCAAGCAGAGCTGCACCAAGGGCAGGCAGTCTGGTGGAGGGTCCGTGGCAGGCTTAGAGATGCCCAGCAGCTCTGGCATCAAGGTGGTGGTGGTGGGAGAGCACACACACATCCCCCTGACCTCTGTCTCCCTCCCAGCACCACCCAGAACAACACTCCATATAATTAATGTTTCCCTACACAAGCATTAGTTGTGCTTAAGTTCCAGACAACAAGGAAAAAATAATTAAGAAAAGTCTCCGGGATGCTGGAAGATTTGCTCTCTCATTCCCAGGGTGTTGTATTTGCCTCTGCAGTTTTTCCTTACGTCTCTGCCCAGCTGTGAACCGAAACTAGTTAAGTAACTGTACAGTTCACCCTTGATGATGCACAGTTTCTAATGAGGGACTTCCCAAGAAAATAATACTCAGACTTTGAGTAACAATTATTCATACACGTTATAAATAAACACAGCTCCTAATACTTTTAATTATAGTGTTCCACCAAGAAGTTATGTTCCCTTTAAATATTTACATTGTAAAAAGAAACCATGCAACATTTCTCCCAGTGATGGAGGAGCCAAGTCAAAATGGGCTTACTGGAGATCTCTTATTACAGCTTGCTTCTTTCAGACTAGGTAAAAAATTGATGAAGGTCAAAAGTATTAACTTTATGTATCTGAGCGACACGAATTAAATGTTTAAAACAGGTGAAGGTTTTCCCACTTGGATTAAAAGCTACAATTACATGTGAAAGTGTTAAACCAGCTGCTGACTGACTTGTGCAATTCTGACAGACACTAACCCCTATCCAGAAGCTTCTATTTTGCTACATTCCCTTGAGCAGTATATTGGGTATTTTACCACTGTGGTGGAATTTCCCCTCTACATGAACACAGCTCATTTACGAAAAAGTCACAAACCTTAAATTTTTCATACTCCTTTCCCCTCCCCATTATTAACATAACACAGGTTTTGTTCACATCGGCTCAGGAATACACCAATTCTCTACCTGCCATATATAAGCTACGGAATTATTTGTTTGCAGTACCACAGCACACAGGAGCAGTCAACATCAATCAGCATCTTGTACAAACAGCACTACACCAACAGCAAACATGACCACTCGTGTCTCCAAGAACTCATCACAGAAGACAGACAACATAAGTAACACGGAGGGGAGACAAAAGCAAGTCAGGAGACAGCAGCACTCCTTACAACAGATGTCAAAGGGGTTTGGTTGTCTTTTTAAAATAATGGTAATGTAAAAGATTCCAATCCATTCTTACCTTAGATTTCTTCTTTCCTTTGAAGAAAAAATAGGAAGGAAGGAACAATACTTTTGTCATATTACAGTTAAAGGTCAACTCATTTTGATGCAACAAAGCCAACAGAGAGGGCTGGAGCACCTCTCCTATGAAGACAGGCTGAGAGAGCTGGGGTTATTCAGTCGGGAGAAGAGAAGGTTGCGAGGAGACCTTCTGGTGGCCTTCCAGGATCTGAAGAGGGCCTACAAGAAACCTGGGGAGGGACTTTTTAGGATGTTGGGTAGTGACAGGACAAGCGGGAATGGATCCAAACTAGAGGAGGGGAAATTTACATTGGACGTTAGGCAGAAATTCTTCCCCATGAGGGTGGGGAGACCCTGGAACAGGTTGCCCAGAGAGGTGGTGGAAGCCCCATCCCTAGAAGTTTTTAAGGCCAGGTTAGATGGGGCTATGAGTAACCTGATCTAGTGGGAGGTGTCCCTGCCCGTGGCAGGAGGGTTGGAACTAGGTGACCTTTAAGGTCCCTTCCAACCCTGACAATTTTACGATTCTTAGATTCTAGTTGAAAATCAGCACTGTAGCTGGTTCTTCCCTCCCCTTCCTCCCAAGTGCTGCTCTACTGAACCTTCTCCTTCATTTTCTATGAGAGGGGTTGATTTTATGTAATGATGCCATAGGAAGTGTTGCAGTAGAAGGCATCTGAAGACCATCTTTACCCACCCAGTATTGGCAAGCAGACTTGAGAGAAGAAAAATGAAAGATACAGATGGAAAAAATGAGCTAACGAGATTGTTTCTATTAAGAGAATCTCCTCAAAGAACAACCCAAAGAAACTGAAGAGATGGGACAGAAAGAGACCCACAAGAGAAAAAGAGAGCAAGGTAAGCAGATTCAGTGAAACACCTGCTGTAAAAGCTTGTGAGATGACTCATCCAGTTCTCTGTTCCTCTCTCCAGCTTAGCTCAACACTGGATCAGAGGGAAGTGCTACACATCAGGAAAAAAAAAGGGTGGAGTTGACAGAACATTTCCTGGGCAATCACAGGAGCAATAAGCAGCCTGTTTGTCCACCCAGCGCAAATTACAGGAACATCAACACTGCTCAAACATGCAGAGCACAGAAGAGTACCCTGAAAGCTGCTCCATCAGCCTGATGCTGCCAAGGCTGGTTATAATCTGTCCCTGGGGTAGCGAGCTCAGGAGTAGGTGGTAGAGGAGCATCTGTGTGCCACTGAGACAGCCCCAAAAACATGACGCCAACTCCTTGCCAGTTTCTCAACTTTCAGCACAGTTCATTAATAAGACTGTTTTTAAAGGCTCACAAGGATAACAACCATAAACCAGTGCTCTGTTGGACAAAGGTGGATGAGCACACAGCAAAAGCTTCAGGAAGGTGAAGTAGCTGTGCTGTACACATGAGACAGACTGAAACAGTGACTTCCAAGATGGGCAAGGAGTTAAGGTGAAGGACACATATGTAATTATGGCAGCCAGTTCACTTTACTAACAGACAAAAACCCTCCAGGATGAAAGAGCACAGGAAGCAAGAGATGTGGAGCCTCCTGGCACTGCTGGGTTCTCGGGGACAGAAGACGGATGTGAAAGGATAAGGAAAGTTCTCACAGCTAAAGATATATTTGACGTCATTTCAAGCCAGAAAGAATGGACAGGAGACAGAGCCTGAAGGCATCGAGTTCCTCTTTGTGCTGCATAAAAGACCAAAGGCTCTTCTAGAGACCTAGTGCCACTTATTCCATAAGAAGGAAGGGCCAAAGGCACAAAGAGAAGGACTGAAGCCAGAGCAAGGAGATTAAGCAAAAACTCACCTTGACAGCAGCTCCCAGCCAGTTGCTGACGCCTGTCCCAGAAACTCTCCCGCCAAAGCTCCCGCCGGGCCAGACAGCCTCACGCCTCCCTGCCACCTCGTTCCCCTTGCAACAAGATTCCCAATATCCCATCGCCTTCCCTCACGCATCCAGCCAATACCTTCATATCCTGTGCTATTCATCTTTCTCATCTTCTTTTCATCCTCATAGCAGAGCTATTACCTACACCACTCCTAATCACAGTTAATTGGTGTATACTATATGGAAGAGATCCATAATCTTCAAAGCATCTTCCAAACAAACTATAGCAGAAGAGATTTCCCCTCTGCTCAAGGCATTTGGCAAGAGCATAGCAGGAGACATTACACCAAGTGGCCTTTTTGTTTCCACTCCCTGAGTCACAACCCTACGCATCAAAGATTGATTTCACGCCTATCTGGGATGAATGAGCTTTCCTAAATGTTTATGACAGACTTAAGGGGAAAAAAAAAAAAAAAAAGGCAGCAAGGGGAAGGTGTGACTCACCAAGTATTTGCTAATCTATAGCTGATCTTCAGAAGTTATTACATTTGTATCATGTTTCAGAAATAAACATGCAGATTTCCAACACTTATCTCAGACCTACAGCACACAGGCCTCTCTGATTACAGGCTACCACGGCTGCTGGAAGGACAAAAACCACGCACAGTAGCCTACTCTAGAAGACAGAAAATACCAAGTTACCCAGATCAGTCAGAAATAAAAGAGAAGGCTTCCTTAAACAACAACATACTTATTGATTCAAGGGGTTTTTTTTCCCTTAAACTCTGTTATAATCCCTGCTCTCTTCTACTAGATGTAAATGGCAGCACAAGTTCAGTAGACTCAAAAGTTTACAAGTTTATTTTATGTCTTTTTAGCCACCAGAATTCTTCCCAGGTTTCAAAAAGGACCATGTTGTCTCTTCCCATCCTCAAAGGTATTTGGCACAAGTGATGGCAACGCCTATACCACAGCTAAACAGATAAACCTGTCTCCCTTGGCTGCCTGAATCACTGTTTCAAATTAAGCACAAGATTATGGAAAATCCCAAGCTTTCCTTGGCTTCCCTGTATTCCCACTCCTGTTTCAAGCGGGAAGTTCTACAGAACTTCAGGGATCGGTTTTGCTCCCAGGTAGGAACAAGCAAAACACACAACAGCAGGCTCCAGGTTCCTGCCCCAGCTACATTTTCTTCTCCCAACACCAGTTTGTAACACGACTCTAGGAGATTAATCCAGGGCAGATTGCACATTAGCAGTTGTCAAGTGAGGAAAGGGGCTGTAGCACTTAGAGCAGTAGCTCCAAGGTTACGGAATTTTGTAAAAGCTGAGTAAAAGAAATGCCACCTTTGGGAAAAGTTTTAAACTGCTGATAAATCCCAATCTCTGTGAAACCACTGGAGTGGGGAGAGGACAACACCCAGGGAGGCAAGACCTACCACAGCTGGTGATGCCAACAAGCTGAACTTCAGATCAGGAAGACAAGAACCACCACTACAGACCACCCCATCAATCCCACCATCCTTCACAACAGCTATCATCATAAAAAAAATTAAATTACTGAAGTCAGTTACAGTAGGGCAGTTTACTCCCTGTTATTCCCAAAGCAGGGAGAGCTGTGTTCACTCCAATACTCTCTTGCCTCACAATTATCCAAGAGCAACCACCTCTGCCAGTGCCACAGCATCAAAGCCAGAGCACTGATGTTTAGAGGAGAATCATGCCACATGCAAAGGGTTCTTTCTCCTGAGCAAAACACACATTATTCCCTATACTTTTACAGAAGCTCTCCTCTGGGTTGGTTTGTTGTTTTTTTTTACTCACCCTAAGATTTAGGACTCTGTTGCCCCATGCACAAGAAACAAAAGCAAGCTAACAAGGTAACCTAAAACATGAACAAAAATACAAAGACACAAAACCACAACACCAATATTTATTTTAAATTGTATCCACCAATAAGTTAGTAGCCAAGACAAGTAACTCTGCAGCGCTCACATCAGACACACAACATCCATGTTCCAGATGTGATGGGACCCAGAAAGGCCATCAGGGCAAATCAAGTTTGCTCCCCTAACCTTCACTGAAATCAGTTTGGGGTTTGGAGGGGTTTGGTTGGTTTGTTTCTTTAATTATTTTTTTTAATTATTATTCTTTCTCCCATTTCCCCCCACCCCCTTTCTGACCTTACTTTAGCAGACCCAAAGTATTTTTACTAGTTTTCACTCTTCCTTTCCCCAGGCTATACTTTTATTATACGTGGGCATTTAACTGCTGTTCAATAAAAAAAAAAAAAAAAAAGAATTAAGCACTCAACTACCTTAAAAACCTGTGTTTCTTTTCAGGATGTTGTTCCTATTGTATTTCTTTTATGTTCACCTTCAATGACTACCAATATGCCAAGACCAGGTCTTTGTTGTTTTTAAATGAAGCAAATCTCCTGACATCATTGGCAACAGAAGCGCTGCTTGAACAGAGAGTAACCAACAGTTACTCTTAACAGTGTATGGCAATGAGACAATCCCCATTAACTATGGTTAACAACCACAGTTTCACACCTCATAAAAGTTCTGCTGCTTAGCAAAAGAGAAACAGACAACCTTCAATTAACTCTTTCTTTCTTATTTAAATACAATTTTGTGTGCTAACCGGGGACCAAATTCTGTTTGCCTATTGCATGAGGCGCTTTTGTTTCTTTTAGTGGGGAAACTGGTAATTCAGCTTTTATCCAAACAAATAAACTCTTGATTTGACTTCAACTGCTTTTACCGTCCTCATGTCATTGGGAAGGAGTCTGCATCTTGTGCCAAGACGTTTTATTTTCCTCCCCACTAGGTAAATTCTCCACTGGGTAACAGCTGGAAAAGAGCTGGATGACTAACAAATACGAATCCAACAATTGAAAATAAGCAGATTGATCTGTTATTCCCATTCTTGCCAGCAAGTGTTGCTGTTTACCAAGGGAAAGCAAGCAAGAAAAAAAATAAATTAAAAAAGATACTGCTAAATTTCCTTATTGTGTTTGTCTCCAAATCTTTCCATGCAGAATTCTGATTCATCAGTTGAAACTCATTGTGGCTTCAGAAGAGCACACTTTTGATAGCTTCTGAAAGCAGAAAGCTTGCAGACTATTTTCTGAAAAAAAAAAACCTGAACACGCATATGTTGATAAGCACATTGCAAATGCCCAAGGAGAAAATTTGTGTGGGGAGATAACTGCAGAAACTATTCTTAGTAACAGAGTTCTGCATCTGTTAAACTAACTCTGCTGGCACTGCACTGAAAATTTATATTCACGAACACGTGCTCCAAACGTTGTGAAAAAGATACTATTTTAAATTCTGGTTTATGTAACCTGAAACATCTCTGCAAGCTCACGGCGGCGTTTTCATTGTGTATAGAGAAGGAGCAGAGCCTGGAGCTGTGGTGCCCAGCGCAGGGCTCCATTAGCTGGTGGGGTGCGGGCATCAGAAGCCTGCAAGTTAAAAACACAGCAAAAGGCAGAGCAAAGGCAGAGCAAAGCCCCATCTCCCACAGAACCAGGCTGTGCAGAGTTACAGGCCCAACCACGGCTGCAAACCATGCCTTTAAAACAGGGGTTTTACTGGCTAAACCACTGTCATTCAGCATGAAGAGCTGATCTTTAGCAAAACATTTAAGCAAATCCTTCGTGCCCAGTGTACCACGGAGTTCCAGCTTCTGGTCCCCCGACACAGGCCCTGTAAGACACCCAGACAAGCAGTAAAACCCTTGAGACCTGCAGATGAAAATAAGATGGTGGAAGCTTCACATGCATGGCAGTGAATGAAATGGGAAACTCGGTCTGAAGACAGAATGAAGCACTGGAGCCCCATTTTCCCATTTTAACAGACAGTTTTACTGATCAAACTTCAACACTTGTTTTAACAGTCTTATTTCAATCTGAAAGCTAACTTTTGGTAGGAGAAGGTTCTTTACGGACATTGCTTTTTTTGTTTCTAGAATCAGCCATTTATTTTTTAATTCCTCTCCTAGTATTTAATTTTTGGACACTACAAGAAACCGGACAGAAGTTGACTCTCCGTGATACATCTTCAGTGTCTCGTCAGTTAGGCGAAGCAGAATTCATGACAAAACACACCCTTTTCTAATGTAACTTCTTTATGGTTATGCTTCTACGTACCAACAGAACCAGACCATGGGATGCACCTATAAATAAACGCTACAAATAAAATACTATCAGAGGCAAGACCACCATTCACACCGTATTAGGCTCTTAAAAAAAAAAAAAGCGAAATAATAAACAGGGAAAACTTTACCTACTTTGTCCGTAGCTGAAACCTCACCTCACCAAACGGCTGAGAGTAGTCTGTGTTTGACATCACCTGAAGACCCCTACACCACCTTCTGGCAACACTTACTTTTTAAGTGACCACACAAAAAAACTTGTTATCCCAACGGGGAATAACTGGGCCCTTTACTTGTAGAGTAGCTGTAGAGAGGTCAAAGCCTTTGATCTTCAAAGACTTTGAAGAAAGGAAAAAAAAACAAACCAAACCAAACGCCTGCAAGTGGCAGGGGCTCCAGCAAAACAGTTTTCTAGTCAGTTAAACAGCCAAAAGCAGTATTAGTCTGTACCAATTACAACAGACTTACTCATAGCCTCTTCCTTCTGGCTCTCAAGGGGTTTTGAAAAACAGCTCCCCTCTATAACCACCTTTTATTAAAATGCTCTTTTTAACAGTTGATGGCACAGACAGGGCCCTACAGCAGTTGCAAAGAATGTACTTTTTCCTGCTAACCCATCCTCATGGCAACAGCCAGAAATACCCTTCAGTAACCCGTATGTGTCAACAAGCTCCAGTGCAGCCCAGGATGTTTGGTATAGCAGTTATTTCACAAGCCTCTGGTGGGACTGTAAATTCTGGCAGTGTCAAATACATTTCCTTTTATTACAAAACCCATTTTGAAGCCATCAGAAAGATTTCTCATTTGTAAACTAGCACTTCTGTATTTAGAGTCCTACTTGGATTACAGGGGTTTTTTTTGTTTGGTTTTTTTCCCCTTCCTGACACTGCAGAAATGGAGAAAAATAAAAGGCAGGAGCACCAATACAGGCGAGCAGGCAACTCTTCAAATACTGGAAAAGGTCTTAAGTTTTTGGAGATGGAGATGGCTCCTCTGGATTTGAAGGAATGGCTTGATTTTCAACCTCGAGCTAAAACACTGTTTCTCACTTCACCCCTCTAAAAATGGAAACTCTTCCTCTGGCCAGGCTCACCTGCAACGTGACCTGTGGTCTGCTGCAGAAAGCAAAGAGACAAGGTGTGGCAGGGACGTGGGGCGAAAAACCAAAGGTCTGTCAAGTATCAAGTCAGGAGAAGACCGCTCACTTTCAGAACTCCTCGTTTCTTCTCCGCTGAAAGTACAAATACTACTGATCCCGCAGCCAAACTGAGGGGAGCAGGTCACCCTCACAAGGCACCTGCTACCCCAAAAGCAGGAGGTTTTCAGAAGTATCGGATGAAGTTGTTTTAACAGGTAAACTTAACTACATCATGACATGGACTGCGAGTCAAAATACAACAAATAGTTGATGGAAGTACAGATTTCACTTAATTTAACAACTGAGCTAATACATGAGGAGAATAAACAAGTCTCCTGTACGCGCAAAGATGAACACGGCTTGGCACGAGACCTCTCAATAAACACTCAATCAAACTAACAACTGACAGCACAACAATTAATATCCTTTTTAAAGCAAAGCACCATAGAGCTTTTCCTTACAGACTCCAGAGATTTTCACGTCTTTTGAGTTCTCCCAACTCAGATGAGGGTTTTTTCCATCAATTCTGGGTTAAATGGCTTGGCTATCTACTCAAAGTAAATCATACCCAAGCTTCTGATGCCTTGACTAAAACCTGCTCTGCCACTAAAACTAATATCAAGGCCTATCTCAACAGCTTGGTACGAATAAGCTGGGGGAGGGCTGCATACATTAGTTCCCAGATCTTTGGACACACTTTTTTGGGGGGGAGGGCACTGTTCCAATAGTTTCTTAAAATTATGGCAGCAGAACAGAGTGTGAAGCTGGGTGGCATGTAGCTGCCAACACATCGAGCGTTTGCAATGATTCATTAGTCCAGACTTTGATGAGTTGCTCCTGGGTTTGAAATAACTAGAGAACGAAGGAACTAGACATCCAACCTGCCAGAGCTCAGCTGACTGGTACCTAAATTCCAGGTGCTGGGCAAATGCTTGGAGTAAGCTGATTCTTGGTCCATTTGAGCTCAGCACCCTGTCTCCAGTGGGAAAGCAAACAAGCCCAGCTACTGTCTACACTCTGCTCCCCCTGTAACCCTCCAGCATCCACAGTCATTACCTAGGGGACAAAGAAACCCCAGTCCAGAGCCCTTTAGTGTCCCTTTTGTCCATGAAACTGTCTCTTGTCCATGAAACAGTCTCATCAATTTTGGACCCTCTTAGTACTATCTACCTCTTCAGCCTACCTCCAGCAACCAAATCCGTAAGCTAACTACATGCCAAAACTTTTTTTTTTTCCTCTACAATTCTCTAATATTTGATTTCGTATATTTAATTTATTTTAAATGGGGAGGTATCTTGTCAAATGCTGGAAAAGCAGTCTGCATTTTGAAGTCATACTGGTAGAAGACAGAATAAACCAAGTGAACAGTCACTGGCCAGGTGTCACTTTGACAGTTCACTATTTGTATTCAATCATCATCTAACTTCTCTCTTTTTTTTTTTTTTAATTAAAATGTCGTCATAATTTCCTATTTGTTGAACCTTAATCTCTTTGTCTGGTTTTTTTTTCTATTAAACAATTTTCCAGGCTTCCTTCCATCCTCCCTCTCCCTAGAAAAAGGGTCTTTGAAAAGTTTTTATCAAATATAACATATAATTTAGCTTGCTCTAGCTATTTCCAGGTGGCCTCCAACGCAGCGAATTTATTCATTTGTCGTGAATTTTCTAATTGGGAAGAAAAACATGGAAATGAGATGGAGTTTCTAAAGCAAGAACCTTGCTAGTACCTCAGGAATTATGATACTTCATTTCTTCTAATAAAATCACCGAGAATTGGATCCAATTCAGAGCGATACCAAACACTCGCGATGACTTCACCCTTGTCTCTAACCCAAAGAGCTTTTTCATGGAAAGAGGGCCACAGCACAAGCAGGTATTCAGACTGTTGGCACACCTTACTGGAATCTCTTGCCTGAAAATCCAGCCATTAACATACGGAGGAATTGGAGCAGGCGCTTCTATTTTTATTATACGCCATCTTCTCCAAGTTATCATTTTCCCTGCATTACAAGGTATTTGGCAAAACGCAGAAAGTCATGAATTAGGATCAAGAATAACAGAACAGACCTTCGTCTTCCCAGCAGTGTCACCGTACTTTTTTTCCCCTACAGAATCCTCGTTCACGTTGCGTGTTGCACAGTACAAATAATTCATGGGAGTACACTGGAGCCTTTTCTCTTCCTTGGAAAAAAGGGCTCCTGTACAGCACTGTCAGGCAGCTCTTAACATAAGGACAGCCTGGGAAGTCCGGAGACAAATCTCCAGGTTCCTGCCTAAGACCAGAAGCATGAGTAAAGCCACTATTTTTCTGTTTTCGTTACAAGAAGTTTTGTCACCTTCCCACAGACACTGCTTCCTTGGTAAGTCACATCTTAACTGAGGTCATACACACGTCTGAGGCTCTGCTACCATGAATCTCTGGACCACAACGAACTGCCACTGACTACCCAAGACGACAGGCTGGTATCCAGCCTGGTACCACAGGTTCCCAATGCTTGAGAAGAAAAGCTGCAAGCTGGTCACCAGCAACGCCACATTTCTTCAACAACATCTGCTTGGTGATTTCTTCCATTTACAAAGGAAAGTCTTCAAAGGTACCTCCAAGTGTACCTGCCCTGCCACCCCCAACCAAGCCTGGCTCAAGAGCTCTCTCCTGGGCAGGACGCCGACCAGGGTTTCGACAACGGCAAGGCAGTGGGTGCGCAGGGACTCTTTCCCATCACGCTGACAGCTCTGCCTCATTGTTTCTCCCTGTAGCCATCTGCTTCTCTTATTCTCAGACCGCAGATCTGCTGTGAAGCAGCCCACCGCCTTCCTTCATGCTCACATAGCACCTACCAGCAGCACGGGATGCTGGGTCCCAAGCAGAGATCCTAAGTGTTATAGTAGAATAAGTCGTAACGTGCAGAAGAAAAGCTGTTTACAGAGGATCTTGTTGGAGCTTCCCAGATAACACTGCTGGCAAAACGACGTCACGTTTCATAATCACTTCCCTGAGGTGCATCAACTACAGAGGAGCTCTCTTCAACCAGTACAGCTCCAAAGTACCCTGTAGCAAAGTCCTAGATCTATATACAAAGCTGCTGAGGAGAAACAAGGTTTATATCCCGATTAATTGTTCAGGATGAAAATATGGGCTCTGACATAATGTAATAGCTATTTTGGCACAACTTTTGAGGAGCATGAGTAAGCGGCCTCTCCTAATTGATGTGCAGATCCTGGAGTGGGTAGTAACTGCATAATAGCTTCGTGTTGTCTTCTGAAAGTTAACACAGATGTGAACCCTGTCAAACTAGTCCACGGTTACCAGCAGTGGCTACACACTGGAAGAATTTAATCCTGCTTCATCCATTATCTGCATTTTCTGTCTCCCATGGAAAACAGATTAGCACCGGACGACTTGGACGCTACAGCCGCAGTCAAGGCAAGTGATTCCAGGTCTCAGTGGTGGCAGGAGGACTCAAGCAGCCGATCAAAATACCTTGGCTTCGCAAGTGACCGCTCAGCAGCTGAGCGGCGAGAGCAGCCACGTGTGCCATGAGACCACGGCCAACGCGTACCAGGACAGCCGGGTTTAGGCTACGGTCAAAGAGGTTGGCGTTAACCTACGTTACATCATGCTTGCTACGAACCAGGACTTCGCACACAGATAACTAGCACAGTAGAGCTGACATCAGTAAATTATTACACAGAATTAACTAAACTATGCTCGAGCCCTAAGATGATTAGCTCAGGGAGCCAGTGTATTTGGGACATGGTTTCTTATGGAGTAAAGTGTCAAGCTCGAGAGAAGAGCCCTGGCTGGTTACCAGATCACTGACGTTTACTGCTTATTTATTTAGGAAATTCAGTATGTCGAGAATCAGTCATATAAAGTCATCAAACTGGCCTCCCTGGCCAAGATGTCATTGACTGTAAGCGTGGTACTTTGTCACACTTTCTACTGGAATGCTGCTTTGAATACAGCAAAATCCAGCCACGTACAGAAAACCAACGACAGGCCAGCAACCATCAAACTCACACATCGCTTTTCCCATGTTTTTCTAAGGTCAGCCATAGGATTTTGTGTTCTATCTAACCCAGCAACTCAACATAACTGCAAACTGCTACAGACGGAGTCCTGCCTTCCCACAGTCTGGTTCCCAACCCTGCCCTGGGCTGGGTCTTGCAGCTGTGTTGCCATAGCACAAGTCAGTTCTGTAAAAAGATGGAAAAATCTCTTTTTTTGGGCATGTGTGGTCCTTTCTCAATGAATCAGAAAGATAAACCAACACTCCCTGCAGCCATTTAGCACCAGCTCCTTCACAAGGTGCAGGACCGAGACTCAAGGCACAGCTGGGCATGGCCATACCTTCCAGCAGCAGCCTGCAGCCAGAGGAGATCAGATGTAGCACAAAACACCCCACCCCACATAGTGCATAGTCCTTCTGCCAGCGTTCAGAAGGTGAACTTTCACCCCACATTACTGACTTGGAAATAAAGTAGGTAAGTAAGCGATAAGAGGCTATTTTTTCCCTTAAATCACTCCAATGATAGACGAAGACTCTGATTCAACATACGTAGGTTCTAGAGGAGTTGATCAGGCAAACACCAAGCCTCCTGCATCTTCACCTCCGAAATCTACTGGAGCAGACAATACCAAAGAATCAGTAGAAGTGCAATTTAACCTTAAGAATGCACATGACAGGGCAAAAGCAAGACAGACAATATTGCTCTGCAAATGCCTTTGTGTTCACATTCTGAATTGGCTCTTACGTAGTCCCCAAGACCAAAAAGGATGCGTTAATAGCAATTTGTGCATGCGACATTCAGGAGAAAAGGAGAAAGCTGCCCCTCATCCCTGCAGTCACCCAAAACCCCTAGGCAGCTGAAACTTGCACTGTTTTCTGGGTTGTTTAAAGGCCTGGACCTTATATTCAAAGACAAGTCAGCCCATGTGAATTGGTGTGATGCTGGTGTCCTGCAAAGCATGGGACTTAGTACTCCATGAATACGTGCAATAAACCTGACGCTTCCCGGGGAAAATTAACCCTGTTTCCCCTTGCACACAGCTCTGCTCTTGCAGGTGGGAGCAGCAGCACGCAGCTAGACTCCAGTGCTGGCAGTAGCTAAACAGTCCTCTTGTCAGGAAAGATGGGGACTGCTTTTCCTTGTAACAGTCGTGGCAGTGGTAGGATGTAAAATACGGGCAGAGCAGTCTAAGGAATACTAGTAAATAAATCACAAAGGCCAGGCCAATTTTTGTGTAGTGACTTTGCTGGCTGCGGGTGTAATTTTTCTTCCCCACACCATCCCTTTCTGTGCCTCTCTCAACAATAAACTCAGCAGAATACGCTGGAGTTTTGGGTCAGTCTTCAGTTAGAACAGAGAAGAAGGTCTCAACTACTACTCTGTATCACCCAGTTGAACCAGGAGTTCCCTCTCCATCTTTATACACTTCTGTTCCAGCCTCTGCAAATGCCTCGCATCTTCTGGCACTTGTAACACCACAGCCACCCAATGTCCAGATTTCAGAAAAAGTTGTACAGTGAACCTAAGAGCAATAACAAGTCAGCGTGCCCCAACAGAAATCCCAGCTCCGTTACTAATTCCCAGTTTAATTCAGCACATTCCTTAACCATGGAAATGCAGAGGTAAGGCAGGACCTTCAAAATTATTATCATTAAGAACTCAGCATCTAGTAGAGCTCCTGGTAAACTGCAGATAATCTTATTTCTGCACTGCCCTGTTTTGGTTTCCCATTACTGAATACATCTTTCATGTTTTAATTCACATGACATTACATTTGCTGCACTAAATGAGAACCTTCTGAACTCCAGAATAAAATGGAGGTTAATTACTAAACCAGATTTTTAAGTGAGAGTAAAACTCTATTAATGCCTAAAGCAATGCTAAACTTGACAATTTAATTGAAGTTAAGCATTGCAGAGTTAAACTGCCCCAACAGCTTTATTCAAGCAGCAGCTCACACAGTGTGAAAGAGACCTCCCAGGATTCCAGATTTTACCCAGAGAATGGAGGACAGGACTCCTTCTGCTCCCAAATCTTGCATTTCCAGTTAGACACCCAAGTGGCATTTCAAGATGGCCTTGTAAGCAGATATCCAGAGCCTCTCCTCTCACCTGCTTCTCCTCATCTGCCTTGTACACATCACTAAGCCTCAGAATAAATGAGGGGAGACAAATAGAAGCCATGGGGTAAAATAAGCTCTCACTGCAGGTAGTACAGGTACAGGCAGGACCTACCATCAAGATTTGCCAATGTTAATACCAAATTAATTAATACCATTCACATGGTATTAATTTTGTCACCGAGGCACGGAACGGCTCACTGAGCCTTACAGCGCCCCAGGACTGCAGACAATGCTGCACACTGTTTACCATCCAAAGTCAGTCTCCTTGACACGTGAAAAGCCTGAAAGGCCTCCATGCAGACGTCATCTTCATCTATAAACTCAAAGAAAGACCACAGAGTCTAGTGGGTCTCGGGTTTGTTTAGAGCTTCTAGATGGAGATAAGCAATCAAATCTCTTCCTCCAAAAAATGCTATTCTGGGAAAGCACCCTTAACTTTCTTCTTATTTCTCAATAGTTAACTGGCAATGCAAAGGAACAAAGTCTGGAGCAGTAAATGTGGTTTATTTCCTGTACTTGATGTTTCGCTACTGCCAGTCAACTCCAGTTACCCAAGTATGTCAGAGCTTGACAATACAGAGCAATGAACGCAGCCCCAGAAAATACAAACTGGTGACTGTACAGTCAGCACACGTTCATTTCTACATCTGGTACCAAGTGAATCAAGCCTGCTATGGCATGGCATAGCACTGCACTCTCATTTGCTAGTGAAACTCTTGTTAGATTCGTATTTCATTGCTACACTTCATTTCACCCTGGGAGGTACCTCTGAAGGTACCTTTGAGTAATTTCAGTAAACTTTTTTTTTTTATGCTAAAGGATGTATTTTGCAAGATCTTCAGTTTGCTGGCCCTCGAAGTTGCCAAAAGCAACCTGTCGAAAACTGAAGCGTAGTCCTAGGTAAGTGCATGACGTGAGACAGCCGAGGCAAGATCAGTCCCAGCTGAAGGTTAGATACTCAATTCCATGTGATATTTATTTATCAGAGCTCAGCAGAAGCGTCTTCTACACTGTCCCCATGAACACAGACACAGCTGCAGGTTACAAAAGGCACTTGGTGCGCAGCTCGTTGAGAAACCGATCGTAGAATTACCCCGAAGTATAAAATGGCCAAAGTTCATGTTTACTATTTTAAAAGTAATTTCAACTTCAGTGCATGAATTCATGGCAGACAAGTTAGTGCTGGTGCATCAAAGAACTGGAATATTTTAGTCAACAGCCTCACAGAATTATTATACGTGTTAAATAGTGCAGATAACATCGCAAGCGATGAGCATCTGTCAAATGCTTTGCACAAACACCACCAAGGTAGAGGTTTGCAGCACTGGACACCACCTCTGCACTGCAGCTGAAAGTGCTTATTAAATGTAACGTTATGTTGTAGGACGCGTTGCGTCCATCCACAATGGGGAATGACGGAGCAAAAAACTAGTCTGCGTTCAAGATTGAATCAAGATGAGGAAGAAAACCCGGCAGCCTTTGAGCCAAGACTGAAAGAGGCACAAAAGTTTTGCCCATCTGGTCTTTTAACTATGCCCATGCAGTCGGTTGCTTTTAGGACAAATTGCAAGAGTTTAAGATCTAAATCCCCTTGTTTTACTCAGAAAACCAAAGCTGAAGGACTACAGCTTGGGGAGGAGGTGTGCAGCCTCCTGCAGACTTTATCTTCTGTACACTGTGATATCTAAGTCAACAAATAGTTTACGCAGAGTTACACATAACTCAAAACTCAAACAAAAAAAAAAAAAAAAACACCACACTTTTTTTTACTGTGAGGGCCATCAATAGTGGAACAAGTTACCCAGAGAAGTTGTGGAGTCTGTCTTTGAAGATACTCAAAATCCAGCAAGACATGGCCCTGAGCAACCTACTCAACGTGACGAGCAATGGAGCCAGATGAAAAGATCTCCGCAAGCGTCACGTGAGTGACTCTGTGATTCTATAGAGCCCCTGGGAAAAACTTAAGACTGTTGAAAATAACCCTACTGCAAATTTTCAGAACCTCTCCACATGACACCCAATATTAGACTAATAACACTGTGGCTGGCTTTGGCAACAACCTCATTAGGATTTAGAAAGCTGCAGTTATTTACAGCTCCTTTTCCAGAGGAGACACACAAGCATCACTACTGCAGCAGGGGGACACACACGAGCGCTCAAGGAACTGTTCTTCACAGTTTAAGCACATGCAAATCTAAATACTCATGTCTCAAACGCCTCAAACTTTCCAGCGCTGAGAACTCGAGCGCTTTCCTTCACCTCACTTAAGAAAACAAAAATCAAAACACCCACACCACTCAAAAAAACCCGACCTCATAAGCCAACATTATTGTCAGGACATCAGCAAAACCTGCCTGCCTGCGTTCTTCCTCTGTTCCACAGACTACACTGAAATTCAGTTAATTCTGCATCTCGTGTTGAAAAGATTACGCTTTTATCTTTTGCGAGTGAGATTTTTTACTTTTTCTAAGTAGTATTTCAATGGAAGTGGAATATATTAAAATCACAGTGTCAGGCTCAGAAGCACATCGGTTTTAACAGCCTGCCATATGCTGAACACTCTTCTCCCAACCCGACAACGTGTTCCAGCCATGAGCTGAAACTTAAGCACGGTCTTGAGCGGCACCGTTCACGTGCTTAAAGCTTGCTGGCTGGGGGTAGAGCACTCCTGGGTTTGTTACAGCCCTAGGGCTGCAACAAGTTTAAACCTACGAGTACAAAACCAATTGAATTATTCAGGATTCTGAAATAATGAATACACGGAGGTTTGATCAAGGGAGGTCTTTCAGCATAGGCTTCTCTTCAGCTGGTGTTTAAGTCTGATCCCTTTCAAAGAAGCTTCGGCATGAACGCTGGACGCTTTCTTTAGCTTGCAGCTCCTGCTGTGCCGAGGATTCAAAGTACATTAGGGGGGAAGAAATGAAAAAGTCTGTGGCAGGCTCAGGAAGAATGCTTTTGGGAGACGCTATACATCATTTTAATATTTCCATTACTTTTATAACTTCAAATAAGCCCAAGATGTTTCTAAAATTCCAGGTCATAAACCAGCACATAGGTACCTCCCAGAATTTTAACTCGAATTCTCATCTTCATCTAACGAGAGGCCAGGAAACAGAAGGGAGCCCGTTACCAAAAAACTTTGAGAAAATTCAGTTAAGTTATCCAGATGGTTTTCATTCCACAGAAAATACTAAACCAGCAGTTTGCAGAGCATAGCATTTTCTAAATACACAAAATAAAGAGACAACAATACACAAGTGGAAAGGGCAAACGCTGAGCCCGTTATATTTTTGTTCCAGCAGAAATGCAACACAGTCAATACAATCTTGCAGTTCTAGAGCACCCATCTTTCTGCTGCCAGGGGTGCTCTGAAACTGTAAGTGCCACCAAAAAAAAAAAAAAGCACACACAGTTCCTAGCTTGACGAGTTATTTTTTCCTCTGGTACATGCAGAAAGGAGGAACTGCATTTCATCACATAGCCCCCAAAGCCTGGCATTCCCTCTAGTGCTACAAGAAGCCAAACAGCACCTACTGAACAACCTATGTACTTGGGATGACTCTGCAAGCAGCCAGATTTAGCATTTCTCCAAATAGCCTGAATCCTGTAGCTCTGAAATACAAGGAACGCTTTCTTAGATTAAACAGTGATTACAAAATTGGAATTTCAAGGGCTGCTAAAGTTCTTGTCACAAAAAAAAAAAAGCCTACTGAAGAGAGACAACAAGGAGAGATACTGTAATTTTCAGCACTGTGTTATTTAATAAACCTCAATACAAAGGTATGGGAAACACACATCAGAATTTTATGACAACACCAAAAATCTTTCAAACCTACCACCGGTAGAATTGGGAAACTGATCGGAAAGATCATCAAGAGATAAGCCATGGAAAAATATCTCTGCAGTTACAGATGGATATTCATCCCTTTTACCAGGCATCCCACTAAAACGTTTCATAGCAACGGGGCAAGAGTTATCAGATAGCAGGGGATGAGGCTGGTAACCATACAAACCAGTTATCCTCCAGCTTGTAGCACATCTTAAAAACAGTACGAGAAAACAGGCGAGCAAGTAAACCCAGTACTTAAGAGGGAGCTGTAGGAAATCAGTAAAACACTTTAGATCACAAAGATGTTTTTTCCTGCAGCGCTGCTGGTTTCCCACATCAGCCAGTCACGAAGGCACAGACAAGAGCATCACCGTAACCTGCTGAACATTACACCGTAACAACGGCCCACTGATGCTCTTGGAATCCTTTGGGAGAGCACAACTCGTCACCTTCTATGTGCCTCTGTGTCTACCTACAAGCGCCGTGCTGCCCAGGCTGTGCAGGAGAAGCTCTGGGTATGAAAATGGTGGGATTACCAGCTGAGACTGCACCCACCACCAGAGGTGCACCGGACTGGAGCTCACTGCAAGAGCCACCGCTTCTCACCAGCCTCCTCCGATTGAGATGGGACGCAGCGCGAGGCTTGGCACAGCAGGGCGACATTTGGGAACACGAGATCATTGGACCTGCTCCTCTGCAGGTCTATTTATAGTCTAAAGAGGTGCTGAAAGGCAAAAGGCCAAATGGTCAACGGTTTCAAAGAGCAAATCCCTAAAGATCCCATGGAAGACCCAAGAACACACACACACATATATATATATATATATCCATCCCCCGGATCGGTGCAAGAGATTGCTGCAGACCCCGAGGAGGGAAATCTTGTGCTATGAAGATCATGGCATCCCAGCACAACTCTTACAAGCACCTTCATTAGAAAACCTAAATGAGGGATAATTAACAGTCTCCTCCACAAATGAGGACTTCTTTGGAAAGACAGTAATTACTGCCTACCCAGAAGGATCTCTCCCAGAAAGCAGGAGGCTGCTGTAAAGGTAGGGTGGCCGATTTCTTTGGGAAATACCAAAAAGTCTGCAAGAAGGACCCTCCCCAGCTCTGCAAACGTGCAGCAGCGCCAGGCCCCTTCCAGCCAGCCGTTTTCTGGGCAGGGGCAGCTCCAGCACCTTCAAGATCCTCACAGCAGGCAGATCCATCGCACGCTTTTCTACATTACTCAACACATTTGAAAACCAGAAAATCCTCGCTGGCCCACAGCAGCTTCAGGGCTACCAGCTCCTACAGCACAGCTCTGTACAGGAAATATCCAAAGCTGTACGAGCTGGGAAGCAAATTATCACTTGCAGAACAGTTTTGCAATGAGATGGAAGCTGTAAATTGTGCAACAAGCAAAATCAAAAAAACAAGTTCGTGATAGAGACATAATCTTATTTAATCTCCTGCCTTACTCATTTGCCTCCTCTGTAGCTCACTTCTCCACAGATTCAAGCTTCTCTTGCTGTACCACAAATAATTTCACATGCCTAAAAACTTAAGCGTTCTTCAGCTTCATAATATATATTATAATATATACTTGTCTTCACTCCTAAAATCCACCTTTGCCTGAGAGCTTCCTCTGACAGGCACCACTCGGAGAGGCCCCCTGGCCCATCAGAGTTCACATCACCCTCTGACGTCCTTGCCTTCCTGCAACAATCCAGGAACCCCTGGTTCTTACAACACTAAAGACATTTTCCCTTCATCCAGCTATCCGTGCCCTAAATATCACCACTTGGATTTCAAGCAGGTCTCTGTATTTCATGCTGTGACCTCAAGTGCAGAGATCTGTACAACTACCTTTTAGAAACAGATGGAGCTGAAAACCTAATTTCTGAGCACATCTTCCTTGCCTCCTGGTAGAGCTGTTTCTCTTTGTACAAACAACTATTTTCTGGAGCAGAATGAGAATCACACCAGCTGAATGCTCACTCCCCTGTGTTACACCAAGCCACTCCTGCTCCCAGCAGTTCAATGAATACTATACAAGGCAGAATGGACAAGCTTCTGCAGAAGGGATTCCTCAAAAATCCCCTAGTTTGCTGCTTTGGGCACTCTGAAGGGCGGTGGACATGTCCAATTCCATGCTTTGAGTCGCAGAGAGGACTGGAACACAAAACTTCAGTGTCCCAAGTGGATAAAGCTGGGGTAGGTGGATGTCCTAATATCTGCTCTTCCTTATCTCTGAGAGCAGACCTGTCTTTGGCACGTTGCTCCAAGAAAGGTTTAGCAACAGCTCACCTGGATCAGACAACCAAATTTTGAGTGCTGTCCCTTCAACACCAACACCAGCCTCTTACACTTTACTGGCTGACTAAGGCAATCCCCCATTCCACATGCTAGTTTTCACCAGCCTTCTTGGAAGCCACCGTTCTCCCATGAATTCTGTAAGGAACCAAGACACCTACCTCATGGGGTGTGCTGCCCCCCACCCCCCCCTTTTTTTTTTTAAATTCCACTAGGCAACAGAACATATAAAAATGAGATGATGCAACACTAAACCAAAGTTCTCCTTATGAATATAGCCCTAGGTGCCCAACAGGATGTGACAGGTGGACAGGCAGGAGAGCTGAGCAGGAGGATGAGGTCACAAAATGAGTAGTTGCACAGCATACTACTAATCTTAAATTCCAAACTCATTATGCACAAGCCTAACAAACAAAGGAGCAGCCTAACAGATTTACAATGTGCCTTCTCCAAGGGGGGAATAATTATTTATCAGATAGCAACCTTCGTGTTACAACAGCAGTAAATAAATAAATGATCCCAGTAACTCTTCTGAGCCATGCCTGTCTTCACTAGACATCTGGGATATGCCTTTAGCTTGACTGAGCTTGGGTAGAATTGTAAATATTTGGTACAAATAAAATAAAGCTTGCTAGACTAAGCAGAAACCCAAACACAGTAGTTAATGGCATCCCAGGAGACCTACTGCAAGAGCCCCACATCCCCTGAACTCCTTCCAGCTTCCAACAAACAACCCATAAGAGGTTTTTTCCTTTGCTTTTCTGTAACATCATTTCCTTTTGAATATGTACATATCTCAGCATCATTCTCATTTCATTCTCTCATGCTGCAGCTCTTATTTATTCAGGCTGAAGTCCACAAACATTATAAAATGGGTTTGTACCTCTGTATTCCTAGTTTGGCTTTACAGCTACATATTATCATGTAGGGACACAACCAGAAAAAGCATTTCCAAAGTCAGTCATATTTTATACAAACTCTCTCCTTCTTTATTTAGATAAAACCCAAAGAACGCTGAAAGGAAACAGTAAATGTGCACAACACATGTTCAGTCAGGCTCTCCCACTCAGGTATCTCAATGATCCTTTTCCACCTCTACAGAACTATTCTGACTTCCCAGTTTCAAGCTCCAGAACAACTCCCCCTTGTCCATATTTCCCATCTCTTGCCATCCCACAGCTTCCAAAGTCTCCCATCTTCTCACACTGAAACAGCTCCCGGCTGATTCAGCTCCATCCCAAGTTTCCTAGCGAGCTGCTTCCCCTCCAGAACAATAAATAATTCTTATTTCCTACGTGTGTTCACATGTTACAAGAGGACGCCTGGCAGGAAGATTCGTAACGATCGTTCATCGTCCCTGTCTCCATTCTCTGAAGCGTCCTTCGTGCAGGACATTCCAGTTGTTTCCCACTTCTTGTTACTTTTCTCCAGTCTCCAGATCCCAACACCCCTGCCCTATTGGGTTTCTACCACTCACACAGCAGTTGGTGGTGTCACGTACGACAAAGCCAAGAAACGGTGCCTCAGCATCCTCTGCGGACAGAGGCTTGGACAACACCGTATCTGTTGGTGCTGTGATGCTTTAAAAGCATTAAACTTGGCAAGCTCCGTGCACCTAAAGATCTCACAGATGATCAACATCTCTCAAGGTACCCAAAATTGCTATCAATTCATTAATTTTCACCCAAAATATTAATTTTTACCACGTGAAGTCCTTTTCTCACAGAATTCATCACAAACAAGTTCTTTAATGCAACTGTAAGCCGAGCCAGGTATGTTATCCCTGCATGCAGACAAACGAATCTTGCCTTTGTAGATGTGAACAGATAGAAACCTCTTTCCTGCTGCCTGAAATTTCAGCGGTCTCTTCACAAGTTGTCTCGCAAGATGGGCTGAGAAGACCAGACCCCTGAGCACGCTCCCCTCGGCCGCACCAGCCTAAGCGGCAGGTTCAGGTGGCTCGATGCCCATTTTGTGTCCAAAGAGCAGCACGAACTGCGGTGCAACGTACCTGTAAAACTAGATCACCAGTTTAGGGGGAGCATTTAAGAAGGATGAATCCAGTTCTTCCGAGAGATGGGAACTGCCACATCTTCTCAAACGTGGCTCTTTCCCCTCGGCCGAAAAGCCCCTACGAAAGAAGCACCTGCAGGATTGATCTTCAGCTGCCTGACACCATACCTGTGGTATTCTAGAGGAAGAAAAAAAAAGGTCTGGAAAAAAAAAAAAAAAAAAGGGATTTGTTTGTTCTTGCCGCTCATTTCCGCGAGTGATACGGAATTCATAAATGCCACATCTGCAAATATATGTCTTCCTACGTTGTCAAGGAATAATCTTCATGGGAACTGATTTAAAGAAAAAAAAAAAAAGAAAAAAAAAAATCAAACTTGTTTACTGTTGGAGGCTGTTAATTACAACATTAAAATACTAGCCCGAACCCTACATTAAACTTGCATTCTGTTTTACATAGCAGTATACGTAACCATCATCACAGCAAGCAGCTCTGTTGGCTCATGCTGGAAGAAGTAATTATATATCATAGCAACACATTTTTGCCCTTCAACCTGCCAGTCCAGTCCATGTAGCAGCTGTGAGCAGCAGGTCAGGGCGGGGGGAGCCTATGGAGGCTTTCTACACAATCACTTATCACCAAAGGAAAAAAAAATAAAAAAAAAATATTGCTATAAACCACCAGAGCCTGGCTTGCACGCTTGGCAGAAAGCTGCTAACACAAACATTACAGCAGCAGAGATGTTACCAGAAAAAAGGAGCTCGATCCAAAGGCACTATTAGTGATTACAGTATTAGCTAGTAGTTGTATTTCAAGCCTTCCTTACTATTTTGCACCATTTTTATGCTTGTACCAGCGATAACCCCACCGTTCTCCTTCACTTGGACACACTTAAGTCCTTCTTGAAATGCTTATCCTCAGGTGAAGGTCACAGACATCACTGACCAGGGCCTATGCAAGCCACAAGCTCTAATTCTGGCCAAGGATCCCTTCCAAAAGGGGGCACCCAAAACTGCCAGCACCCAACCCCCAGTGAGTAGATCCTTGGGGTGTCCAATGCTGAAAACAGCACATACCTTCAACCAGGAGATGAGCTGGAGGACAGGCTGACCTGTTTCAGACTTTATTACAGTCTTTGCATCCAGTGAACCCCAATATTTCAGTCTTTAGGCTCAAAGCAGCAGCTTTTTTTTTTTTTTATACAGCTGTTGAAGCTAAAGCAGCAGCATTGTTGTATTATGAATGTGCAACAATATTCCTCTTTCTGTGCTGTTTTTCCCCAGTATGAAATGAAGAAGTGCAAAACCACCCGCAAGCCAAGAGTTATCCTATTACTGTTTAGCTGCTGGGATTATTAAAATAAATAAATAAATCACCCCAGTTCTAGTATATGATACTGATGCAATAGTTAACTGTCCAGCAAAATCTGCCACGCCACTCTGCTTAATCGTGTTGTCTTTGTTCCGGCAAAAATGATACACTGAGACAGTGAGTTTTACCAAACAAAAATGCTCCAACCAATGCATTTCAAAAACTTTGTCGAATTCAAAAATAGAACAAGACAGACAATAATGGCCAAGAGCCTGACAAGCTTAATGGAAGTTGGACTCTCATTTTGTTCTCAACACCGAAACAGCAGATCCTTCTCGGAAGACAATTAACAGCCAACACGCAATTTCAAGTTTTAGCAGAAAAGTAAACAGAAAATTACTCCTTCCATTTCATTTTCAAAGTCTTAAAGCGTGTTGCTTTGGAAAGCAAACCCAGAAATAGGAGGAGAGCACGGTAAGTGTCAGAACAGGTTTCTCCTGTACCCTCATTTTTAAGCAGCTATACAGATTTCTTCCCATTAAACTTTTAATCATAGAAAGTGGCGAGAGGCTGAATTTGTTTATAAAATAACGCATCTCTAAGTCTCTCCTGCTCTTGTTTTCCCAGTTTTCTTCTAGATCCTGACCGAACCGCTGAGCACGCTGCCTACCACCCTGCTGGAAAAGACCTCCGAGACACCACCCCAAGCACCAAATAAAACCATAGACGGTACAAAATAAGCTCCACGATGACTTCTGAATGACAACTGGGAGGTTCACTGCAGCCTCAAAAATTCTGGTCCAGAGGTTTATTGACACGACCTCCACTACAGGCGGGGAAAGGAGCAGTACCAGGGGCACCCGCAGCCATCCTTCAGCAAGGCTGCATCGTTTCCTTTCAGCTAGTTAAAATGCAGAAGATATTGATTCACATTATCACCTGGATTTTGTAAATCGATAGCAGACAGCTAGGCAAGCTTCCTGCTCGCCAGAAAGGTAGGGATTTATTTCCTGCGGAGGGCAGATGTACTTACAGCTAATACAGCCAGCAGCCCGATAAATAAAAAGAAAATACATGTTCGTGCTAAAAGGTGCAAAGTCAGTGCAGGCAGCTCAGCCTCTAAGTTACCTGTGCACTCTCTGATCAGCTTGGTAGCCAAAAGAAACACACACACACACACACACACACACACACACACACACATATCCCCCGAGGAAAGCAGGCCAGGGAAGGAAAAAAGGTGACGTTCAACAGTTTATATAAAAGCAAATGCTGAACTGAATTTCACGGGCTATTTCTGTTTCCTTGCTAAATAGCAAAGGCCTGCTGCAAATAACAGAGCCAGAGCGTCGCAGAAGAGGAAAGGACAAGGACTTCTCACCATGGAAAATGCTCTGCTACAGACAGGGAGCAGCACCAGCTCCCAGAATAAAGAAATATCAAGAAATATCGCTTATTGTCTCCACATGTTTATGCAACAGACACTCCAACCCCAGCCTTTCCTTTTCAGACTGTTTTCAAAACTAAAACGGTAGGAAAAGATGTGGTGAGGGTTTCCTTCCCAGTGAAGCGAACTGGAGGTGCAGAAAGCAACCATGAGATTGACTCACTCACAAAAACATTACCAGAGAGATTTCAGAGAGACATACTTCTGGCTCAGCTCTATGTGTAAGACTTTTGCCACTGACTTCAGTTAGTACTACCCTACGTATCACTTTAAACTCAGCTACTATTGCCTTTCACTCTAAAACACGTAATGCTCCTCTGAAACAGACGGAAAAATATTTCGGGAACTTTTAAAATCTGTTCCTCCAAGAGACTTTTTTTTTTTTTTTAAAAAACACACTGAGACGCGGTTCCTGGATGCAAGCACATGTGACCTGTTCTAAATAAAGGATATTTTCCACTTCTTGCACAACTGGAACAGATATAAGCAGTAGCTTGAACAAACTGCATTGCAGAACCCCACCAGAATATAAAACACTTGAATAAGATCCATAAATAGCAGTAATACGAAAAGACTACCTTCAATAAGGCACAAACTCAATGTTGAGAAGGAGCCTAATGTAATCAAGTTCAAATTTAATCACGCTGCAAAGTTCATTTACAAAATTTAATTTGATCATCTGCAGACTACGGCACTTTAGAAAGTCGTCTTTGGCTCCAGAGCAAGTACACATTTCAAAAATGTGTGCCTCTGATGAAATTACTATTTCCTCAACAAACACTGAGTATTAAAAGGGAAGTTTTAAGTAAATCAAGACTTCAATGTTTAACAGATGACTAGAAGAGGGGGGAAAAAACAGGAAAAAAAAGTGTTTTTCAGAGTATCCTAACTGGATAATGTGGTACCAGCTGATAAAAGTAAACCATCGAGGGTTTATATTAAAAAAAAAAACCAACCAGTGCATTGGGACATCAGGAATGATGAGAATTTTAGAAAAACATCACTGCTTTAATAATGACAAACTCTACATCTCAATGCTATTGCTCACAAAGCAAGACTAAGCTTCCTAAAAACTATCATGCAACTTAAAAGCATTTCCTAATAATTTATTCCACCAAAAATACTTCAGCAATTGCATCATTCAGATTCTTTTAACCAGTCTGAAAACAAATAAGCCGGGAAAGGGCAATAGAAAAGAGCACAAACAGCAGTAATCTACCTGCAGGTACATGGTTTTGTTAAGAGCAAGGCAGTAAATTACAACAACTGACAATAATTTGCTGGCACTTGCTAGGTCGTGCGTACCATCGGAACGGACACAAATTACAGAGAACAACAAAAAAAAAAAAACACCCCAGAGAAAAGCAATTGAATACAGAAAAATGTTGCTGCATTTGGCACATCTGGGTTAGTTCAGAGCGCCCTGCGCAAAGGCAGACTGTGAAGTCTTGACTTCCAGTTTGATGTCCCAAACATCACTTTAATGAGTCAAATGATTTAAAGAATCCACGGCAGCAGTATGAGAGATGCAACTTTATCCTCAGGGTGCTGTAGGCTTATGTGCAGGCACGTCAGGATCTGTGTTTACCTTTGCAATAACTGATTATTTTCTTCAGCTGATTGCCTGAAAATAAGACTCCGCTGATTTCCTTGTGCGCTGCTTGTACCAGAAAAGAAATCTTCTTTCCTTGTTCATTACACAAACACACACATATTTAAGTGTATGTACTTCTAAATTAAAACTATTATCCTTCAGAAACAGGGCAGGAGAAGAATAAAGACTGAATGTGAGGGGGGAAAAAAAATAAATCTCATTGTCTTACTGGCTAGTCATACAGCCCAGTTTCCTCCCACAGTGAAAAGTGACTCTGGAGAAACCAGAGCGACTGAAACATCTTCTCAGTTTTCAAAGACATTCAACCACAGCAAATTCCAGAGAACCCTTAAATGCAGCTACTTTGCCCAAGAAGGTAACTTCTCATGAGTCTGAGGGCTTTAGGAAATACAGTTGGAACCGATAAATCTCAGCCCCATGTAGTCTCTCCATCCCTTGTGATTAAAGCTGTTTGCTGGGCTTCCATTTTCCCTTGGCCTCTGGCTTTCAATTGTGGCTTGGCCAAAGTCAGTACAGTATTTACTGAAAAAAGCTTTTATTATCGGACCCCTTGTGGCTTTGGATTGCAGACTTGAATTATGAAATGTGGATGGAGTAACTGCGAGGGCACAGTGAAGAGGAGAAATCTTTAACTGGATGTCATATATTAGAGAACAAGCAATCTGGGAGGAAGTGAATAGGAGAGTTTGAGTGAAGGACAGCGATAACTGGGCGAAACATTTCTGCTCGGTTCAGAGCACTGTTACTCTTCTTTGGGAGCTGGAGGGCTTTTGCTACGCACTTACAATTTCAGTCAAGGATGCTTCTCATCTCTTACAGTTAAAAAAGATCAGAGAAAGCCCTGAATGTTGCTAGGAAATCAGCACTTCCTACCAGGGAAAAAAAAAAGAGTAGATTGCTATTTAGACTCATCTCCTACCATCAGCTATTGCCTCTGGTTTGCCCGCTCCCCAGGCACCTTTCCACCAGAGCAAGGCTGCTCAGAAGTCGGTAAGAAAGCCATTCCCATGGCCAGAGTCCCATCACTACTACCACGCTGATCCGGTGCTACTCCACGGACTGCTGTGCAATTACTCCTGATTTACACCCACAAGAGAAAGCAGCAGGGTGATGCTGGATACCCTTGATAACCATCAGTCTGACTGGTTTCAGGCCTGAGCGAAGTTGAAGGACCACAGCAGTCCTCTTAGATTACCATCTGCACATCATGAAGCAAACAGGTTTGTGAGCAACTTTTGCCTCCTGTTATCATCCTGTTTTATCAGCCTGGCTCCAGGGACAGGTTTATACAGACCTGGCAGGGGCCCCTGCCTCCTCTGCATCTTCATCTCCCACAAGACCAGGAAGACAATCAAGACTCTACCTCAAGGTGAGAGCTGTGTGTGAGCTGGGCAGGCTCCACGCTGAGGTTAACGTGTCAGTTCACTACCTGCCAAAAAAACCCACAGGGTGTGATTCCACCCTCAGGCCTCCCTCTCCTTGTATGCATGGGTACGTGTGGAGGAACACGAGGCAGACTGGGGCAAGCTGGTCACCTCTCCTACCCAACAAGCCTTCTTGGAAACATCTGAAGAGCTGCTGGCCTGAGGCACCACCAGGATGTCAAGGCGACCGACACAAGGGTCCCTTTAAACCCAAAGGGTGGGCAGTGCTGGCTCCACAGGAGCATCAGGTAAGAACATTATCGGGCAATTCAGTCTAGGGAAGTTTGAAGTGTCAAATGGCCAAATACTCCAGTGCTTCACTACAAAGCACCTTTATTCACTTCCCCTTGAGAAAGTGAACAAGGCAGGGATGCAACGGGGTCCCAAAGCATCCAGTCCCAGGAATTTAATGCAGCTGGAACGTCTGTGCGAGGTCAAATGCAGACCTGCTATCTCAGCTGCAAGGCAGACCTGCTATCTATGCTCCATGCCCACACCATCTGAAGGCACAGGCAGAACGCTGACTACAAAGCGGACCACCACGAAGGGATGACTCCTGCACACCTGTAGACCCACAGGCAGCGCAAACAGGGCTACTGGACAACAGTGTCACGATCTACTCCGCGATGGCTTCACTTCACCGGCAATGCAGGCATTGAACCCAAAGCCCTCTGGGTCTTCCAGCTGGAACCCATCACTGCTGGCGAACCCATCTTCTCTGTGCCGACCTCTCTCTGCACATTAGCCTGGCTTCCAGCTAATGACCTGGATAATAGCAACTTTCTCACACAACCTTGGAGAGCAGAGGACTGCTAACAGTTATGTTTAGGTTGGCTGGCCTGTCAGGCTTGCCCATCAGCATCGCTACCATGCGCCATTTCTTGGCAATACCAAAGGTTCAACGCGTGATAGGGCTGCCGTGAAGATATTTCTCCTCTGCAGGAGGTGGCCCCGATTTGCCAGTCCTTGCAATCACAACGGAATTTTTACCATCTTTTACTACAAGGTTTTCAGTGTTTCTTAAGCATTCAGAGCACGATCAAAAACTCGTTTGTTTACTTTGAAGTCTGCCTGACAGGCGGTACCACCTAAGCTCATTCTAGCACAATTTTAAATATTTACCTTCTCCCTCATTCATTTTTCAAACGTACACACAGACAGACGAAGAGCATCGTTCCAAACTAAAAACCACGATGATAAAGACGGGCTAACAACAGACTTGACTGCAAAACAAGATCACTCGCAGCAACGACCTTAAGAGTCAACCGTGCGCTGCTTAGGAGAGGATCATGATGAAATGGAGGGCTCGCTATCGCTGGAACACTTTGAATGAAGCTGCCGAGGAGGCAGAAACGTGCCACTGCTGACAAGGGGGATGCTCAAGGCTCGGGAGAGCATCTTCTTTCTTTTGCCAGCCCTGGGGACGGAAAGTGGGTACCGAACACCCTGGAAAGGAGTGGAACACGCACCGCCTTGTTTCTCTTCGCAGACCCTCTCTATGAGACAGAGTCGCTCCAGATGGGAATAAAGATTACATCTCGAGGAAAAAAAAAATATATCTGTATACTTCAGAAAGAAAGTGACGTACCTAGGTAAAACTTGCTAGTCCCCAAGCAACGGGGAATAACAAACCTGCTCTCAAAGTCAAAAAAACCCCACCGAACCAACAAACAGAAAACCCCCTAACAACCTCACACGTCCCAAGACCTTGCAACAACTTTGCAGCTTGGCGCCGACCCCACCCGAGCGCCGCCGCACCTGCCGAGGGCGGGGGGAACGGGACATGAGAAGCGGCGGCTCTCACCGGGGGGGCGGGTGCCGTGGGTGTCCCGTCCCGTCCCCTCCTCCTCCCCAAGAGGAGCCGTCGGGGGCTCCCCCGGCGTGACAGCGAGGCCCCGCACGGCCAACAATGCCCTTTACATAACGCCGGCCCGGCCCGGCCCGCCCTCCCGCCCAACAACGCCGCTATTATGGCAGGAAGCGCTAAATGGCCGCCCCGCTGCGCAGGATGCCTCCCCTCAGCGTTTACA
>VWZK01010945.1:143069-190937 GCA_013396935.1 Baryphthengus martii
CCCACGAGAGCTGACGTCAGACGCCTCTGACGACACGCAGTCGCCGCGCGTGACGTCACGCCCGCCCTGAGCTACACGGCAGAGAACAGCGCGTATCCCCGCAGCGCGCCCCTGCCCGGGGGGATACAAACTGAGCAGCGCTTTATATCACACCCTTCAAAATGTCCCGCCAAGGCTCTCGCAAAGGCAGCAGGGGGTGGCGAGCGGCACAATGACAGCACGGCCGTCAGCACGATGACGTCGTGGCCAGCAGCTTCAGGCTCCAGCAGTGGCACCGTCAGAGTTGTGTTAGGGACGGAGCAGGGGATTATGCTAAGCAGAGGAGGGTGCGATGGGTTTGACTGCAAACAACAGATCCAGAGGCGATCGAGGTGGGACATTGATGGCAAGTTATTTTGCTGGGTACAAAAGTGATGGGCATTCGCATCCCAGGACTCTGAATTTTTCAGAACAAGTTCTCAGCACAAGAATCTGTAACCCTCTGAGGCTTCCTTTGAACTTCATATGCCTTTATAAACAGGCAAAAGCTTATAAATGTTGAAAAGAAAGATGCAGTAGTATTAAACATTTGAGAGCTAGCTGGGTTTCAATTATTTGCAGCAGAAATTTTTTTACTGCCGCTTCGTCTCCCAGGGTGGCTCCTGGTAGGATTAGGAAACAAAGAGCAGATAATCTTTGAACACGGAGCTAGGAAGAGCCTCAGCTGCGCTCCATCGTACCTGCAACAGGCACCGGGTCCCAGGGAGAATCGAAGCAGGAGGGATGGATGGGAGAGCGGGAGATGAGGCCTCAGTTCAGCTGATGTCAGGGATCAGAGACGTCCTGTTGCCTGTGCAGCTCCCGTGAGCAATGGGGTTGGTCCCTCTTTGGGTCCAAAGACTTTGTTCTTCTTCAGGACTTGTTAAATGATCCTATTGGGCCTTTGTATTCTTCAGACTGGGGGGTCGATGGGAGGCCGTGGTGCCACAGAGAGATGGGTTTGGGGAGCAGGACGCTATTCCCGTGCTCCTGAGCGGTTGTGTTTCAGCACTGACCATCAGGATGCTCCCCTTTACAGTCCAGAAGGCAAGAAATCTTCCTTGATTCTGTCCTGTCTCCTTACCCGTTGTGACATTAGGGTCACAGGGGGGGTTCGGTTTAGAAATGCCATAGGAATGACATTTCCCCAGAGCTTTTACCTTACTGAATGAAGTCACAGCAGAGCTCAAAGGCCTGGGACATTGGAGGATGTTGTTGTTTACTGATGCCTAATAATTCTGTCACCATCGTACCACTGACAGCTAAAATCACTCCACTCCTATTGTACCAGTGCAGCGCCAGCAGACCAGATAAGCCAGAGAAGAGGCTGTTCCATGTGTTCTTGCCCTCGGTCACAGCTGCAGAAGCTGCTCGGTGCTGCACCAGGGACTGTTCCTACCTGGACAGCCAGGCCCCTCTCCTCATTTCAGGCAGTGTGAGATTTGGTGAAATAACCCCAAGAATTTTACCTTGGTTTAGAAATTTAGGTCCCAGATTATTATGCAGCTGCCAAAGTCCCAGCAATGACTTAAGAGCAAGAGTAATTACTTTAATGAATCAGATACAACAAATTGGATAAGGCCCTAAAGAATGTTCTTTTGAGCCCACATTGGCAGATGGCTGGGATGGCTCCACAGAGGAGTAGGCTTGTTAACAGTGCTTTGGGAAGGGGGAAAAAAAAAAAAAGGAAAAAAAAAAGCAACCAACAAATGAACAATTAAAAATAACTTAGGAAAAAACCCACTGCTAAGCTACATTTACACCCTGAGCCTCTGTGGGTCGGGGGGGGTGTTTCTGATGAAGTGTATTTTCCTGAGTGAAGAAATGCTCCGTGGTTTGAGGCAAGGGAGTAAGGAGCAGGACTCCTCTCTTCGTAGTGACTTTGCTTCTGGTTTTCCAGGTGTAAAAATGAGATATTCTCTTCTGCTGCTTGAAATGTGCAGCTTATGAGCTCTGTTTAAATTACAGCGCTAGTTCTAACGAGCTAAGATCTAGTATGCAAATAATCTGTCCTCAGCAAGGCTGCTTCACTCAAGATACAGCAGCTTCAGCAGAGCTGGCATGTAGAGCTCCCAGAGAGAGCGGAAGCCGTTTTTCTCCTGATCAGACCATGAAGCTTTTGTTTCTGTCTTTCATCCTTCCTCTGTGCAATGCAAAGTTTGGGTTTGGTGCTTGGATGGAGGGAGTTTCTCACTGCACCTGGGTGAATTGGGACCTTCACACTGTTTTGCTGAGTCATACGAAGCTTTCTTCCATTCATACTAGATGTCACTCGTGTGTATAATATTTTTTAGAGTTTATCTTTCAGGGTGAAGGAACAATGCTTCCACTGTGCCTGAGCAGGATACTAATACGTAAGCATGCCCCAAAACAAATAAAGATGAATCCTGTTATGCCAATATTGCAGTTAGATTACCATAAAGAAAATTAAATTAAACCCAAAATACCTATTAGGTGAAATTAAAGATGAAGTGACTGTTCTGTGGATGCAGGGTTTAGCTTTCTGTGCAGTTGTTCTATACAGCTAGATTTCTGTATAGCTTTGTTGAGTGTTTTCCAGTCATGGCTGTCAAACTGCTTTAGGGAGGTGAGCAAGAATCATAGAATCACAGAGTGGTTTCAGTTGGAAAGGATCTTAAAACGATTATCCAGTTCCAGCTTCCCTCCCATGGGCAGGGACACCTTCCACAAGAGCAGGTTGCTCAGAGCCCCATCTTGCTGGATTTGAACATTTCCAGGGATGGAGTATCCACAACTGCTCTGGGCAGCCTGTTCCAATGTCTCACCACCCTCATGGTGAAGAATTTCTTCCTTACATCTAATCTAAACCTATACTCTTTCAGTTTTGAACCATTACCCGTCACCCAATCACTACGCTCCCTGATAAAAAGTCCCTCCTCAGCTTTCCTGCAGGGTCCCTTCAAGCACTGGCAGGCTGCTGTAAGGTCAAGAACAATTATCCCATTTAGCAAAGTGAAAAACAAAGCACGGAAAGGTCATTTGTCAAACATCAAATCAGCGACAGAACATGAACTTTAATCTAGTGTTTGCATTAATGGCATAACTCTGCTAAGTCTCTTACCGGCTAGGATTTCTGTAGCATTGTCATTCCACTAAGGGCAATGACCTATCAGCAAGTCCCAAACACTCTCTAGGAGGCAAAGTCAAGTTTCATCAGAGGTACAGCCCTATAATCAGATTTAGGGATCCCTGGGAATGCACAGCTTGGTTTTCTATTGTCTGATACTGCCCTTGCTTTGAAGAATTATTTAAGGCAAATCATAGCCAGAGTAAAACAAACAGCTGCATCTATATTGACGACTACATGTTGGTTTGTTCCCTTGAAGATAATATTCTGTTTGCCTATGTGTGGTTTTTTATTGTTCTCTTTTTTTTTTTTTCAAATGGAAGGAATTTTCATGTCTTGTTAACTCCTTCCTAGAGTTGCAAATTAACACCTAACAATATAGGCAGTCTTAGTGTTTTGTTCTTCAGTTCTTCACCCAAACTAACATAACTCCCTTCAAAAGCCATGAACAATTGTTTCTGGGCTCCCCAGCACCATGCAGGCATCATCTCTCTGGTCAGCATTGTTCAGTTATTTTTCAACTGGTGGGGCTGATATTACTAAAGCTGTTAAAAGACGTGTTCAGTTTATTAGACAAATTCTTCTTTTCAGACCAGATTCTCATCAAGTCTGAGAAAGAAGCATGAAGGTTCCGGAGACTTGAAGGACTTTGGCCGTGCAGCTCCTGAGGAGAAGGGTTTATCAGGAGACACAGCTCTTCCTCATTCTCAACCAACACTTCCTGTGATTTCAGCAATGATTTTCAAGACACTGTGGGGTGCACATTTAATGTGCTGCAAGCACATTGGGCAGAGCTGCTATTCTTCTCACACACACACACTCCATGATTGTTCTTCACCACCCTCATTTGAGGTAACGTTCTTATGAGAACTTAACGTTCTCATAATTTGTATTTTTCTTCTTCTGGCCTACAAGTACCATTTGAAATAGTTCTCCCATCAGTAATGTTACTCAAACCACAGTCTGGGGATCTCTAGTTGACAGCAGGGAGCAGCAACATAAATTGATATCTCTATCTGAAGAAGAGGAGGCTGAGAGGAGACCTTATTGCGCTCTACAGCTCTCTGAAGGGAGGTTGTAGCGAGGCGGAAGCTGGCCTCTTCTCCCTGGTAACTAATGATAGGACAAGAGGTAATGGCCTGAAACTGTGCCAGGGAAGGTTTAGGTTGGGCATTAGGAAGAATTTCTTTACTGAAAGAGTGGTTAGGCATTGGAACAGCCTGCCCAGGGCAGTGATGAGTCACCGTCCCTGAAGGTGTTGAAAGGGCGATAGGATATGTCACTTCAGGGCATGGTCTAGTGATCATGGAGCCATTGAGTAGTAGGTTGGACTTGATGATCCTAGAAGTCTTTTCCAACCTGAATTATTCTATGATTCTATAAGTAGGCAAAAATCTAACACGTGACTAGCAGATTTCCCGGTTTGGAAGAATTCCCCCACACCAGCTATTTGTGCATTCATTTGAAGAGGAAAGGAAGCAGTCAATGCTGCTATTCAAAGAGATAAACAGACATGTGACAACTTTGAAGAAAGTTCCCAGATCTTTGCATTCATGCTCTGTATCATACACTGTGAAATTTGGGAAGAGAATGTGATTTATCCCTGCGGACTAAAAGACAAGAAGCTGTTATTACTCTTTATCTCCTTATGAGGCTCCTTTGAAAGCTTTCAGCATTAAATACAGGAAGAAGGGTGGCATTTAAGTGAGAACTTTCAGTACCCATGGAGAGGTTATGGAGTCTCATAAGAATATCACTGTCCCATTTTTTTCCTCTACCAGCTGCATATATTGGCAGTTAAAGTCTCCCATCCCCAATATCTCATTGAAATCGTTTCCCTCTCCCAGGCCAGATGTAGCAGAGAGCCCCATTCTGCCCATGCTCTTTATCATTCTGCCTCATTTTTTCTCCCAGTTTCTTGTTATCCAGCTGCAACTATTCTTTGCAGACCTCAAATCTGTCTCTCCTCCTCCTCCTTCCCACCCCAGCTGCCATCCCATCTCTTTGCCCACCCAAGACACATTTCTCCTCTTTCAGAACTCAGCTCCCAGTGATAGCCTCAGACATTTACTCCAGGTTTAATCACAGTTTCTGCCAACTGTTTTGAGCTTTGAGTTTTGTTTCCCATAAGGTGCAGTTTTCATCCTCTGCTTTCAAATCAAGGGGTTTCCTTCCCCCCACTCAGGAAAATAAACCAAACAAGCTCCTCTCAGCACAAGCTCCCTACACACAGCAGCTCAGAGGTGTAAAAGTGGGGAAATCCTGCTGCCATTTAGGATGGAAAACATCCAAGAGGGATGAAAACCGTGGAAATTTAACTGCTGCTTTACTGTGCCTATACCAGGTACAGTTTTTCTAAGAACCACCTTTTAGCCTGATTGTCACAAGAACAGCACATGGCATATCTCTGACCTGTGTGGAAACCAGCAGCCGCATACAGTGAGATAATTCTTCCAAGCTTTCTCAGTTTGCATGCAGGGCTTTGCTAGACAGCCAGCGGCAACCAGATGGTTTGAGAAGGCATCCAAAAATTATTTTTATGAGGGAGAACAGCAGCCCAGCTATCCTACGTCTCAGCAGGACAGACTTGCTCCACAGCCTGCCCCACACAAGATGCTGTTGCCAGGTCTAATAATTTCAGTGCTAGGTTTGCATCTGCTTCTCTTAGCAAAAGTTTCACGTTCTCAGATTGAAAACGGGCCCTCTCGTTACATGAATACCCCAGGAGAAATAAGCAGAATTCATATTTTAAATTATAGTTTCTAAGACTGTGTCATCACTTTGGAAGAAAGTCTGAAACCCTGTCAGTCCCAGGGTGGTTTTATCAGCAGAATTGAAGGTGATTAATTCTGCAGCTGGGGCTCCTGAATGAATTGTGTTACTCTAATGAATCATCCACTCATTCCTAGCCCTCCCTTTCTTCATCTCTGCTATATTTGGATAGGTAATGGAAGAATTCAAGGGAGAACTGGACAATCTCTGTTGTTCAATATCCTTGTTTTGATTTTCACATGTTCCTCTTTCCAGATGCTAACCCATGACACCGGTTAGCAACGGCAGCGGTGGCGCAAACAGAAGCTGCAAGAGCAATGTCATTCTGACTTGGCGTTAGGAAAGAAAGAAAAGCTTACATTGGGGATTAAGTCATTCCCTCTGATTTTTCATCAAAAGAATAGCCTGCATGATTTCCACATTAGAGACCGAGCATGGTGCTCAAGGCAGATGTTTTTAGGTCCAAACAGAGGGTGTCAGGGGGTCACAGCTGCCTCTGCAAGGACAAATGGCCAATCTTCCCTGCTCTGGGAAGGGATGTGCAGGATGGAGAAGAGATGCCTGAGGACTTTGGTCCATGGCCTGGAGAGGAGAATCTGACGGGCTCCAGGCTTATTTCCCAGCCAGTAACACCCAGTCACCCTTGGACACTGGTGCATTTGCAAGATGAGAAGTAGGCACTTGGCCTTTTCTTTAAGTGAAAGCTGAGGTCCTCCTGTGCTAATATGACTCTAAGTAGTACCCTGGGTCTTGTTTCTCAAAGACCAGCACAGGAAGGCATGAAAACTCATGCTGCTGAGCTCACTGGGCTTTTGCAGGCTCTGTGGGAAGGGGAAGGGTGGAAGCAGAAGCAGAGCTGAACCCAAACACGTATCACTGACACAGCCATAGACAGGCTGGGAACAACTGCCTGGAAGTCAGTAAAAGTCCATAGGATACAGTTTGTGAGGGCAGCCTCATTTGGCTAGCACAACATTGCAAGTCCAGTTAGTTAAACTGATGCAAAGGCCAACGCAGATGTAGCTAAACCAGGTTAAACTCTCGCTTATGCTGATTTAATGTAATTTGGTGCAGTATTGGTGCTAGTTAAACCGATTATAGAGTTAACTGGTTTAAACCCATTTGCACTAGGTATTGGCACTGGTTTAACTAAACTGCTTTAAAATCAAAAGCAAACAGTACACCTCTGCCAATTTTCCCCTGTTGTATTTAAACCAGTACAACCTGTAGAGACATGTAAGAAACTGCCTCTAACGAGGAGCAAAGTGCACCAAGAAAAGAGAACTTGGCCCAGCAGCGCCTCATTCTCAGCTTTCCTGAGAAACTGTGTCATCTTCACATCAACAACACTTAGGTCTAAATTTGTTTCCTGAAAATCCTATTATAAAAGGTGAGACCAAAATCACAGCCCATTTTTTCGAAATACACATAATCTCATCAATTTAGGGGGAAGGTGTTTTGTTTTCTTTCTCACTGTCCAATAATAGTTTTGAATGGAAAAAGCACAGATTTTTGTTCAGTGAAAACTTTCTCAGGCTTTCTATTTTGATACAGTCCCATGAATGCTTCCTGTGCTTCATCTGGCTTTTCAGAGAGATTTCATTACAAGTGCTATTTGAAGAAAACGAGGCTTTTATTTTTTTAACATCAAAAAACGTTAGCTTTTAGAGTTAGTAGTCACAATGAGCTCAAATAAAGACCCTCATACTTCTGCTTTACATCAGGCTTTTACACACACATCATGAAATGCAGACCCTCCTTGTCTTAAAATACTCACTCACCTGAAATCAGAATATTAAATATTCTTCTGATAAATATTAAAATATTCCCCACCTGAAGAGTCAGATTCCCTTTGGTTTTTCTCATCTGCAACATTTCCACTGCAATTCATTTCCGTGTCACCACCTAAGGACTTTGTCTTCAAACGAAAACTGAACAGCGAGAGAATCAGAAATCCAAAGGAAAAAAAAGTCTTTAATACATAAAGCCTGCTGAGACTTGTGAGGTTTTTAAAGCAGAGGAATTAAAGGATAAGGGCCAATTTGCTGAGTTTTTGTGTTACCTTTCACACTTTGGGATGTTGAAAAAGGATGCCCTCAGCTAGAAAAAAGCAGTGTGGCAAGTACTTTAAATCTGTATTATACAGAGATAATTGGTAGCATCAAGGGCCAAAACTATGTATAGTTAAGATCAAAACTGACCATAAAAGAAAAAAAAAAAAAAAAAAAAAAAAAGAAAAAAAGATTCCCAAAACTCTTCTTAAGTGATCATTAAATGCTATGCTCACAATACTGCCTACTTGAAAAATCCCACAGGGATTTAATCCTTTATTTTCCTCTTTTTCTCTCAGTCGGCTGCCATTTGATCTGAACTGGCAATGCAAGTCTGTGGCATTGCCTCCATCTACCAGGAAAGGATAATTTGCCAGAGGATTTTTTTCTTTAAAGGGGCTTTGTTAAATAAAAAAAAAAGGGAAAAAACATAGGAAAAAAAAAAAAGAGGGGAAGTTTAAGGCCTGATAACTCAACCTGACGTGCTAAATGTAGATCTGTGGGACCTATTGCCTGCTTGTGGCGAAAAGCGCATGATTCATCAGCCATGAAGAAAGGATGCCTCTTCCCTCAGCATAAATCTAGGGATAAGTTTGAATGTTTACTTCAAATACGTGAATGCAAGAAGCAGAAAATGAGGCAACTTGCCCAGTAATATGCCTCTGTAATTTCACCCCTCTATTGGCAGCCCTCCATCAGCTCTTTCCTCACGTTTCTTTTTTGTTCCACATTCATCCAGTACTTGTTCCTATCAGTTTTGGCCTGTGAAGAAGCAGGACGCAGTGCTTGCTTCAGCTCTCACTTGGACCTTCTCTGGTCACTCAGGCAACAGCAAGACACCCAAATGTGGGAGCAGTGTTTAACCACTTGATTGCCCTAGGTGGTGGCCTGTGGGCCAGCCATGCACAACGCAACAAGCCCAACAGCACAGCTTGACCCGCTACTGCTGCTTTTGACGGGTTCGTTTTGGCAGTCCTTTGGTTGGGAAGCACCAAAATCAACACTACTTTCTGTATTAGGAGACTTGATAAAGAATAGCACAGCCTGGACCGAGTTGTACGCAGCTAAGTAACTCAAATCCATGAACAGACACATGGCTTAACCTTCCACACCCTGCTAGATGAGGTAGTGCATGAGAACAGGGTATTCAAACTGCTTCAGATGGCCTCAATTATTTGGCACAGCAGTTTTCATGGATATGGCTAAAATGAGCTGACTTCTCTCCAAGGAGCTAGTCAGTAAAAGCGCCAGACCTGGAGCTCATGTTGTCTGCTTTCCCAGAAGTTAATGCCATTACTGTGGCAAAATGGAATAAAAAGGACACTCTGTACTGTTGTCGGAGAATGGAGAAAATACCCTCTAGTGATTTCCATGAAAAGTCATTGCACAGCAGGCCTTAACCCAAACTCATCTGCAATACAAAGGCCTTGCTCAGCAGCAAGCTAAGTCTGTTTGGTAGATGTTAGTCTAGAGCAGTTGAAGTTACTCAATTGAGTTACCTGCCCATGGTCGCAGCGACTGCCCTTGACAGAAATGGAGGACATTTCTATCAAGCTACAGACCTCTGTTTGCCAATGGATGTCCAAGCAGTGCAGAGTAGCCACCACCTCTTTGGTCCAAAACTATAAATGAGTATCAAGGAACCCAGTATTTGCCAGACATCCATGACTGCATCTGGCTAATCAGCCCTGATCATTGCCAGCACCTCCATTAGTCTTTTAAATTTCAATAAAGGCAAAGAGGAGGCTACATGTTATAGCTCACCGAGATGTTCAGATATGTACCAGCAGGAATTCCTGCATCAGTTATACCTGATCCTTATCCATCAAGAGCTATTTCTGAAGTAGATTGATCTTCTGGGAACTGATAAAGCCTAGCTCGCTTAATTTTCCTAATCAGTGGCTGGATTTGCTGGAACCAGGGACATATTGAGGGCTACAAGTACTGTAGGAGCAGAGCTCAGGACGTGTGGAAAGCCTGAAGAAGGTGCTATGCAAGCCAAGGAACCCAACTCTTGCTTCTTACAGAGAGCCCAATCTGCCCTATTCATGTCAGGTGATCACAATACAGCTTAATACCTTTCCATCCTGTCATGGAAAAATTGTCTTCCCTCCATGAAGCAGGGTTATCAACCAGGCGCTACATTTCTCATCCACTGCAAGCACAAAGAGGGCTGCTTCAGGCCCCTGTGATGTCCTGTGTCTTGCTGAGATATAATCAAATATGCAGTTGAGGCCGACTCTCATATCCCCGTGCAGAGCAATGTGCAGGGGGTCACTTAGCACCTCTGGGACAAGGCCAGTCATTTCCACTCAAGCCGTGAAAGCCCCTCAGGTCTCTGCTACCAGGGCTGTTCTGGTGCACACCTGCAGTTTTCGTCATCGCCTGCAAAGCAGCCAAAGGCCCTAAGTTGTCTCAGACAGGAAATAAAAATACATTATTTATAATTTCTACATATTATTAGAAGCAGCACAAGGTGCAGTCACTGGCACTTCCCTGTATGCTCAATGTTCATAAAGCTTTCCTTGATGTTAGCAAGTCTATTAATAAAGCCTTGCAAGCAATCAGAACTGCTCCACCAGCCTGGGAGGGGGAGTGTTGGTGACACCGTGTTCCAGCTGAAAGTCATGTAAAATCCTCTATACCTTCTTCTGAAAGACATCGGCATCATCAGCAAATGTAAATATGCAATCACAGCACCTTGCAATTAATGGGAAGTTGCAGGCCCAGTTAGCACTGCAGATCCTCTTCCGCTAGCGGTGAGCGAACAAGATTTTTGGCCAGTTTGGGCATTATCAGTAAAGTTCAGCGGCGCATCCAAATGCAAAGAAAAAGATTTAACCATACGCTGACCTTCACCAGTCTGCTGTACCCTCTCCGTTTCGGTTGTGTGGCTGAGCGTGGACTGAAGTTACCACAGCCACCAGCTCCCTTTGCAAGAGGAGAGGGCTTTGCCGTGGGCTTCAGCAGTAGGGCTATGCCTTTGCTGACTGCAGACACATTTGAAACCCCACATCAGCACCCTGGGGAGATGCTGTCTGAGCTCATTGCAGAGTCTTAATACTGGAAAGATCATGTAGCCCTCATTAAGAAATAGTTTTGTTCTTGAGTCTCCGTCTTATTTTTAAAAGCACTCGGGAGACAACGGAACCACCGCATTTCCTCTTTGCGCTCAATTTTCTGATCGGGGGCCTGAAGAGCTCGCTGCCAGATGTTGCCCTGTGTCCATGCAATCCATGTGACACAGGCATCAACGCCAGCAGCTACGTTTGCCTATGATGTCAATACACACAGCAGCCAGGGAAAAGTTCCACAGGTAGCTAACCGGGGCATACGTGCAAGGTCATATATTTTAGATATAGGGTTTTGGTGGGATTTCTAAACATCTCAAGTCTTGCTTAAACCACCAAACATCAAGCTGCTCCTGCTCAGCATCACACCACCCCCGTGCTTATTCTTTGCCGTCATTGTTGCACACGCATCATGCTATTGGTGATACTTAGATATATTATTTCAAGTGAATGAATAAGTGTGGGGAAAAACAAACAGCTACTTCTTTTATCCAAATTCTGGCCTGGATTTCTGTAAGATTTTCTAGAAAACTGCATTATTATGGTGAAGAAAGAAGTATGCTAGAACTGTGCCAGTGCATATATTTACGGTCTCTCCTACACTCGTCATGAAGAAATAATTCACTGCAAATAATGACATTCTGTTCCCATTCCAGCGTTGCCCACTTCCTCACATTTCCATGCAGCTGCAGAACAAGAAATCAGAAACAAGAGACATCCAGACCAGAGGAGGGCAGGGAGCCCTTGCTACAAGTTATGGAAGGGCACATGTAGAGACCTGGCCGTGCAGGAGGTTTTACATCTGCAGGGGGGTGGCCGAGCTCTCTGCTCACCCATAGCCTGCAGCCCTAACAGTGCTCCTGAACTATTTGATTTTCTTTTCCTTTGCTATTTAATTAAAGTCAAAGAAAAAGTCCACTTGAAAAACACTCAGTCCACCAGCACTATCAGCTGCTGTGAGGTTTCAGGCTTCTCAAAAACTTGAGGGGAGCCCTCCTGTACCAAACCAGAACAGAATGGCTGAAAACATAGGAGAAGTCTTCCAAGACTCTCATCCAGGAGACAAAACGACCTCCTCGAGTGCTGTAAATGGATCAAAGATGCAAAGCAAGGAGCTGGTCCTAGGACCTCTCTGAGTATATTTCCTTGGTCAGAGAAAACTCTGAACCTGTTCTCGTCTGCTGGAAAGGGAACATTAAAAATGAGAAGGCAGCAGAGGAGAATTCCAGAGAACTGAGACAGAGAAAAAAAAAAAAGTGTTTGTTGCATGTCTGGCATGCACCTGACTGACATTTTAGTCTTAAAAATGCTCCCAGTAGATAAATTCAGATAAAAGGGTAGAAGTCTTATGATTCAAACACGTGTTGAATAAAAAACCACATAAATGAAAATATCAAGGATACACTGAGTGATGAGGCAATGAGCTCTATTCTGTAAACATTCTTTCAAAGGAAAATCATGTGCCTCATGAAAAAGTTGCTCTTTTGGCAAAACTCTTAAAATTCAGTAAGCCACATCCAGTTACTCACAGTGGGATCTGAAGCTTGCATTAGACTGCTTTATATCCCAAGAACCTGTTTCTTTTAGCAATGTTGTCATGTTCTGTCCACTAAGTGCTAACCTTTGTGCACACCAGCAGCCATGGGGCTCCCAGGCAGGAGCCATGGGGCTGCTGAACCACGTGCCACCGAGGAAGCTCTGAACCTGGGCTCCCTTTCCTGCTGGGCTCCGAGCTATACTCAGAAAATCAGGCAGGAAAGTCCTTTCAAATGGTTGCTTACTCACCAAAATTAGGTCACTAAGGGGGAAGAAACGTCCCTGCAAACTGTAACGGCGAGAAACTTCCTACACGAATTATGTGGGACTGCCAACTTCCACGAATGCCACTCAAAGCACCCTCCCACCTCCAGACCTCTTTGGAGAAGGCACAGGCAATGGGATTTTTCCATTTTCTTCCCAGGTTTTTCCTTTTGCCCATTCCCATTCTTCTCTGAAACACCTCAGTGGGATTTATTGAAATACCTGTGAGGTGGGTGCCAGAGAAGTCCAAAATCTGTGGTGGGGGCGCGTGCTTGCCGTTGAGAGTTGCCATACTTAGCTGCCCAACACCTCTGCTCTGGAGCCCACTGTAGTACATAGACCTTTCTGCTGAATGGGCCCAGGATGTCGAGCAGCTCTTTTGCAATGGTTTTGACTACAGAGTCAACATAGGAAGCCATAAATATACTCATCAGAATCATCCTCAATGTGGTAGGAGTAGTCGTACCAATATTCTTGACGGTTTTTCCAGTCTTCATGCACTGCAGGTAAAGCTCTTTTACTCAGTACTACTTTGGCTTTCATTTCTCCCTTCTAATATATGTTGTATTTTTTAGATTATCTAAATAGTCTCTCTGAGCTGCCTCTAAGTTTTATTTTCCCCTTCCACTTTTAAGACATCTGTGCAATGGTTACTATAAACAAGGCCTTACCTTTGGCCATGCCAAAGTTAGCTGCCCAGTGCTGTCATGGAGGTTTCCACCAGCGATGCCATCAGTCTTTCTCACCAACTACACCAGGAACCTTCAGAACCCATTTTAAGTCAACACATAACTTGCAGGGCAGCTAAGACTGAGATGAGCTTTACCATATGTCATCAAAGCATCATCCTGAAGTTTACAGCAACTGTGTGACATCAGAGCAGCACGAGGCTAACGAGGCTCTGTACTAGCAAGGTGCTGCTTGCCATGCTCAGAGCTGCAAATATGGGTACTTCCCAGCATGAATCTGGGTGCTATGAGAGCTATAAGAACTAATTTTTGCACGTATTGCTTCTACTCTAAACTTTCTAAGCTCAGACAACAACAGAAGTTATTTTAGAACAGCAGAAAAGAAATCTTTCCAACTAGAATTACTGAAATGTCTTTGTGTTTGGCTCTGCAGAAATGTCAACACAGCCTGGAGGGTATTTATCTGGAATTTTGCACTAGGATGCATGCGTCCCTAGCATGGCCCACAGACTTGCAAACCACAGGGCTCTGAACAGCCTCGTACTCCCCATCACACACGTATAGCTCTTGACTCATGTTGATTAGTGCCTGTCATGAGTAGTCCTACCGTAACCAATGAGACTGTTTCCTCAGAGAGGTGCTACTCAACATGAGTAAGAGCATTACATCTTAAGAGGATGAAGATGTGCAATGAGACCAAGCACCAGTATCTCTCCAAAATGCCTCTCCAACACTCTGGAAATCTACTTGACATCACTGCGTCAACCGCTCTCTCCCTGCGTGTGGGGTCAGATAGGATGCCCCAGTCATTCTCAGGACACAATCTTACTCTTTTTCAAGAAGTTTCTTGTCCCGTTGCCAGCCATCTCCACCCTCTTCGAACGGCCTTGGATAGAAAGCTGTCTCTTAACCAAACAGCAGTTCATCAAAGCCAGTGGAAGGCTTCCTGCAGCAAGGTACCATCCCTTCCCAGTCTGCATCCACAGCCATTTTCAGCCTCTTTTCCCTACAGGTGTACTCCCAAGCACTCAGCCCAAAACACAGAGGCACCAAGGCAGAGCAGCTGACTGAAATCAAAAGTGGTATCTCAGCCATCTGTTTAAAAATGTGAGACCATTGACTCATTAGTTTCATCTAACTACCAGCACAATAAAAAAAGAAAAACAACACCCGCCTTCTGGAGAACAATATCAACATGTGTAGGAGGGTAATATCTCTGCAGAATGGGGTGGGATGTTGCAGTTAAGAGCGACTCTCTCAGGATTTGGATGGAGCTCTGTCAGGTCAGAGCTTCTGTAGACTGGCATTTGCCATGGTTGTACTGGGGTCTGGGCTGTTCCCTTCCCCAGCAACAGGCAGTTTTGTTTGGGTCTTCTCCTTTGACTGAGCTCATCTGCTTTTATCACTCAAATTGCTTAAAAAGTGCTCTAAACCAGTTTTTGAGCTGAAGTTGCACAAAATGATCAAAAAAGAGAACGTAAGTAACAACCTCTCCCGCCCCCCCCTTTCAGCTGTCCCAGTCTCTTCTGGCAAGTCCTAATTATCTGGCATTGTAGTAATTCTTGGGATTACTCACAGGCCAACCAGAGCCACTCACAGCAACTTTTCCAGACAAGGAGTGAAAGCTGGTGAAGATTAGTTTAACAGAGCATGCCTCAGTTCATGGAAGTTGCCGAAGAAAACATAAATAAAGAGGGAAATCAGACCTCAGTCGAGTTCAACATTTGAAAGTTGAAGTCTCCTGCTTATGAGCTCACCATGCTCTGCTGAGCAAGTGGAAGGAAAACATTTTCTCTCTACAGCGTGACTTTGAGAAAGGAAGTTGTGTGGGCAGAAGCACTGGGGTGACTCTAAATACAGTGATGTCTCCTTCCTCAGCACACAAGCTTGGGACCACTTGATTTCTTCCAGTTGGGGAAATTTCAATGGCAAGATGTAGGGAAGAAAATATTCAATACCTCCTGCTTTAAAGATATTTATTTCTACAGCCAATTATGACTCCAGCTATAAAGTTTTTATTACTACTTCTCATGAAGTTTATTTATTTTAACTTCCTTTTTTGAGTGGGCTGTTTATTTTTAAGCAAGTGTTCTTACATTTTTCACTAGATTACTAATAGCCACGTGCTCTGGCTGCTGAAGCTGAATAAGCTGATGTAACTGTAGGTCAGGATCTTAGCTCCTTCCTTAGCCTGTCCCCAAAATAAATATACAGAGGATGAACTCAGGGTTTTCTCTAAGAGCCCTGTGTACTTTCCACTTGGAGGATAAGGTAGAATCCTACTTCCAGCATGGCCACCAGGCCTCTGGGGTATAGCAGGTGGGACTGAGAATTAAGTGAAATCTCTACCCACTATGAATAGGGCTTTGCATAGTGCAGGCTTAAGGCAGAATTTTGCATTTCAAATTGCTCTTGCAACAGCCCTTTATTCATGATGCAGCTCTTGCAGCTGACCAGAATTTAGGAGCTTCTCGTCTGAGCACCTTTGGAGACTGCTTGCTAAAGCCCCAGCAGGAGGTTTACCACACTCTCTGGCTCAGCTAGCAGCATGATCTTGCAGTATACACCTCAGCACTCTGCTGGCATTAGCATTTGGGGTGGTTTGGGGCTTCCTTGGTCCAGCAAGTCCTTGCCTATATGACAGGAGTCATCTCAAAGCCCCTCCTCCTCAGTAGCCTCCACCCATCAGGTATGTCATCCTGCTGAGAGTTTCTGACAAAATTTTGTTGGGTTAGGATTTTTTTTTGGTGTGTGGAAATGAGGAAATAGAATTGCTCTACGTTTTCTAAACATACTTTCCTTTCATGAGAGGAGCTTACTGGAAGCACACATTCCTGGATAGACCAAACAGCCCTGGGCTGCCCTTGCTGGGTGCAGAACAAGCCCTGTTGAAAAAAAACAGTTGCGACAACCAGGCTGCTTTGGGTGTCTCCTTACACTCGTCTAGCGCTTTGCTCTTGGGCATTGTGCAAGATGGAGCAAGGCCAAGGCCCTCAGAGTATCATCAGCTTCAGAGACAAAGCATCTCTCCATGTCCGGGGGAGCTCACCAAAAATACTGTCTGTTCACCAGCCTGCTGAGGATCTGGATATTAAACACCTCCACTTTTCCCAGAGAAAAAGATTAAAGAGACAATACATACCTAGTAGCAATTTTCAGGTTATTCATGTTTACAGGTCTCACTGAGGTAAAATGCCCCTGTCCTACCAAGAGCACTATTTCCACAGTATTTGCCCATGCTGAGATTAGTCCAAGATGCAGTAGCTAAATTTTCAGGCGATTAGTTTATCTGTCTGGCACCTCCTGTATGTTTACTGAAAAATTAATTTGTTTTCTGTTGTTCAAAGTGAAGATTATTGGGATGAATATACTCCAAATTCCTCTGAAGCTGAAGTTTTGGGATAGGCTTCTACGCCAATATGCTTTGGATCAAGCCTTCAGCACATTGCTCAATTTTCCATTCTTTTACAGGAAAACAGTTTACCAGTTACAGGATGGAAAAGGGCAGCAGGGAAGTTTCTAAACAGCTCTCAGCTCGGCACAGCCGTATTAGTCCTATCATTTATCGACCTCACTAAGTGCCACCGCAGCTGCCACCCAAAAACTGGTCTGGCCTACAGGTTTCAAATGCAGAAGTCATAGCTGAACTTCTTCCTTTTAAAAGATCAAATCAGAAGTTTTAACCAACTTCTATAATTAGGACAGATGTATTCCCCTTCACCACTTTCCACTCAAAATGCCACAAAGGCTCTGTGGAAACTTGACATTTTCTATTTTCACAAGACAGATTAATATTCAAGTTTGTATTTCACTCAGAGCACCAGCTTAGTCCATCGCTGTTCACCGAGGAACACACGAGTTGTTCCACTGAGCAACTTGTCTTGATATTTGTGTGATTTATAGCTTGATCTGCAGTCAGTGTCTATACCCTGATGTCCATATTTAATTCCAAATCCTGGCAGGAGCTGAGATGAACCCTTTAAATGCCCTTTTTTTGCGCTACATTCAGTGTCCTGGTTTGAGCTAGAACAAAACCAGCCCTCTGTTCAGTGATTTTATTTTTCAGCTCAGTCTAAGTGACTGCACTTTCTGAAGTTAACAGCAGTTTGTTTTTTTTTCCAGTCAGTGTTTGCTTCTAGTAGTGATAACACTTGGTTTTTATAGTTACTAAGGAGGGTATGCAGAAAGGCTCTTGCTTGTACTTGCTTCTATAGAAACCAAGGTCACCACTAAATCTTGTGTGCCATGTTGGAGTGCCCTAAGTGAAAGGGTCAGAAGTCAAAAAAGTCCAACTTGCAGGGAGAAGCAAACAGGACAAGTGATCCAAAACCTGACCACAGTGTTCTGTTCCATGTACATCATATTCTGTTTAAAGCTGAGTGATCACAAGGGTCAAGATTTCTTCTATGGCCAGTGTCCAAGGAGGACTCTGTCCATTCTTCTGCCTTTAATCCCAATCCATGTGCTCCTGAATCCAGTTCCTGTTTGCTACTGAGTCCACACTGGACTCAGAAGGAATTCAATATTGACTTTGTATGTATTAGTAAGAAAATACATACAATCTCTATTTTTATTATTGTTACTGTTTCATTAAAAATATGAGTTGGAAAAAAAAACAATTAAGTCTCTCTCCCTTATTTCCTTTCCTTTCTGGGAGAGAGTTAATTGCACCAGTTTAGTGACCAGCCCAGCCATAACCCTTGACACTAGTAGCAAGAAAATAATTCACATCCAGGTATTAACAAAGCTTCCTCTCCAAACAAGGGATGAAACCCATTTCTCAGTTCCCTTGTCCTTAGCTGTGGGCAAGTGTCCCCTTCCGTAACAACCTGGGGAGCCCACGGGAGCCCAACACTCCTTGTCACCCATCCATAACCACCTGGGGAGCCCAACCCTCCTTGTCACCCTTCCATAACCACCTGGGGAGCCCATGGGAGCTCAATGCTCCTTGTTATCCATCCATAACCAACTGGGGAGCCCATGGGAGCTCAGTCCTCGTCATTACCCAGCTGGGCTGGCGATGCAAGAGCAGGTGAAGGCGGCTGCTGCCATTCGGCTCCATCTGCAGCAGATGGTGCTGCCGGCTCGTTGGGAACCCGCTGCATTCCCAATCCTGCCTGGAGCTCTGTCACCGCTGCAAGCGAGTTATGACGAGGAAAGGGCTCAGAGTACGATGCTTCTCATCCATCTCTATTTGTCACCCAAAGGGCCCTCTGGCACTAACTACATCCCTGTGGGTCTCCGGATAGAAAGTGTTTGTGCTGGGCACTTTCTATTGTGCTGGGCACAGGGAGATTTTTAGGATGTCAAAGAAAATGTGGAGGCTATTTATTTGCTAATATGTGTAATATAGATGCAAAACCACTTAAGATCCCATCCTAAAAGAATAATTACTTTTGGCCTGACACTTTCCAATTCCCAATCAGAGGTGTTGCCATGTGCTCACTCCTAATTTAAATAGAGTACCACCTTTTTCCTCCTAGTGAAAGCAGGGATTTAGGTCTTTCAGAAATGTTAGAAGAGAAGTTCATTTTTTATATGACACCACCTGGGCTGACTCTGTGCCCCTCAGACTACTCCATCCCCTCAGGTCAGACCATGTCCTGGGGCAGCTGCAGCCTCCATACAGCTGGTAACGGCTTATTTTTCCAAGCTTGAGTGGAAATAGTTAAAGTGATCCTATGATTTTTCACTGAGTCAGTATCTGAGAGCATAAATTCCTCATCACATAAAGCAGCATATCAGTTCTAAATAATAAATGAGATAGAAACATATGGCTGGTTTGGAAAGACCAAAGATACAAAGCATTACAACATCGACTTCAAATTACCGGCTGTCATAGAATTCATAAAAAGCCTTACCTTACAGTCAATCGGCAAATCTCGTTTTTCTGCAGCATAACTCCAAACCCAGGGCAGCTGCCTCATGTCCTCAGGGGCACCTGCAGTAACCATTGGATATATGTGCCTTTGTATTAGCCAGCTTTAGTACTCCAGCAATCAAGACCCACCCTAGGCTGGTTCCCCCTACCAAACTATCTGCCTCAAAGTTAATTTGACCAAGTCTCCCACACTGCAAGGACACCAGTTCGGGTGCACTGAATTATTTTTCTCTCAACTTTTCTTAGCAGGCTGCTGGGGAGATCCAGCCAAATCCATATCAGCCACATAAGGCACACAGTTCCTGCCATCCCCTGCCCTTCCCATGCTGCTCATTTAGGGTAGTAGGGCTCAAGCAGAGAGGCAGGATTTGAGGAATAAGGTTCCTAAATAATTTAGGTTTCTGAGGAGCAAACATAGCATTTAATATGTAGCTTGAAGCTCCCAGGGAGCAAATGCACATGATATAGAGCAGTGATTGAATATGCCTGTTGCAGGTTACTCTTCACCAAGCAGAAGATTTCTGCATCACTTTCTGGATGGCTTTAAAGCTACCAGGTGCATTGTCAATGGTATTTAGTCTTATCATAAGCCTCTTCTCTTCGCATGAGCTCTAAAATAGACCAATCTACATTTGCAGAATGACAGAACTCCACAGAGCATGAAAAATTCTCATTTGGGGTAAAGATTTGCTGAATTCCCTTCCAACCCAGCAAACCCATCCAATCTGTGCATTGAAATAGGGCCTCGCTGCAGAAAGCTTTTTCTTGGCCTGTGCAAAGCACCTTTCAGCACAGGAGATTCAGTCAGCATTGATTGATGAATGGGTAGTTCCTGGCCCATAACAGGATTTAGGAAGAATATTTCCCATGCCCAGTATTATTTTGGTCTATGCCACTAAATTCAAACTCACCTCTCACCCTCACTGATGAGATTACAAAGCCCAGCACAATATCAGGGAAGCACAAAACAGAAGACGTGGCACTACTGCTCATGCTTGTAACATTCCTTTTGCAGATAAGCGACTCCTCTAGATTTACAGCCATGCCCTCACCTTCCCTAAACAGGCAACAGAGAGGATTTGCTACTTTATCAAAATATGCCTGTGCACTCCTGCATAATTCCTTGTGGTTTAGCAGGTTAAGGGTAAATGATTAGCTCCATCTTTCACTGCTATGTGCCATTGCTCACTCCATATCAGCACAGTCCTTATTCGGGAAGCAGACAGGTGATGGCAGAGACAGGGAGGTTTGGCTGCAGGGATTCAGCTCCAGTCTTTAACCAGGCTATCAGATTTGGGCTCTGCAGAGACAAAACCAGCTCCAGTGGTGGCTGCATCAGCTCTGCCAGGTGGGGAAAGTCTTTGACTCCCCAGAGGAGATGCTGGCTAACGGTGTTTGGACATATCCATTCTGAAATACAGAAGAGCCCCACAGAGGGAAAATAAACGTGATCTCTATGCAAGTGTTATTTGAAAATGGTGAATTCAATATTTAAAAGGGTCCCTGGCTGCAGGTACAGCACACTGAAGTTATCAACATGCTCTATGGTACACAGCGAGCTAATGTTGACCCTAAGGCTTAATTTAGTAACAAGATTACTCAGAGAAAAATAATGTACTGAAAACCTTTATGGGATGAGGAAATATGCCAAAAGTAAACTTGGCCGGTGCACTTAATAGATAGAAACCCATTTGTTTCTTTTTGAGAACTTAATTAAGTTTCCCATGAATTCATTTGTAATAACAGTAATAAGCACCATATATGGAAATCTTCAGTGAGCTGTTAGCAAGGTAATTTCCTGAATTTGGCTTATATCTTAATAATGTCCAAAGCCAGCTAGATTTTAAAATACAGCTGGTATACATTATTTCAAGTATGAGGGTGTGTATGGACATATTTGTGAGCCTGGGTGTGTAAAATAAATGACTCTAGGGCTGTTTGACACCAATTTTATTGCCTGTAGAATGATGCTTTATCATATTCTGAGAAACAGTAAGGAGAGAGTTAACATGATTTCTTCTGTTTAACAAAGAAGCCTTCAGGAGGGCAGCCACATACCTTACACAGTCTGACAGCTCCTTCAGCACTCCTTGGATCACTGTCAGTAACCAGGAGGGAGAAGCTTTGAACCGAGCCACCTGGAATCAAACAAGGCAAGCTGTGAGTTCTGCAGCCTTCCTGGTGAAATGCAAGAATGAAAGAAGTTAGAAGGGGAAGGATCACCTCTTCTCATCAAGAGACACACATACAATTTGCAACCCTACCTGCTTCGCAGACCTTTTTCTGTGCTTTACAGGCACAAACACTGTGAAAATCAGTAGCTAAATGGCAAAGAAGAAATGGTCATTACTGACTAAGGCTAATGACTGCATGGAAGGAGACTTGCTCCATTGGATAAGCTCCATCAGTGGATGGATGGAAGGAGCCTTCCCTGGCAGCTGCACATTGTGTGCACTCAGAGCCCAAGTTCTAATACTGGAGCTGTAATTAAAATATGGCCAAGACTTCCAAAACCTCAACCTCCCTACCATTAATTTTGGATTGTATTGAATAATTATTCCAGGCCCAGCAGGAGTAGGGTAAGTTACAGTACAGACATCAGTGATTATCTTGAGGCTTGAAGCTGAAATGAAGTAGGTGACAACAGTTGTGTCATATGAAGTATGCAGCTGCTCTTTGGAAGTGCCACAGGAATACTGTGGAAGAGGTGGAGGAGAGCCCAGGGAAGAAAACCACAGAGCAGACATCTGCTGCACAGGGTGCTGATGTTTCCCCTCACACCCCTGGCAGGAGAAAGCTACATAAGCACCACAGAAGCAGAGCTCCTGCTCAGAGTGCAGCAGCTCAAGGATAAAATAAAGCCCATTTAAGTCACTGGACTCATCCTCATAGATTTAAGTGATATCCGGACTCAAGTGGGAAGGGTGTTAAGAAATCCCTCAGAGGACTAACCCTGTACTCAGTGATACCAGCTACCAAAGAGTCACATACCTCAGAAGGAGGTGATATTATATTTTCCATCATGAATATATGATAACAAACCTTCTGCTCACTAGGAAGCTTCCTAAGCTCGCACAGCACCGCATTTCAAAAGCTAAAGACCTGGCAGCCCAGCCACTTCATCCATAATCTCCTTTTTACAGTTAAGCCAACACTCCTCATGGGGCAACGCAGTTGCCTCAGGGGTTGGCTTAGAGGTCCATACCTCATTAGACACAGAGATGGGGATTCCAGCTGGATCTTCTCTCTTCTTCCTGACTCATCTGCACCTCCTGAGACAACGCAGGATGCTGAGACATTCAACAGTGTCTGTGCTACAGGAAACTGCTGCTCTATAGAACACTTCTCCCAGTCCCTATCAGTGCCATGCTTTGCCAGGCAGCCTGCTGTGAGCTCTGCCCTGCTCCTGCCTGCTAAAATACCCTGCCTGCAGCACCACCCAACGAGAAGGCACAGCTTGTTCTCATTGACTGTATAATTACTCCATTAGATTTGAAGTGTCTTCAGCTTTCCAGGGTTGCCTGGCCTTGATTATCCCACCTGCCCAAGCAGTATTATTCTGTTATGACAAGCCCAAGGAGAACCCCTCTGATGATAGATGTGAATCTGCTACACCCCAACATCCTGCTCACCCCACTGGGGATTTTGCTCTCAGTATGAGATTTGTTTCTCTTTTACAAGTTTATTGCTGCCCCTCTATTTTGTGGACATTTATTAAAGAGTCTTTAAAGCTGCCTTTATCTAAAGGCAACATGCCCACAGTGGTAACCTCTGATTTTGCCGTGACTTCTGTACTGAGCTCAGAGCAATCACCAGTCTCCCCAGTGACAGCTTCAAAGCAGAGCGTGAGACCTGGGGTGCAATGAGGATCTCTACTGCATGTTAATAATCACTTGCACAATTAGCATCAAGAATTCCCTGGTGAAACGAGAATCTCGAGCCTCCATTTGTGCTCAGGGAAAAGCCCCATCAGTACTCGCTCCATCCTCTTCCTCAGCTCCCTACTGCCCTGCCTGGCACTGTCTCACTGTCCTGCAAAGGTGAGCTGTGGGAGTGTGCACGGTGCAGATGCCCCGTGTCTCCTCTGGGTGATCTCCTGGCTCTCAGCAGTTGGGGGGGAGCTGAGCTGGTGGTGCAGGGCCATTGCCAGGCCTCAACTTTCTGTTTTTCAGCTGAGCTCCCCATCCATCAGATTCTCCAAACCACTTTGGCAAGCCCTTCTCATAACACAAACTTCATCTCAAGGCCTCCTTGCTGAAGCGTTACCTTATATTTCTTTGATCCTGGGTGACCCTGCTGGAGCAGGAGAGTTGGATAAGATGATCTCCAGAGATCCCTTCCAACACCTACCATTCTGTGATATTCTATTACACTGAGTACATCCAGGCTCTGAAGATACATAGCTAATGGATTATTACTTTGCTTTTACGAGCAAGAGACAACCAATAAACCTAGGGTATTTAACAGTCGGAAAAATTCTCTAAACAAAATTGCTGTAGGATATCACAAAAGCTCAATGTACTCCTGCTACTTTGTTCTTAGAAAGCAGCACACGTAACTGATATAACCACCAAATGAACAGGAGCTTAGCAAAAGGAACCCTTTGCATTTGACATGCTCTGTCACATTGAATTTTAATTACAGCTCCCCTCTGGTGCTGGCGCGGGAGGGGAATGCTAATGACACGAGGGAAGGGAGCAGCAACGGCAGTCTCCAGCCCAGCACTTGCACAAAGGGCAAGCTCCCCAACCCGGTGGCAAGGAGCAGCAAACAGATGGAGTTGAAGCACAAGGCTTGCTGGTTTAGGTCCCCCTTTAGCTCCTACTAGTGCATCCCAAGTGGTGGGCTACTGGTTGGATTAAAACACATTCAAGTGAATTTAATGTACTAAACCGTTGCAAGGTGCAGCCCATTTGTGACAAGAAACCCACCGAAAGAATTCAGGGTTCGGTTGCACAGATATGACCAAAGATCACTTCTCTAATGATTAATAAGCCGTGGCTTTGAATTATTGCAGTGTAGGGACGCTACTCGCTCGGTGTTACGCCTATTGGGATCCTGTTTGTTGAGTTTTATAAAAATGCCTTAGGAAATCATCACTCAAAAAATCCTGTCCCCATGGTGGGTCCACAGCTCAAGTAATTCTCGCAGTGGTCACGTGTAGGCTCCTTGCATGGAATAAGTGTTTTACACACGCTTAATGCTGTAACACAATTACAGGCAGCATCAGTAACATCCCTGCTGTTCTCTACCTAGAAAGAGAGAAAACATCTTATTCGGATGGTGGTCGTTAAATATGTGCCAAGTATTGGTGCAGCTAAAGCTTCCAAATATATGGGATGCTGATACGCATCTCAATCAAATGGAATCAGGACATTAGGGGTCCGTGTAAAGCGTTAAGAAAGGACAGAGTGAATTTGGAGTATAAAAGCCACTTTCAAAACCTGTGTAGATATTTAGAGGCTACTCAGAATATGCCATCTCCTCGAGGTCGAGGTGGAGTCAATCAGAGACATTCAGAGTATTCACCTTGGGCATCCTGTGCATTGTGTAGATACTTCAGGCCTCTCCTTGCTTCCCCTCCCCGAAAAGAATCAAAATTTTCATTTCGCAAAATGATCAAAAGCATCTCCATTATTTTTTTATTACGCTATTCAAACACCAGCCAGCCTTCACAGAAATGCAAAGTCTGCTTATCAGGCCGAACGGCTGATCTACGTAGATTGTGTGACAATTCATAAAATCCTTAGGGATCAGAACAAAGACCTTCACAACGCTTTTGTTGTATGAGTGCGATCTATTCCTGAGGGGAAACTCTGTGTTATATTGCTGTCTGCTTGCACCAGAGAAAGATGTTTTTCCTGCATTATTTGGGTTAGTAATGCAATGTTTGCTATTTCATCACTGTATACTCCTGCCAGAAGAATTTGTATTACCTCACACACTACTGATAAAACGGAGTTGCTTTGGGAAAAAAAAAAAATGTTTCGCCCAAGGAAATAAATCAGAGAGGAGTTTTATAAAACGAAAATACCATTTAAAGCTATAAATTACCTACAAACAGCAACATGTGTTGCTGTGCTCCGTTCTTGGTTTCTGTATTTCCAATAGATTATTGTCCATGTTTTTTATAGCTTCTATAGTTTATTGTCAATAGTTTGTAGTTTCTATAGTTTATTATCACAGTCTTTTTTTTCTGTCTTTCCATTTTCCTATTCTGTAACTAATAATTAGCTCATTTTAAATTTCCCAGTGGAAATATGGCTGGTTTATGCCACTTAACAGCAGGTAAAGTAAGATCTGTATCTTCCGTATTGCAGCAACACTTAACCACAGTAAGAGCTTCCTTTGCTTTAGTATCGAAGGTACAAACTCATTCTCTTTAGCAACATTTCTTTCTGCCTTTTGCCAGGGCAGGATAATACCAATAAAGGAGCAACACAAGAGAGAATGAGCAGCCTTATTCCTGAAGCATCTAAAAATTCAGGGAGAACAACTAAATTACTTATTCACTCTAAAATGTTATGATCTTTACATTTATTTCATAGGATATAAAATATTCCCAGTCATTTTACATGGTGCGAGGTTTAGGGGTTTCTGTTTTGCACAGAAAAGTCTAAAGAAATCTGGAGGGTCGATGAAGTCTTTAAAAAGGGTGGACAGATTTCACAGAGCAAGGAGATCAACTTAAAAAAAACCCCAAACTCCTAAATCATTTATTCCTCCTTCCACGCATAGAAATTTTTGAGGGTGGTTTTCAATACTCTGATATGAAAGTAGAAGAGCTCCTGGCATAGTTCAAAGTGTGACTGCATTGCTGTAAGGCCAGCTGGGAACGTCTCTGCATTACAGAAGTAATTTTCAAAGAGATTTTAAGTAAAAATGCTCATCCTTCTACATATTTATATATATTTTTATAGCTATATATACTGTATTAGTGTATATTTACTTTTCCCAAGCTGCATGCTTGGCAGGGTGGCCAGCCCCAGGCCAGCCCGTGTGGCTCCAGGCAGGCTGAGCTGCTCTGGCTCACAGGTATGGCTTTCATGTGAACCCTGCTACTCCCAGGTTACTCAGAGAATGAGAAAGTTAAGCCCTAACAAACAGACCCTGCCGCTGCCCCTCAATATAGCAAAGTAAGCCATTCCTCATTCTACAACCATGTTTGTCACTATTTTCTCCTCTTGTATTTCATCTGTTTCATTGTTTAAAGCCAATCTGACTGGGATGGGCTCTGAGCATCCACCAGCCATCAGTGCAAGAGGGAAACTCAGTCTTTAACTTAGTACAAACTCCCATCAGGCGAACCTCTAATTCCTCCCTAATTAAGCTTGGCAGATGAAGCTGAATGAAAACCATGTTGTGCTCCATCCAGCATTTCAAGGGGTCTCTGCTAAATCAGAAATAAGTACTTTAATCTGTGTAAGGAGATATTTTAAGCACAAAGCTGTGTCTGGAAAGTCAAATCCTTTATGCATCCCTCAGGCACATGAAAAGATCCCCCCTGGCAGAGCAGGAGAGTACTGAAATCTCCTATAGCAACGGTAACAAACAGTCTGTTGTCCGATTATCTCAACTTTCTGAATTATTCTGTAGGAGGCAGAGAGAGCTGGGGGGCTGACTGTGCATAGAGTGCAAATTTTGCACCTCGAAGGGCTCAACCTTGCCTTGGCCAGAGACACAGATGGCCATGGACACGATATCTTTGTGCCTCAGTTTCCCTTCCCCAAAAGAGGAATAGCACCTTTTTTTTTCCTTTCTCACACCCATATGGGATGCAGAAGTCCAAGGAAGTGGATAAACCAGAAGCCCCATGTGAGTCAAAATTATTGCTTGTACTTATTTGTGCTGCATTTGCACAAAATCCTGTTGGCTTAAATAGGAATAAAAAGTTGGACAGATATTTCCTGGCAGCTTGAGCAAATGGACTTAATATTTCAGTTGGTTTTATGTTTTGAAATAAAAAAACCCCACAAGGTTATTTCCACTAAAAGGGGCTCACAGAGCTAGGCAGCTTCACGAGATGAGGTTTTTGGACTGCAACATTGGAGATAACAGAGCTTGCCCCTATGCAGTTGCTGGAGCACCCACCTGTGCTAGAGACCAGCATGAAAACCAGCCAGAACCAAACATTTCTGCAGCTTGCAAACGGCCAGTTCTCTTTAGTCCACACCTTTCTGAGCATTATGAGTATGAGGAATTATAACAAGTCCCACCTTTTGAAGGAAAAACCTCCTGGAACTCTCAAACTTATTATTAACATTCTTCATTTACTCCATTTCTCTCTTATTTGGATTCTCTGCTTGGGCTTCCCCTCAGTGCTGCCTAGAGCAGAGAGGAGCCATCTCCCCATGTTCCTCGAGATGCTCCCTCCCTTCCTCCGGCCAAGGGGGAAGCTTGAAAATCCCCACAAAGTGCTCAAGGATCTGCTTTTGTGCAATAAAAAGATTACGGTCGAAGCAGATAAGCTTTTTTACTTGGTACCTGTGATGCACGTTCCATACTGCCTCTGGCAACATCATGAGCTGCTGCTTGTAATGGAGGCTTACTCTACAAAAAAAAAAAAATAATGGATTTCATCCGCTCTGATGCCCAGAGGAGAACGGACGGTCCACCTTAGTAGAAATTAGATCTATATGGCCCTTGAAACACCTGGCTTGGTTTAAACTCAAATGCCACCAGAATATTCACATTTAATCGGGAAACTGTCAACACAAATGTCAAAATGCCTTACTGTGAGAAACAAGGGCAATTTACTTTAAAATTAACTACTCAATTGGTTTCCACCTAAAAAGCAATGTGCTGACTCCATCGTGACAAGCTTGCTCGTTTTTCATCTGTGTTGTCTTATTATGCAGGATCCCATCAAATGATACCATTTTCTCTCCCAGCTGCAAAGCCCAGAGACAAAATGTTCTTCTATGCCAGTGTTTTACATGTAGGACTTGCCCCGAAGCCAGAAAACCAGACTAATATAGTAGAGTTTGATGATATTTAGCCAAAATGGTCATACACAATCTGTGGGCTTATGACTCTCAGCTTTACAACTCTTCTTCATGATCCTTTCGAATTTGTTGGTCTCTTCCAAAGAGATTAAAAATCTTGGAACTCCAAAACGGCATTTACTTCCCATGGATTACTCCTCCAGCCTCAGTGGGTGCTGAGCGGTGCCACTGATCAGGTTTGCTGCCTGTGTGGACGCATTTTGTCCTCTTCTTAAGAAAAAATGCAAAATGCTGACACCTCTGGTCCTGCTGAAAGCCGTGCAGGGTGTGAGATGCACAGGCAGGTCATTCGCGTCCGCTGCTCTCAATTTCTTTCTCAAGTCCATATGATGGGTTTGATCTTGCATCCAACACACTCTGCCATGTTCATGCAGCTTGTGATTTGACCCCAGGATGGACTTTACAAACCAGAGAATAAAATATCCTGCTCAAAGCACCCCTTTGAGGCTGGAGGATGAGGGATGTAATGTTTGGCTATCTGGATTAATGGTATCCCACTGTCAAGAAGGAGTCCAAAAGCTTTCCTTGGAGACAGTGGAGATCAACGGGAAATAGCATTTTGAAATGAAAAGTGAAAACAGTTTTAACTAAAATAATATGGAGCTGATGTGAAAATCCAGCTGCAGGAAGCCCAGTGAACAAACCCAGTTCATAGGAGAGTGAAGCCTTGAGGTGCTCAGGCTACATCAGGCATATCACTGTATTTTGGAATCAACTGCTTTGACTCTTGGCTTAAATATCAGAGGGAGAGTCTGAGTTTTATTTTAAAAGCACTTAATTTTCTGCTAACAGAGAAATTCTTTTTCGTTTTAGTAAAATACCCAGTTTTGACAGAACACTTTTAGCAATTTCGCTCCAGCTTCTGAACCAGAACATTCTGAAGAAAGTGAAGCTGGTCCCTGCAAACCACGCAGCTGCCACAGGCTCCCCTCACCACCACTGCTGCATCTGCACCTTCTGATGCTGCCTGAGAGAGGATCATTTGCAGCAAAGGAACCCAAGGCACTAGGCTAAAATGTGCCTTTTTTCCTACTATGCTGTCAAAAGCAGAGCACTAAATACACCAACAGCCACCCTCACGCACACCCCCCTCGCCTCAGGAGCCTTGTCGTTCTCATAAAACAATTTAAGCACATTATAGCAACATCAGTGCCTTCTGAGCTGGGCAATGTCTTACTATGTGTAACATGTCAGAGCAGAAAACAATTATAATATAGCACATGCCATCACAGCTGGAGGTCAACTTGTGTACACATGCTCGAGTTATTGCTAAGCTTTCTTACTATGCATAATCTGATATGTAAAAATATGTTAATATTGGGGGGAAAAAAAAAAAAAAAGAAAAAAAAGCCAGTGCTCTCTGTTGGCCTCTTCCTTGAGGATGAAAAGAAAAATGCACAAAGTCCAGAAGCAAATAGTTTCGAGTGACCTGATCTCAGAAGAATTCAGGTGCTTGTATTCTCCCATCACCTTTAAAAACGCAAGAGGAAATCTGATAAAAAGAATGGGATTATTGTAATTGGATGGAAACTTGACGGCTGGCCCCAGCCCATCTCTCTTTGAAGTCAATGGAGAGATGACAATTTCATTAAGTCAGTGACAGCTTCATGAAGTCCTCATGAAAGACTAATATACGTGGCTCGTTCCCCTCTGGTTTCAGCCGTAGGATGGATCGCAGTTCTGTAAGTGATTCACAGCGTGTCGAAGGATCTGTTCCTGAGACAGGTACGGAGGTTCCGTGTAACTCATAGTGACATATCGCTTCGGTGACGAGCTGCTACTTTGACTTTTTTTCACCATTAACTCAGAATGTGGCTCTTAGGGGCATATATAATCTAAATGAACCATTATCGCAGCGAGGCTTCCTCTGGGAAGTGAAGGGACCATTCTTCTGGCTGCCTCATGGAGTGCTCGTGGAAGCTCCGTTCATCTAGCGCTGGGCAATGCTTTTCAATTCACTAAATAACTTGGACTAGGCTTATTTAACCACACTTCCATTTCAAACAAGGTTAAATGCTCCCAATGACTGCAACTCCATGTGCATCTCATCGTATTTTTAGCTGGAGGGAAGATGGGGAGTAACAGACCTTGGGTGAAGCTGCCCCAAGGCACCTGCCATCTGGAAAACATTCAGTGCAGCCTGTTACTGGGTCTTCTTCACTACATTGTGAGGTCTCCTCTTGGTGACTTCTCAACAGAGCTACAAGGAGTTCATAGCAGGGCAATATACTATTCTATTTGAAGCGAGAATAAATAATAATAAAAAAAGCTCTTAATCACAAATAACTATTTCTTATTATTGATTACGTGTTTTGACCTTATATAATAGGATTCCTAATCGGCAATATAATTAAGATAAGCAAGAGAGTAAAATAAAGCGATAGATGAGAAAAAAAGTGAAGAAGACAGAGAAACTCTTTTTTTTTTGAGTTTTCTCTTCGATGTGTAGAAATTAGGATTTCAGGAAACCTTCCTGAATAGTGCTGGGAGAAAAGGCAGCATTATATTGCTTTGTTACAGAAGGAAAAACACTTCTGGAGTCCCGGGGCCGTTTGCACCTTAGAGTTGCAACTTAGACATGTTTTTAAGGCCACCTTTTTATAAAGCTGCCCATTGATTTAAGATTCTGAACAAGCCAAGAGCTAAGACCTGAATTTCAGGTAAGATTCTACGATCTCAAAACAGTGAAACCAAAAAACAGTGACAGAGTTTGACAATGAGAACCCCTGTTTCTGCTCGGGTTACTCCTCTGAGGAATAGCTGTAATGCTCACCTGGACCCCAGGGGTGCTCTCAGAATTAATGTCTGGAAAGGATTTGAAAGATGATTTGGAGTTCAGTGTCATGAGCAAACTGAGGTAGGAGATGTAGATAAACAATAAAGAAAATAATGAGGTTCCTTCAGGAGTATTTCTATCACTAGGTCATTGATTTAATTATTTGCCCGATTCCAGAATACAACCCAGAAAGCGCTTCTGATGCAAGCTATTCTGTAAGGAGGAGGAATTGGGCATGATTTTGATGTATTGATTAAACTGCCACTGAATGATTTGAGATGAAGATTGAATACTCTGAGAGTAATAAGATATGATTGAAGCTGAGGCTTTCTATGGATTAGAGTGGACGGCTTTTTCTGCCACGCTGTTACCATTTATCAGAACACTAATAATGTTTATTACTTTAAGACTTACAGCTCACTGCTTAGATTTAGACAAAACCAAAGCTCCATGAGCCAAGCAAACCCATTTACCCATTTACTCTTCAGCATTTAAAGCTGAACAAGGCGAAGTGTATCAAAAATCAGTGCCACTAACGCTGAAACTGGAGACACCAGTGCAGATGCAGCAGGTCCTTTCTGGACCAGCTAATCCCAGACTGGGGTACGTGTCCTTCAGACCCACCTGCCAGTCCATCTGCCCAACACCAGCCTTTTCACCCATGGACACAGAGAATCTTCCCAGCACCCAGATGAGAGCCAAGAGCCCACGACTCTCCTCTAGAAAACTATGAGCAAATTAATCAAAATAGAGGAGTATGGTAGCCAGTAGAATTTAAATACAGGTCCACTCTGCCTTTTGCTGGCCATGCTCTGAGCTGCACCTCTGTGGCTGGGGAAGGCCCTGTTCCCTCTCAAATCTTGTATTTCCCACACAGGGCCAACGAGAGATGGAGGTTTGTGTCCTTGAAGTATCTTAGAGCTAAAATCCACAGGAAGGGTTACGCACTACAACCATTCAAGACTCACTTTTTTTATCTGGGTTTAAATTTTCTGTGCTCTTTCCCTTCCTCCTATGGAGTTTTCCTGACAACTTTCCTTCTCTGATTTCGGCAGATCCCAACAACCTCAACTCTAAGCACCCTTTCAACTACACGTCTCCTCTTTGAATAATGTAATCTCCGTTAATAATTTATTAAACATGTTTGAGTCATCAGACCAAAAAGGTCATACAAAGATAGTGACTATGAAATGGGAAATGTGTTGGTCGGGTTGCTTAATGAATTGCAGATGCACGCTCATAACTTGGGAAAACTGAAGCACATCACATTCGAGGGGACAATAAAACCTTGAAGTGCACTATGGATTTATGACCACAAGCAAAGCTACGGCATAAAAAAAAATATTGTCATTACCTAAATATGCAAATATTCCAAGTATTCAGTATGCGAGAGGAAAGCCTATCTGTTTGTCTAGTTTTATAAGCCATTTGCAAACACAAAAACCAACTTTTCTGCATTATATGATCGTGGAGCATGCAAAGAGCAATTTGTCCTTTAATTGCGCTCCGGTGGAGTTATGATTTAAGGGTCTTACTTACCAGCCCCGCTGGCTGTGACGGGGCTCGGCAGCCCAGGTTGTGTGTTTTGCAGCTTGCCTGTGTAATCACACCCTGAGCTGCGGCTGCCCCTGGCGAGTGGGTAAATGGACACGCGAAGGTAAAATGCTTCTGGAGAAAGACTGAACATCTTCAGTCAATCCCAAGGGAATTTTAAAGGTAACATTTCCTTCTGTAGCTGAAACATCTCCATTGAGAAGCCGTCTCTGTTTCTTCGCACACGCAGGTTTGCAAGGCAAAGCGGTGGATTTGAAGACTGTTGGTTTCTGAGGAGGCTCCGTACGGAACACGCGCCTTCTTTTCAGTTTTCACTGACCACATCCTGTTGCTTTCCAGCTACAGGTACTTGCTACGAGGAGGCTCTTGGCTTGTTCATCTCTGGGTGAATTGCTCCAATTGGAGCATCCTTGGTAGCTGTGCCAGGGGGAATCAGGCAGCAAATTCATCTTCATCGCAGCTCTGCTCCGCTTACTGGAGAGTAAGGGGAAAAAAATGCCCCCCACACTGGGATTTGAGGATGAACGGTTTAATGGAGTGCTGAATCCACATCTCTGACCTTTCCTGCCTGTCAGTGCCCTCCCAGTGACAGAGTGTGCATCTATTTTGATGAATAAAGCTTTAAGGACATAACTTCACGTTATCTAACATCAAACCTAAACATTCTCTGTGTTACAGGGCTGTAATTTATTTAAATTTCTCACTGAAGCATTACGCCATAAAACTCCTAAGCACTGAAGGTCCCATCTGCCGAGGCAGCCGGGTGTGCAGAAGGGAGAGGTCACCAGTATGCTGGGGTGGCCACTGATAACCTGTCTGGTTTTTGGGGAGCAACCACAGGATTCCTTCCCAGTTGCTCTTTACTATGAGCAAAACCCACTCCCTGTTTGCAGCAGAAAAGGAATTTCTATCTCCCAAACCTGTTAGGTGACCTAATAGAAAGAAATGAGGAGGGTAGCACTGGTTTGTGCCATCTGTAACAGCTCTGGTGCCTACAAAAAAAAAGTCATTGCTGGTGATGCCCATCACAATGCCCTGGTAGGTGTAACTCTGACCTCTTAAGACGGTTCGATCATTTGAAATGAACATTTGTCACGCACCCACGGACTGTGCCGCCCGGGTTTGCTTCTTCGAGGTCCCCAGGCAAAGCTGTCTGGCTTCACAGATGTTAATTATTTGTGTCTACTGTTAATTAGCTGTCTGCAGTCGGTCATGCCGGAGCAGTGACAGCCTGGGAGCCTCTCCCCAGCCGCACAGTTTATGGGCTTTGTTCCCCGTCCCTCCCATCTCCCCCTCCTCAGCTCCCAGCCAGAACATTTCATTTTAGTCACGGTGCCAGAGGCCAGACCCCAGAGGACCTTTGAAATTAAACACGTATGAAGTACAGTGGAGAGAATGGGTGGGGAGAAAAGGGGGGAGAAAGGGGCAATTTCAGCTCCTCAAGCATGCAAGTCCAGAGCTCTCGTGATGCCTCAACGTGTTTTTTTCAGCCAGCCACAAATCATGTCCCCGCCGTCCAAAGGAACCTGTGTCTACAATGGAAATTTCCACATTTGCCTCGCTCGTTGTCCTGCTCTTTGTTGTTGCTTTGCTGCCTTCAAGACATTGTAAATAATTGAATTTTTACAGAAAGAAGTATTTTTTTTGTTGTTGCAGAAAAAGAAATTCATTCCTGGTTTGCTATGCTCGGAAATCCAGGGTAGAGTCTCCTCCCGACGTTTGCAGTTTGAGTTATCTTCATTCACCGAAGATTCCGTAATTGAAGACATATCACATAATTTTCAGTGATAGAGGTTCATTACAAGACACATTTCCTAGCTGCATTAAGTCTGAATCATATTTCTTTTGTAGGATGTTAAACAACAAAAAAAAAGGCTGTGAAATAGCCTGGGGGAAAAAAAAATCACAGGGAGTAATTTATTCATCCCTTTCCACCTGCAAATTGCCTGAGAACAGGTTAAGTTCTTAGCCAAATGTTACAGTGATTGCTAAAACGTGAACAAATGATTTTCACAAATGTTTCTTGCTTGGTAATTTCCTAGTGACCGAGTCACTGTAGATATTTAACATTCGAAATTCAAATCTTGAGCCCTTCTGATGGGACGCACAGATTGCAGGAACAGACCCACGCTCCACACACCTCCAGTGTCTGTTGCAAGTGGTCTGATGACACAGCCCCAGTCACTTCTGGGCTCATTCAGCATCCCAAAGTTGACAAGCTCCAGGAGCTCTGAGGGCAGCCATCATCACTCACTTTGCTTCTTCTGCATCTTTGGGCTTTTTCCAACCTGCACAGTCGTCTGCCCAATCCCTCCTTGCCTGCCATCGGAATGGTGTGAACGTGGTGAGCTCTCTGACTACCACTGCCAGTGCAGTCTCCTCTTTTCCCTGAGATTCCCCAGTGCCTTCTCCTCCCTCTCATTAGCACACAGGGCAGAGGCTGGGTCTGTTGCATCTAGCCCTTTTGGCTCATGTTTGTAACTAACAGGTGCAACGGTGACACAAGCAATAAATAATAACAACAAATCCAAAGTTCCCATCAGAGGGTACCCTGGTACCCTTTCTCTTGTGTCTGTCAGAAACTCATTGGCTGGTGCTTTCAACCAGAAGCAAACGCAAAGCAGATGCAAACACACCCCAAGTATGCTTAGAAATTCGCATGAATATTCATGGCCATGAGATTTTTTTTTTTTTGCCTTGCTCAGTCCCCTCTCCTTCTGTGATTGATACAGAAATGCCACCAGGGGGGTGGGAGTGGTTCTGGCCATTTAAGCATTTGCTGCCTTGACCACCAGCAGATGCTCTGATGGACTAGGTGGTGCTGGTGTCTGGAGAGAACTGGAACTGCACACAGCTGCCACCACGGCTCCTTAGCCTCCGCTCCCTGTTGCACTCTCCGGTTCAGTGGAGTTGGGCCATTGCATTTCAGAGGGGAAAAACTAAAATGAGAGGTACAAAAGAAGATTTTCCAGGACTTGAAATAAATGTTTTGCATAAAAGCACTCCAGATTTGACGGCTAATAGCGTCCTTGCTGAAAAAGCCCTGACAAATGCCTTTGGGGAGTAACGCTTCTTGGAGCTCTTCGATAGGAAACCAGTGCAATGCTGCAGTTACGTAATCCTGCCCTTCTCCAAATAAGACAGTTTCGGTCCTAAATGGCTCTTATTTTTATGAATAAGGCTTCTGTTTCTGTGAGGCATAAAATGTCTACTTTTACAACATTTTTTTCCTTTGCCCTCTCCCCAGATTTCCCATCACTGCTTCATAAAGCAAAGCAGCTACATAGTGTTCCTAGTGCGAGGGCTCCCAGCAGCCCGGAGCTCCATGTCCTGTGTCATTTAACGCATCTGCGTCCTCGTGTGTCCAGGCTGGAGTGTTTAGTTGCTTACACACTGTGTGGGGTTTAGAAGTTCAGTGATCTGAACACGTGATGTTCAGAGTGCTGGGAGTTGCAGGGGCAATCCCTGCTCCCTGGGAAATGGCACCGGTAGGATTTTCAAGGCTCCCTGGGATGAGAAATGACAGCGCACCCCAGCATCCCGCTTCTCTGGGCAGTGCAGGAGGCAGAAGTGCTTTTCATCAGCTCTTAAATCACCACTTTTGAGACACCCAAACGCCGCTGTCTTACCCCAAAGTGCTGGGTTCTAAGCTACAACCTCACAGGAGCTGGTTCACAAGCAGCCTGTGCACGTCTGCAGCAGGGCGATGGGGGTGGCTGCAGGAGATAACCTGCCAGTGAAGCAGAGATATTCCCTGGCGGTAAATGTGAGGACATAAAAACATCTTTACTATCTGCAGAGCAAATTGAGAAGGGAAAGCAAGGAGCCATCTCACTGCAGCTTTACGCTAAATGAATTACAGGAGGAGAGAGTGAGGGAATAGCACTGGAGTTAAAAGGCTTTAAGAAAAGATGGAAAGTGGCAGTTGGGCCAGGAAAGCAGGCTGGAAGTGGAAGGGTGTTTAAGTGATGATAACAAAGTTTGAGGGTCGGTGAAAGTAGGAGGGCTCCTCAATCACCTTGAGAAACTGCTGTGTGGAGGAAAGAGGGCAGCACAACTGTGGCCATTCCTTGGATTCCTGAAGAATGCTTTCCAAGGAGAAGTGGGAGAAACAGGGAGATGCTCCTCTGCTATAACGTAGCATAACTCTGATGTCTTTAGTGGAGCTGTGTCATTAGACCCGGCCTCTGCCACCAGCCTGGTGTCAATGCCAGTGCAGGGCAGTGGGGTGAGCGATGCTGCAGCTCAGTGACAGCAAGTTCCCACCACAGGCAGGGACATCATCAGCCTTGATCTGACTAGTTTGGATCAAACTGGGAAGTATGGAAATACTAACCAGCTTGAGTCTGATTAGTTTTCAAAAAGCTTTAGCACAGCTGAGAAGACTGTGGATGGCACAACTGTCCTGGTGGTCGCCTGGGCGGGTATTGAGGGTGCCTGGCCAGGCCAGCATCAGCATCAAAGATGATTTAAATGAGTTAATGGATTGGACTGGATTGGACTGATCTCTTTATATTGTCATTGTGGACCACCAGCTGTCAACAAAGGAAAATGTTACTGAGCAATATATTGGAGGCGGTTTGATTTTGTGGATAGAGGTGTTAACAGCGATGGAAAAAAAAACCTTCAGTCACAAAATTAGAAAATTGTGCCCCGGGAAACAAAATGCTCAAAGGCTTTTAATAACCACTTCCAACTTCCCACCTCAGGTCTAGTACTTATTCATTTCAGGAAGGAGGGAAGGGGAAAGAGGGCAAACTAATGAGGACAGGATATTGCATGTGTTAATTTTGCATGGTGGAGCAAGTGGATGGTGGAAGAAACGCCCAATCCTGGAAGGAATCAGGAGTGGGCATCCCCTGGGACCCCAGGGGTTAAGGCCAGGCGGGCGCAGGTGTGTGGGGAACGTGCTCTGACATCTGAACACAAAGTGAAAAATCACCTCTTGCAGAATCTGGTAAGCGGCTGGGGAAGCTCGACCGTGCAAGCCAATTTAAGCTCAATAAGTCTGTAAGAAATGGAGAGATAAATCAACACAATAAAACACAATGCAGCAAACCTGGGGGCTGTCGTGGCACTCGATCGTTTTACATGTTGGGTTCTGCTGGCAGTCGCGGAGCCAGCGAGGAGATGCAAATCAAGGATCTGTGAAGAATGGTTTCCCAGGTATGGAAAACATTGAATGATCAGCTGAGGATGTCCCACACTAAACCTCTTCATATTGTTTTGAATGAGGCAACGTTTTCCCTGCATGGAATTATTTACAGCACCATTGTGCCATTTGGCAGCATTGCTTCCACGCTGCTGGTCCCTATCAGAATGCCCCAGGATCATCCAAAATAGAAAAACAAGGAACACCTTCACATTCCAGCAAACTGGAAGGTGGACTATGGCAGGACACGAAATAAAAAAATTCACTTGTTATCTTCCAAGTATGACATGATCTCTGCATCACAGGAAGAAACCTACCCCATAAGGTTAAATCACTACTTATCTGCTTAATGTCAATCAGACATTAAGCAGATTGACTGGGAGATTCGATTTATTTATTTTTAAATGGGAACCCAAACAACTTAATACTCCTTCTCGACTTAATCTGCTGGCAGGCTGGGTATCCAATTTATTGGGTTGGTTTGTTTGTGCCTCTCTCCGCCTCCTGCGGGTTCCTATGGGAGTGGATGCCCTGTAACTGGGCTGGTGTAGCCATGGGTGAAACCCACACAGAGATTATCCTTGCTGTATAGCCATCTGCATTGCCTGCACTGAATTTAGCAGCAATTTTTAAGCATAGGCTCTCGTGGATTATCTGCATGCTTCGGCGAATACAAATCGACTTGCAGTTAAGATTAAGATACAAACAATTTCCATATCTGGAAAGTGTACAGTTATTACCAGGAAAAATAAAATGGCATACAGGTTGCAAGGTACAGCCAGCAATTTGAATAAATGGCTACATGTGAAGAACACTGGAATTGGGAACCCTTTACCGTTGAAGAAAGCAGAAAATGTAGATTTAAGATGGCATTCATTAAACATGACCCAAACTGTTTTAATCCTTTCCCATGAAATCATCATCTTCTAAGCTGTAACATCTTAAGTATCCCTAAGAAATAAAGCTGATTTAATAGAGCTGTACCCCTGAAATGAGGGGCAGTGAGTTGCCACCTCACTTTTACTCCTTTGATCTAGGTTCCCGACTAGTTTGCTTCAGATAAAGGGAGTTAGAGAGAAAGTAGCAAGGACCTGATGACAATTTAATCACTGTGGTGATTACCATGTGGTAATTAAAGGCTTGCTGCTGAGAGATGCTGTACTTTCAGTGCCTTCCTAGACAAGTTTTTTTTCTATGGGTAGCAGATAGAGTCTTTACTAAATGAGCAGGGTGGGATTTTCAAAAGCATGTGTAGGAGCCCAGGTAACTCGAGTTTTAATGAGGCAGGCACTTGTGGATAATTTCTGGAAGCCTCATCATATTGTGATCTAATCAGAGATTTTGTTTGTTTGTTTATACAGAATAAACAGATGTTTCTTTCTCATACCCAGATGCCTTCTGTTTTATCTAAATCCTCCCTGCCACTCACTTTTCTGACCTTTTCTTTAAATCATCTGGAAGTGGAGTTGCCTACACTATCGGGTAATGGAGATGAGTGTTTGCAGAAAGTGCAGACTTTATTCTGATTGTGGAACAAGCTTTAAAATCACTCTATGAAATTGTCCAGAATTACCTTGAAAGGGTCTCTGACAGGGCCCTGAGGGCACTAATTAACCTTAATGGCCCTGAGCAGCCTCACTTGGAGACACCACCCACTCCCGTGGGCCCAGGAGCCCGTTTAAACTCAGCCAGGAGTATTCAATCTTCTTTCTGAGCCATGTTGGAGAACTTCAGCTGTGCTTGCTTGTAGACTCTACCACAGAGAGAGAATTCCCTGCTTGACCATGGGTCTGTGTTATCCATGAATTTGCTTCATGATCTGGATTCCACCTGAAACTGGGCACCAGCTCTGGGTCTGCCTTGCTCAGATACTAAAGGGCTGAGCCTTGGTTGGCTTATCCCCACTCCGCTGTGGTGCAATGCTCTGCTTCATGTCCCTCGGGGATCTGCTGGCTCTCTCTGCTACCTGATGTTCTTTTTGTCCAAGGTAAGATCACCTATACCATGTTTTTCCATGGCAAACACTTTCCTAACCTGTTTTTTAAACCCCCTGAAGCATTTTTGCTACTGCTGCTCTGTAAAAGTGAGGTTTTGAGCATGTGTTGCTGATGCAATGTCTGGAGGCATCATGGAGTTCAGCTTATCTTGTGGCTTTGGTAAACCTCACGCTAATGTTTTTTCACTGAGATTGTGTGGATTATGTATGTGGGGTTTGAATCATAGGGTAAGCATGTTGCTAAAGGGGGGCTTAGGTGATGAACTTTGCCATAGTCATCCTGATGGGCTTTTTGGGGGGAACATTTAATGTATGGCTTTGTCTTGGTGCAGCTTACGTGACATTCTCCTTTGAGTCACAGATGAGTTTCATGAGGCACATGCTTGTAGATTCTGTCTCTTGATATATGGTGAGGCCAAGGCTCTCTGAGTACAATTGCGTAGTTCTCTCGTTCACCAGAAGTCATTTCAGAGTACCCATGAAGAGCACTCTGGAGGCTGAGAGCACTAATGGAAGGTCAACAAGTTCATTTTAGATGGCTCAGGGTCAGAGTCTGATCTAGGTTGTATTACAGAGGAGACAGAGCAAACCTCGTGGGCTAAATGTCACTATTTTTGCCTGACACCAGTATAACAAAACCCTTTGGAGCAGTTTCAGCACTTACGATCAGATAAACAGGATCCAACAAGCAGGACTCTGTTTGTCAGAGTTATGTCCATTGACCTTCTTGTAGTATTTTTAGCTGGCTAAATGCCTCTAGTGTTATGCTGTTTTCCATCTTGATGTGTCTTCCTGGACTGGCTGGTGGACAGGCAAAACAAAAAGCTCTCACACAAAACCCTCATGTAGCCACCAAGATATGCCTGACAACTAGCAGAGTAGCTGTGCTTCTGGTTTATGGCTGCAGACGTGTACCTAGAGATAGGAGTAAAGTAGCCTCAAGCTCTGGCTGTGATACAGAAGAATTAAAATAAGTGTAAAGCTGTTCTTTTCTTGATAGAGAAGAAAAAAGTTTGCTAGCCCTTCCTCAGGTAGCAAACAAAATCACAGGATAATAAAGTGGTGGAAAACTGGCTTGGGCACACTGTAAAACATTCTGTAGAAAGAGAAACTGATAGGTAGAGTTTTAAGAGCATTTATTTTATGGTAGGATGGATGCCTAGACAGAGTGTCTTGAAAGTAGCTTTCTTCCCCTGCATCCCAGAAATGCTGCAGTTACAGCCACCACCCTTGGCTGTGTGTGCAGTGTCTGTCCTTGCAGCTTCTCCTCCCCATCCATGGGTATTGAGCCTCCAGCAAACCAGTGCTGCAGGGCTAATGAAAAAGCTCCTCCAGAGCCTCATTTTATTAGCTTCATATACTGGAGTAGTCCACAGTGACCATAGTGAGTGTGATTGATGTTTGGGTCTCAGCTGGAGTTCAAAATATGTAGTTTCACAAAGACTGAGAAGGAAAGAAGGTAACATTCTGGAGGCATTTTGAAAAAAAAAGACACACAGAAGGTGTCTGTGCATGAGGAGGAGTTTGTGAGGAGGACTGAGACTCTTGCTGGTCCCCCTGTTCTCCTTTCTGATCCTTTGCTGTCTCCATCCATAAGAAATAAGGGAAGCTGTAATGTGCCTTTGGATCTCCTGATGACAGAGTTATGCTCTTATTACTACGTGCCAAGGCCTATGGGTCCCCTTGGCACGAGAAAGCCAGATTGTAAAAGGTTTGGATAACATTTTGAAATATGGGGGACACAACCTGAATCTTTAGGGACTAATATGACTCCAGGAACTAACTGGGAATTTGTTTTTTAAGTGTATCTTTAAAAACTAATGAATATTCAAATAGTTCTTAATACACAAATGTCTCAGGATATGGATGTAAGAACTTTTTACAATTTCTGATTAGATATAAATATACAGGGATGCAAATAAATGCTCAGAAGCAGAATCCCTTCTAGGATTAATGGTGCTGCAGAGATAGGGGGGTGTGTGTGTCTCTGGAAAGACACGTTCTTGCTCAACAGTGGTTGGGAGACCTACAGTGATCGCTGGGTGAAATACTGTGGCCTGCGGAGTGCAAAGTGGTTGGACTGAATGACTGTAATGAGCCACCCTGCTCTTGGTAATCTGCCTTTAATTCAATGGAAATGATAATAGGATCGGTGAATAATGAAGCACGAGAAATGCATGAAAAGCCCAGTAGATTGTGCTCTCAGCTATCAGAATAACCGTCATTTCTCTGAGGACAGTTTTAGCGATAAAAGGAGTAACTCTTCAGAGTGTTTTCTCTTGCTATTATTGAGAAAAGATAAGGGGAAGGTCTGTGAGAACATAGGTAGGACCTGGGGGGGTGTGTTTCTTGTTCTGTTGTTAGCCTGTAGAACGGCCTCTTATTTAGAAAAATGAAGAAGCTGGAAAGTAAAAATTTGAAAACTTCTTCAGCTCTTTCCACAGACTTTATCTGCAGTCTCTGAACTCAGCTACTGAGTCACCTGTATGTAGGAGACAGTATCTTAGCCACAGTATCAATGATGACACAGATGGGTGGCATAGATCATTGCAAGCTCCAAGGATTGATGTGCAGGGAGATGCCACAAGTAAAGCTCAGGTTCACTCATCTAGTGCTAATCCCTTCAACTTGGCATTAAAGTCAGTCTACATGAGGAACAGAAAAGTGGGAGTTTATCACCAAGTCTTTCCCTAACACGGAGAGACTAAAACTGGCAGTGGGTCATTGGGTGTAAGCATCACTCACATGTAGGAAAGAGTAAATTAGCAAGGTGGTTACAGTCATTACCATTTCTAATTGCCTTAGCAGATATTCTTCTAAAATACTACAAACAGAACCACATTTAAATGAAAACTGAAGACTGTGCAACAACAGTTAAGAGCTCATTTCCTGTCTGATATAAATAGCAACCCTAATTTTTTCTACCCATGTTTAACACTGTATTGATATAGCTCAGTGCCTTAGAATGACATCAATCTATCTAAATTTAAGGGGTAACTCAAAACCAATTTTAAAACCTGTGTCTGATTGATGACCTTCTCAAAGCATAGATATAGGCAAGACAAGTTTTGAAAGTTGTGTGTGGCCACATGTTTTACTAAAGAACATCATCTGTTTTGCTTCTGTTTGAGGCTGGGTATAGCCCAAAAGCCCATTTCTGGCACTTAGACTTAAATTTTCATTCTCTGCCAGTAAGATAAGACTGGGCACTGCTACTTCCCCATCTGTAAACTGGGGAAAGTAACAACAACCTCCTTAATAAAGCAGTTCAGGTCCTTCTGAACCCTGTGTACAAGCCAAGGTGCTGTTACAGAAATGCTGCAGCTTTAACCTTTTAAAAAGTATGTTGAAAGTTCTTTTGGCTGATGTCAATAACAAAGGGGCATCACTGAAGCCAGATAGGACACTAAGAATTATCTCAATAACCAACTAAATCCTTATTCCTGGTGATAATCCAACATCTGTTAGAGAACCTTTGTGCAACATACCTCATTTGAGCCACAAATAAGGCAGGACATCCCACACCCTTTATTTGGGAACTGGTGTTAAGGGAATCGGCTTGAAACAAGACAATCAGGAAAAAGTGGATAATTATTTTGGACAATACACAAGGATCTAGGCCTGAAAACAGAACGGGAGTTGTGTCATAGTGCAGAGGTGGAGAAAGACACCTCAGGCCTCTCCAGCTTTGTAGAAGTGGCTGGTGCAAACAGGCTGCTCACATCAGGAGTGTGCTGGTGTCCCAGTGATGCCCCAGGAGCCCTACTGAAAGCTGAGATTAAATATATATGAATGCATTTACTGAATTTGGACCTTGGACTTGAACCCTGGCATCTAGAAGTTGGCTTCGAGAGTTTCTCAGGACTCAGGTCTGCTGGTGTATTTCTATAACAACACTGTGTTTTGGCAGTTATGGTATATGACATCATTTTACTTTATCTTTCTGCATTTTATTTACATTTCATTTTCTAAAAATATACAAGAGTTGACTATTCAATGATATGGATCTGAAAACAGAGAAAAGCCAGCAACCCCTTTTCTTCTACTTCATCTAAACCACATCAGCCACATTAAACCACACAAATAGATGCTGCATTCAAAAGGTCTTGATAGAGAACAGACCTCAGGATATTTTGGATCGGCAATGGAAGGAAGAAGGAAAGTAGAAAGGTTGGGGGGGCTTGAACTTCTTTTTCTCATGGAGAAGGGTTGTGGTCAGGAAAGTGATCAGACTCACTGAGCTCGGCATAGCTGCCTGAAGCTCTTGCCTGTTCTGGGGGTTCCAGGTCCTCCCCATGGTAGAAACCAGTTTACACAAGCACAAATGGAATGTCTATGGTAAAAGACTTTTCTATCCATCTCAGCAGATCTGTTCTGAAAAGGTAAACAAAAAATCAAAAGGTAATAATTGTAGATGGGAGTATGGAATTGTTTTTCAGGACTGAGCAGCTTTTAGAATCTGTGCATTCTGGTTTAGATGTGAGACAGCAGCTGGCTTGTGACATTTCTGGAGCTTAATGTGAGGTGGTTGTGGGAACTTGGAGTTGAGTGTCGTCTACTTTGGATTGTTTCTAACATATTACATGCCCATACTGTAAAGGTTTATGCACATATTAAACTCCACTACTTGCTTGCAAAATTAATATGGATCACTGCCAAGTTTGCTATCCTTTTCTTTTGGAGGTTCATGCTCCACCGCAGGTGCACAGCTCCAGCATGGGAGTGCTCATCTTGGCTTCAGGACAAAATCAGCCTACTTAGATGAAATCAGCAACAAAAGCATTCTGAGCTAAGCTGGCTGACTTTGCATGAGAGTATATTCTGGTTTTCAGCTGGACTGCAAGGAAGGAACTTCTTGTTATGGAAAGCGGTTTATTGCTAGAGTGATAATCTTCCAGCTCCAGAAGAACATCAAAGAGGATTTTTAGCATCAGCCTAAACAGCAGTTTTCACTCAAAGGCCTTCCCAAAAAAAACCTAGGTGACTGTTGGTAGTGTACCTGGATGAAGATTGGCTGGGCAGAGCGCCTGAAATACAGCGAGTCTGTGCCTCATGGTCACTCAGTGATACTCATTTGAGCATCTGCGCATGTCGGTGCCAAACTACATAAACAACTTGTCTTCACTGGGGTCTCCCAAAAGAATGCTGCAATGGGTTAGATTAGCAGTCCATTTAGCCTGGCATTGTACTGTTCATCCTAAATAATAAATGATACCCACTCTGGCAGTTTGTACAGATTAACATCAGTGGCAGAACTCAGTGGAGAGGCAAAGTACCTTTTGAAACATTAATATTCCTCCCTTGCTATAAAAGGATTTAGCAAAGAGTTATGGTCAGTGTTGGGGTCTACCTTTCACTTAAGGAAAGTAGCAGAAATTCACCCATTTCTCCCAAGACGTATTTAACCCAATCTGACTCCCATGTCTGTAGACTTTAGCTATTTACTTAAGAAGTTGATATCCAAAAATAATGTTCCAGGGCTAGGAATTCAGGGGTTTTGTTTCAGACTGCCAAACCTTCAGGAAATAGGTATGTTGACTAATTGTGCTGCAATGCATTTAATCTCTGGAGTTTTCAATTGTGTAAATAGCTGTTGGCTGAGGCAGGCAAAAGGACTTTATTGCTAAGTCCTACTTTGAGTTCTGCTCCCCATCATGGACTAGAGGTGGGATTTCTCACCAAACTTGGGGCATCTTAGTATGAGAGATGTAGTTTGAGCTAAGTAGGTTGAAAGCAGAAGAAATTTTGTGGCTTGCTGTGAGACCCATCTTCATGTCCCTCACCCTGGGCTTCATTTGTCTGGTTTCTCTGCTCTTCAGGGCAAAAGACCTTGTGGATTTGCCAGACCCCTACCACAGCGGGGTCCTGGTGTAGGTTGGTATCTCAGGGTCAAATGAAAGCCAGCAGAAGCCACTTGGCTGAAGAATTTTGCCCTACATCCCTTCACCAATGGCATCAGAAGGTCTTCTCTGCTGTCACGCAATGCTATCGCTCATTTTCTGTACATACTTGGTTCAGGTGCATCTGCGCTATTTTCTGCAAGCTTTTGATTTTGTTATAATACAGCTATAAACCAGATAAAGAGCATTTATTTCAGCTACTATAAATATTGTCTGACCTTTCCTGTTCAAAGGAAGCTCATTCCTCTGTCTCTCTAGACTTTGATTTAGGATTATTTGTGGGAGGCAAATGGATGCATACATCACATCAAAATATCTGTCAGTGTAATTTCCCCTAACAAAGTAGTATGTGCAGGAAGGAGAGTATGGTGAATTTTAATGGTTGAAGTAGTAGACAGTGTTAGAATATCTTGTGATATAGAATAATCTTTTTAGGGAGATTGCATAGTGATTGTTCATCTCTTGCAGTACAGAGCCCACTGGGGGTTGGCAGGTGACAGTAGCTGGAGATTAGGCAGGGATGAGACTACTGATACAGTGGTACACGTAGCTAAAATAATCTGTTTGGTATTTTTAGGGAGCAGATAAAATTTCTATCAAATCAATGCACAGGAAACATCTGAGGTCCTACGAGTAAAAGACTGAGAGGATCTGCAAGATGCAGAGCGTACAGAAGAAAGTTTTAGAAGGCAAGGTGCAAAGCCTGATGACCTGAGGTTGTTATTGCATTGCTCTCGACTTGTGGCAACTTGGAGCAGAAGAGACAAGCATTGACACCTTCCCAGCAAGGGGAAACATCTGGCAGTGCTTCTCAGTCCCCAAACCGCAACCTCAGAGGAACTGAAGGAAGGAAAAACCCGGAAAAGTCAGATGCAGGAAAAACACAGGCGTGGGGGCCCCTCAGCTGTAAGCAGAAATGAGGGAGGAGAGGAAAGAGAATGAGCTGGATGAATGGTGTAAGCAGTTTGATGCAGTAAGCACCAGGATAGTGTGAGCAGGTCATTGCTGAAAGACCATGAGTGCAGTATGGAGATTGTATGCAAAATATGTAAGCGAGTCAGGCTGTGTTTATTACTGTTTTAAGAAAAGCACCAGGTACTTTGGCACTATATTCTGTGGATATGATAAATAAGATGATCTGGTTTTGCTGGGAATAACAACCATTTTTTGATATGAGAATTCTATGACAAAAAAAAACCCCAGCCTTATTTACTGAGGAAGATCTTGTGATCCTCTCAAATGAATGAATTAGGATTTGTGAAATTTCTGCAAAAGACAGCAGCATACTCCTTCATAGCAAAGTATTAGAGTGAGTTCCTTCACAAGTGCTGGTTTAGCTTGCAGTGATTTGTTTTGTGGAATATATAGGACTTGCTCATTTTAAACAGCAAGCCTGGTTTGTAACACCGTTTGCCGCCACCTCCAGTTTATTTGACAGCGTCCAAACAATAGCCAGGCTGCTATTCATTACTGTACTTTAGACAGCCCATTTCCATAGGATAAGCTTACATCTGTAACATACCAGCACGGCTATTCTTGAACTCGTCTTATTGTTCCGTTTCACATCGCTAGGATAACAAAGGGCTATTATTGAACCGAGATAGGCAAATCCAGTCCCTTTCCCATTGCCCTGTCGAAATCTCCATATATCACCTCAAAGATGCCACATGTCTTCCGCCTATATCGTGAATAGCAGTTGGGAGTAAAAGAAAGGCAAGAGGAGGACCCACAGCAGAAGCCGACCCGGAGGAACCGCCGGTGTTGACCACACTTGTTTGTGGAGGGTAGGGCTGGACACGTCCCTCCGCCGCTCGGGCTGTTGCTGAAGTTGAGGAGGAGGAGGATGCTCTAACTTGCCCGTGTGCGAGGAGGCAGCTGCGGCGCTTTGTGAGGGGTAAGATCGCGTCTGCCCAAGCACGCACGGCACTGCTCAGATGTAAACACGACCTGAGCATCCGTCGCCAGCGGGTCTTGCGCTGCTGGGAGTGGCTGCGGGTCTGTCGGTCCCTCCCGCCCCCGCTCTTCACACCGCTCGGGGGGAGCAGAGTCCCCGCAGCCAGAGGCGGAGCCGCCCCTCGCACCCTCGTCGGGGGGCAGCGCTGCCACCCTCACATC
>VWZK01010945.1:190946-213656 GCA_013396935.1 Baryphthengus martii
CTCGGGGCCGTGTCTGCGCGTCCCCCGCCGGGTTCAAGTTCGGTGTGTGGCAGGGCGAGAGACCGCGGAGGAATGGCAAACTGGGAGCGCACGGGAAGGGTGCTATTCCCCGTGGAGCGCGGTGAAGAATTGAAGTGTCACCGCTGCGACTCCGCTCTCGGGCGCTAACAAATATTTGCTCGCTCTCAGACAATGAGTCCCGCTGGTGTACTGAGGGGTCCGTGGAGTATTCCCACCCCAACTTAGTCTGCCAGGCGGGAGGGGATCCACCGGCGTTGGCATCCTGCCCTTAACGAAAGGAGCCGCGCAGCGCAGGGTTCGGCCACAGCCCCAGGTCGGTCAGGGCTGCGGACGGGGCACGTTTGGACGGGAATAACATCCCTGCCCGACCACGGCCCCGCCGAGGAAGCTCAGGGCGCTTCCTCTGCCTTTGTTACACTTGTTTGCCTTCCCGGCTTGGCCTCGCATCCTCCCTCTCGCCGAGAATAGTCCCTTTCCCCGTATTGTTCTCGGTGGGTTTCCTCTCGCCTCTCGCTTCCTCCGCTCCTCCTTAGCTGGAGGTCCTCTGCGGACATGATACCCTGACGTGCCTTTTCCCTCTCCCCCGTGGAGTTTAAGTCCAGACCTACTTATACGGAGAAAATTCTAGTTTTTCCTAAGTGTGACAACTGTGTGTCAGTTTGACTCAAATTGCTCTTGCACAGATTTGAAATAAATGGAAGTAAACTTCACTTAGAAGCTACTGCATGGAAGGATGATGGGGTTTGTTACCTATGCACCACTCAATATCAGTTTAAATTATACTAAGCACTGTGTGCTTGTAGACTGGGCTTTCTAACACAGTCATTGATAGGATGTAAAATAACGGAATGGTTTATCTTGGACCTCACTGTTCCCTTTCTTTTTATATGTGAAATTAGGTGGTCCTTGACATAGCTTTGTTGAATGTAGCTAAAGAGTGTTACGTTCAACACGCTGTCCCTGGAAAAAAGTTTCCCTGGAAAAAAGTTTCAGAGTGCCTGTAGCAGCCGGAGGATGAGATCTAGGGAGAGGCCAAGTTAGGAGCTTCTTAGAACAGTGTCTCCAAAAGGAACCAGTCCCCATGTTTCTATAGTGTATTGGGTTTCAGCGTTAGATCCATTTGAAAGTGTTTGCACATCTCTGCTGGAGCAGAAGGCAGTGCATAGCTGCTGTCCAGGAGACTTGTTGGTTTTTCCTTTAGGGGATTGTGTTTTTTTAAGCTCTGCCTTTATTTAGAGTTTTGCCTAATGGGAAGCAAAGAGCAGCTGAGCTCATTCTTATAACTTTTGCAGGATTTCCAATAGCTGCAGTGAAATAGTCAAGTCTTCAATCAATTTTTACTTGGCTATAACTTAGAAATCTTAGAGGAGCTGCAGGGGCACTGGCTGGAAAGCTGTGTGTGCAGGTTGGGGAAGACTGCAGTGCTTTAGTTACGCCTGGCTCACATAGAGGCAGGAACATACGTTTAGAAAAATGTACATATTTTCACTTGTTTACTGCATTTTAAAAATTATTTTCCTGAAATTGGCCATTTTTTTTTTTAAGAGCTTATTCTGCAGAAGTTGGCGATGCTTGCCTTGGAAAGATTTGTATTCCTTGCAACTGCAGATTTCAGGGTTTTGGTCTATTTTACATAGCGATTCATCTTGCTGATTCCCTTGAACTTGTCTGGGTACAGCTATGGCAGACTGACTTACCTTACAAGAGTAAATCCTTACTAAGAACATGGACTTCAGTCCATTAAAAATATGCATGTCATCATAATCAAAAGACAGGATTGTACAGAAACCTTTCAGTCCGTTAAGCCCTGGAATCCCGTAATTTTGAAAACGTGACAGGAGTGAATGAACTGAGGTCTAACCTGTAGGTGACTGTTTTTCTGTGGATTACTGTGAGGATGCTGAGTTTGTATTCACTGAAGCCAGGGTGTTTTCTGCTGAGATGAAACTGCCAGAGAGTTCCCCAGAGTAAAGGCTGTGAATGCATCTCAGCTATAGAAATCAAGGCTCTTTCCTAGGCTTTGTGCTATAACATTAAAAACAAACCTCCCCACGCCACCAATAACTTATCTTCAGTGCATTTTATTCAGTTCAGTCTTGTGAATGCATGGAAGTGAAGTGTGGCATGAAAAGACTCCTGTGAGCGTGGCTGTCACCGCTGTGAGACTTGGATGATGTGGCCATGGATGGGTATTCTTGGTGTAGGCAAGTCTACTCCTAGTTTCTGGTAATTAAAGCAGCAGAATGTAAAAAGGAGGCCCTCTGCAGGGCTTACATAATTTTCAAAGAACTCCTGCATATTTTCTGTATCCTATTTTCTTCCCCCGATGCTTCTTAGCATCTGTTGAATGGCAGGGAGGAGGGAGGGAAGGACCTGGATAAATGGAGTATTCTGGGATCCGAGGACTCTGTTCGTGCCTGTTGTACCTTCCCAGGGAAATGGTGGGCAAATGTGTCAAATCCATTTGCAAGTGGTAGTATAAATTAAAGCTGGGGGATAAACAGGTTAGAAGGTTAATGAGATGTCTGAACTTAATGGATTTTCCATACAAATTGGCTATAATGTCTTTTGTTTGGTTTTTCCCTCTCCCTGGGATGCTGTGTTACAGCAGTTACATGAATTATAAGGAGTAGCAAAAGGGGTGGCGGGGACAGTCATGGCTATTTGGAAAAGATGGCAAGGAAACTTTTGTCATAATTCTTAGGGTGGGCCGATGGACGATTCCGGACACAGTAAGATAGCTCTGAATTAGGACCCTGCACCCCTGTGTCTTCTGGGTCTCAGTGCCATGGACTGTTGGTGATCGTTGAGCCACAGACAGCAGCGTGACCTGGTTGTCATGCAGAGCTCTACCATCTCAGGTTTAATGGAAATCTTTTATTCAGATGTGGTGTTGTACAGGCTAAGCTGGTAAGACCAGTAGAGGAAGAGCTATAATACCATATAAAACGATTTCTAGGTCCTAAAGTTTTCAGGCAGCATCTCAGCTGGGGTGGCTCTACTCTTTCCGTAAGCCTGTGTCTAGCTCTAATATCTAGAGTAGTGAAGCTGGAGGAGGAGGATGCCTAACTGAAGATGTTGGCTTTACACATCTGACTGGATGTGCCTGACTTCACACTCGGATAAATGAGAAGATGCTCAGGCCGCCAATTTTTGGTGTTTTCTGTGTAGATTTCGATTCCTATTGGTAATATATTTGAGTTAGTGGCTGTAGTCACCGCACTGCAATAGAAGGGCAGGGGGAGCTGAGATCCTTCCAGCTCACATGGTTCCTTAACAGTGCTGGTGTGCTTCCCTGCTTCTTTCTGTCTGTGCTGATTTTTAGCTGACAGGCTCAGCTCAGGAGCAGCACCAGGATCTGCCTTTCTGTGGGTCTGAGCTGGGGGTCACAGCCAGCCCAGAGAAGTGGCACACTGGGAGAGGAGCCAGCTTCGGAAATGTTCTCGGTCACTCCCTCGAGGAGTGTCAATGGGGAAGGAAAGACGTTGTGTGTTCAGGCTACATGGCAATAAAAGTTACAGCTCCTCCTGAGCACGTTTGCTAGGAGATCTTGTGGTTAAATCACATCTCAGGCTTTTCCTCTAGGATTATACACCAAAATCTGAAAAATAAAATAGCAAATTCTCTAAAAGGCTAATACTGGGTTTTGACTCATGTTCTGTTTTTTCTAACTGGAGAACCACAGTGAAATGTTTTTTTGTGCTTAATGTGGAAATTGATTGCGGAGTGAATGTGAAGAGCAGTTTTCATAAAGCAGTTGTATTTTGATTTCAGGGTTTCTGAGCAGCCAAGGACAGCTGTAGAGCACGCACAACCACGTGAGAAGAGGGGTTTTTAGATCACCACATCATTGCAGGAAGGACCGACTGATGGGAGGCTTGGACTTGGCACCTCTGTGTTTGTAATCAGGCTTCAGATAAACCAGCGCATGCCATATGCTGCAAGATTGGTCAATACCTCAAACTATTTGCTGAGAATATGATTAAGTCAAGGGCTGAGTGTGCTAAGTAGGTCGCTGGGCATCATTGATAAATGAGCTACGCCCTTAGCTTGTGTACGTCACCAGTGGTATTGTATGGCAATGTTTAGTTGTAGGAACAATTCCTTGGCAGGCTCAGAGCACGTATATTTACTTTGTAACAGGCTAAGCAGTTTGCATCCCATGTAATGGTGAAAAGCCACAGGCAAAGCTGCTATTGTTTGGTTGCAGCCATTTCAAAGCATTAAGCCTTCCTCTTGCCCCCATTCCTAATGCACCAGTGCTTTCGGTGATGGTTAAAAGTTCTGTGGTTAAACGGTACAGGTTGGAGAAAGAAGGGACTGTTGTTTTCTTTTTGCTATTTGAAGTCAACGCAACGAACCACCAAACAGTAGTTCCTTCAGAATTGTAGTAATTTTTGTAAAAACACAGACTGCTCATTGAACACTTGCAAACTGTAATTTCAGCCCTTTGTTTTCTCTGCAGTCTGTTTGCAGGGTGAAGTCAGGAAAGGATCTACTTTTGTGTGATGGCCTCTGTTTAGAGACTAAGCTTCTAGTAGGTCAGCTGTAGAGCTGACAAGAACTTCAGACTTTCAGCAGTTGTCAAAACTTCAGTGCAAAGGAAGGGGGATGCTGAAGGGAGGGAAGAAAGGCAGTTCCACTGAGGTTATCTCAGTAGTTACGTGTCAGTTAAACTATTATAATAAATGGTTGTCCAAGACGGTTTACCAAGATGCCCCAGAACTCAAACGTACGAAGCCCAAATCCACTTGGGTCCTTTTATTCCTCAGCCAGGACAGGATTCATCACTGTTGATTTTAGAGCACGCTGGTGATCAGTTACTGATCAGCAGTGATCCATTCAAATCATCACAGCCTGGCCATGATCTACTGGGTGGCCATGCCTTCGCAATGGGAGATGGGCATCTAAACCCCTTTCTAATATGTGTAAAAAATGTGGCCCTACAGTTTTTCTCATGCTAATGTCTGAGATATCTTTGGTCCCTTTGAAAGAGAGTTCCATAGGCTGGTTAATCTCAACATATACAAATCTCTTTCATACAATTAATCCCTTTTTTTTTTTTCAGATTGTAGTGTAGGGGAGAGATGGTTTTTAGAAACAAATCCATTTACCCTGTGTTGCATTGAAAACAAACCCCTTTTACTGGAAAGCAAAAACAAAGCAAAAATACAGGCATATTTTTTCTGGTTATTATCACTGTACGGTGTTAAAAGATTTCAGAGAATTACTGTCTTCTCAAAAGCTTTCCAAGAAAGAGATTACTTTCAAGGCTTTCAAACCTGAAAAATCTTATAGAAAATCCAATGACAAAAGATACAAAATTGATGATGAAATCTTCACCCTCTTGACGTAAATGGGAATCTTAAGGCCAGAATTTAGCCTACTGTTTTAACTAAGTATCTCCTTGGAATACTTTATTTGTGAGCATTTAGAGATGTGGAGTTGAAGAGTTTTTACTGAAATGCTAATTCCCAGATATTCCAGCCTTATTCATAAATGATCCAGCTGATTCCCCTGCCTTGAAGTGAAATATAAGATTAGCAAACAGACTCCTGGATTCTTTCTTTTTTTAACAGTAGGTTAAACAGCATCAGCAAAACTTGTCCATCCTTTTCCTTTTTTTCCCAACAAGTCCTAGAAAGACTTGGAGAGACATTACAAGTATTTTGAGGCAGAGACCACTTTCTCTAGTTTAGAAACAAGTCTGAAAGTAATAAAAATAATCAATGGATATTTGGAAGAGTGTTTTCACTTGAGTCTGCCTCCCCTGGCCCTGAGAACCCACCAGAAGCGGTTGCTTCGTAGTCAGACCTTGCGGAGGAGTTTCATGTGGCAATGCTTGGTGTGCTTGTTTCTTTGGTTTGAGGCTCATGGAAGGGAGATATGACAGATGATGGATGCAGTAGAAAGATGTAGGATTGCTTTAGAGCAAAGCCTGGTTGGTAAAAGGGGGCAGGAGTCTGGAAATCCAGGATGAAGAAGGGAGCAGCACGGCGGAGTCATAGTCCTGGGCTGGGCATCGCACAAAAGGCGGCTGCCGGCTGTAATCTAGCCTGGGGCTGAGATCATAGCTTAGTGATGTATTTTATGTGACATAATACCTCTAGAGGCATTGCAGTGCTAAATGCATAGGTTACACCAACATGGTTACTGCATCCGTCTTAACCGTCCTGCTTGGATATTATAGAAAGCAGATGTACACAAGTTCAATAGCTATTGTGCAGGAGAGCTGGGACTGAATCAAACTGGTAAAGAAAGAAGCTCTTAGAAAAGGTAAAAGGTCTTAAATCTCAAAAGATTTTTTTTTAAAAAAAATTAAAAATGTGTGTGTAAGATTAATCCTCTGTTGTGCTGTTTGTCCCTGAAGGTGATAATGATGGAAAAATGTGTCTGAAACTTGGGAAGCATCTGCAAACAGTCCCCAGCGCACAGAGATACCTGCAATTGTCTAATAATTTGCAGGGTTTTTTTTTCCTTTCTTTCCTCTGACATTTTTTCGGTACCCTATTTCAGTTTAGACTTTTGTTCCTACTTTGGAAAAACTACAAAACCCTCTGGATTGCAGATCCAGCCATTTAAGTGTATTTAACTGACACAGAGTTCCCTCTGGTGCATAATACAAGGGAAATGTCTTTGTTTGCAGGAATACTGCTGGAGAGCAGGGCTGGGCTAAAAGCAGATTTTTAAATGACCAAAATTTTAATAATACTCTTTGTAAAATGACTGCACCACATATGATAGCTGCATATGGAGCAGGAAGGTGAAGCGTGGGAAATGTAAAAGGATGTGCTGCAGTAGGAGTCTTTCTAATCGGTACCATATTACTCAATTTTACAGTAAAATAGACTAAGTGTTTCAAATCATTTGTTCCTCCTCCAGTGTCAAAAAAGCTTTGCAGAGAGTTGATAGAACCTAATGCTTTAGCAACTAAAATACGACTGGCATTTATTGTGAGCATCCTTTTTAGTGAGATGGAGATGTGTGTATGCTCTGTAGCTAATGTACTAGGGATTCTGAATGCCTGGGCTTGGTTTGTCCTTCTATCTTCCAAATTTACTTTTTTAAATCTAGGTAACTGAAATTTTTCCAGCTTTGCTGTTGTCCCAATCATTTGCATTTCTATCTGATTTCATAGTTTGTGTGCTTGTGCAGAGGAGAAAGTTTGGAGAAGCAAGCTTTCAAGAACTGCTTCTCCAGCCCCATCTGATTTTGCTTACATGGGAGGCAGGAATAGGAAGCTCCAGGAGGTGTCTGTTTGGCAGCCTTGAGGCTGATGCATTATTTGGCATGAAGTAAAGTGGTTATGTGCTTATCTCTCTATATTTCCTAACGCTGACCACGTGAGTTTGCCTCTCTTGGCAACAGCATAACTCCCTTTCCATGTTTTAGCCTTCGTTGCACTTACAAGTAAATCACCATAAGGGCTGGATGTGAGTATCTGCTGGAAACAACAGAGAGGAGTCATCTAATGACAAGTTTCCATGAAACAGAAGGTGAATTGAAGTTGAAATGTAATGTGTGTCCTCATTAGCATGGCACATCCAGGGGACACCAGCCAACTTGTAGAGCTGTTTTTGTAGTGAATAGCATGAACCTGATAAACATGCTGGTGTTCAGGCTTCCTAAATTTGTCACTTAGATGAATTGATTATCATGAAGGAGAGGAAAATGCGTTTTCTCAAATCGGCCTGACAGTGGGTGTGGGGAGGGAAGGATGTTTGTGGGTGTGTGTGCATGCTGGGAGTTACTGGTATGATAAAAGATTCTACTTCTCCCTTGCAAACCTTGCTCAGTAAAAATTGTGGTGAGTCCTGCTTCAGTACTATGGACTTGCAGGAAGATTAGTTGTGATGCACTACACTGATTTTTTTTTAATGATCTTTAGGGATGGGGATTTTTCAGTTCTCCACACCTAGTCAAGAGAGGATGTGGATCATAGAATGGCTTGAGTTGGAAGGGACCTTAAAGATCACGAGCAGGGGCACCTCCTACTACACTAGATTGCTCAGAGCCTCATCTGGCCTGGCCTTAGAAGAGAGAGGAAGTGTCTCTGAAAAATGTCAAACTGGAGGAAGAAGAAACCAGAAAGGAAAAATGGAAAAGGTCCTGCTATGGTGTCTGGTGTATCAGATCTTAATTTATTGTGAAACGAACGAGTTTTGCAACAAAGGTATTTGAAGAAATCTTTTTGGAAAAGCTATTCAACCAGGCTAAAGTGAGCTCCATCTCTAATCCTGTTTTGGAGTACATTGAAGACATCTTGCTACCTTGAGGTAACTTGCCCGATGACTTGGTCCCTTCTACTTTGAGCATTGAGGAGCTGGTGTTAGTAATTTTAACCTCCTCATTCTTAGCCTGAATCTGTGGTGTGCCTTTTTTTTTTTTAAGCCCAGCATGACTAGCTTCGTTGCTTAATGACAGAAATGGTTGTTAGCAATGTATTAACATCTCATCTTTCAGAAGTTACACCCTGTCACAACCTTGTATGCTTGTTGGGGCAAGCTGCATCTCCTTGAGAGCAATTCCTTCCCCTACCTCAAACTCCCCCATAGTACTTGGATGGAGCCTGGGCTGTGCAGCAGCTGAGATACGGCCTATTTATCCAAATACACTCAAATGTGTCATCTTTGCTCTCGACTAAACCATAGCCGCGTGGGATTTCAGTGGCAGCAGGAATAAGCCTCCCAGTTTGCTTTAACAGTTGTTGTCTCCAGCTCTGCTGTTTAAGTATAGGGTGGCGGGTTGTGCTGTGTGGCAGACTGTGTGTCTGGCACTTCCTCTGCAAAGTTGTACTTGTTTGGGTTTGTTTTTACATACTGGCGGTGTTCTGTAGTCCCGTCCTCCTAAAATAAAATGTGGGAGAAAAAAAAAAGTCAAGTAAGAACAGCTAGCATTGGGTGGGACTGAGCTGGAAAGAACTGCCAGAGGAGAAACAAAGGCGAGCGGTGTTGAAGGAACACGGTGGGGAGCAGCAAGTGTGGAAACGCTGCAGGGGATTGAGCTGCCTGGAAGTTTATCCTTAGAAAGTTTCAGCCAGTGAGTCCAGGTAAGTGGAAACTTCATCTGAGGCTCACACTCCCAGACCATTGCTATGCCGTGTGTGCAGAGGCCCGGTGAAGGCCTGGAGGGGGGGAATGTGTTTATTGCTTCTGTGACTGTTTCTTTGTCTCAGGGAAGAAAGCTGTTGTGTCATTCCTTTCCCTTACTTGTGCGAAAGTATGAAAATGGGCCTGGGAGATGTGATCTGTCATCTGAACTGTGAAAACTGCAGGCAGAGGTACTGGCAGCCTGGCACAGGGAGCAGGGTGGGAGGCTGCAATATGGGGCTCATCTCCCTGATTAAATGGTGGAACTCCTACATGATGGGGGTGTGTGAAGCAGCAGTAGCTGCAGGCCCAAACCTCTGCTTTGAGGTGCCAGAAATGGCATTTGATGTTTTGTTTTTCCTTTTAATGTACCAGTAATTTATATAGCTGCAATCCAGCCTTCTAAATCTTACTACAAACTGCTCCGAGTTCCTGAGGACATGCCAAGGTGTGTTAGCCTGTGTTGTAACAGGTAATCTTAAGCAACAGTGGGCATACTTTACTCAGTGGTGGAGATGCTAAGTGCCTGCAGTGCTCAGCAGAAGTAGTAGGTTACTGGAAGAGGAGGAAGGTTGGACACTATGGTGTGACGTAGCAGTGTAGTCCCCCACACCCCTCCAGCTACGGTGCAGTGGGACATGGCCAACACACCCCTGGATTTTAGGCATGAGCTTCCCTCTATCCACGTGATTTTGTAGCTTCAGGCTGCGAAGTGTTGCTCTACAGAGCTGCCAGATGTAACAAGGAAATAGCAAGTGAAGTTATTTGCAAAAATGAAGATCCTGGATCTGTTCTCACATGAGGAGTCTTACTTGCTTCCTTGAAATTAGGAGATGGAGCCATAGGCATAAACTCCACTCACTTCCATTTAGGAGAGCGTACTGGTGAACCTAAGGCAGTATGTGCTGATGGCACAATCAGCTGTGGTGCTGCAATGTTCCTGAAGCAGTCTGTTCATCCTACTAAAACATGTAACCAAGAAGATTGTTTTACAGAACAAACTGCAGAGAATAGGAGGGAAGTGGGATTTTTAGTTTCTCTGAGCTTCATACAGGACAGCATGGCATGCAGTTGTAAACTATTTCACAGGTGTGTGTACTGTATTCTGTACTAAAGGGCTGTCAGTGATAGCTCACCGAGATCATACTGTGGTTAACATGGATTGTGGTGATAATGTATCCTTTGTCTGTTGTCTTCTTCTGCAAAACTTGTCTGAGTAAAAAGAGCATTCTGAGTACAGTGAGATGGTAGTGCTGAGCCTTTGGAGAGGTCAGGGATGTGCCAAAGGAGTGTGTGTGAATGCACGCTGCGTGGAGAGGAGAGGGGATCTCTGCCTGATCTCTGCCTCCGGCTCTTCCTCCCAGCACTTTCCAATCCTGTACCCTAGAGCCATCAATCCCTGGGGACTCTCCTAGGTCTGGGGAGGGGGCTCAGGGCAGCTCTGCCTCCTGGGGCAGGTAGGAGTGGAAATTCCTGTTGTACAGAGAAAGATGTCTGATAATGCTCCAGGTTCTGCTCTGCCCAAAGCAGCTGATATCTCATGTTTCTGGAAAAGAAGAAAAGGTTTGGGAGGAGGAGGTGGTGTCTGACTAGGAAGTCTGTAGTAAACGAATTATAACACTGGGGTGTAGCCTGCTTTCTTCCCCTGGGGCTAAGCCAGGTGTAAGAGGAGCTGTCAGCAGCAGTGCCCATCACCTCAGGCTGGAAGGACTTGTATTTTAAGGCTGCACATTGCATTCAGTCCCTGGTATCACTGGCTCTGGTGCAGGCTTTGCCAGGGCCCACACAATTCATGCCACACCTGTTCTGGAGGTCCCAGGGTTGGTCCTGGTTATCATGTTGGTTTAGCATCACCTACCCTCAAAAAAAAGAGAAGCTCCTTTAGAGTTGGCTTGTGGAAAAGTAAACTCTAAACAAAATCTGGGTTTTCTTTTTGAGGAGTTGGAAAGATCTGCTTGAAACCCTTCCATGTAACTGGTTTGGTAACTCCAAGAGTAAATGATTTCAAGAGCTGCAGTTCTGAGTTGAGTGGCTCTTCACAACACAGGCCAGGTTTGCAAAGAAACATCAAAGCAAGAGGGAGTTTGTGCAGAGCCGTGCAAAGAGACACCATGACAGATGTTTGATGGCTGCAAACCTGAAGGTGGGAGAAAAACTCCATGTAGTGTAAGAGGGAGTGATAGCACAGAAACCTCAGAAAGCAGGGACAAGCCTGATTTGGGCTTGCTCTTTTAGGAAATTCTTCAGATAAATCCCTGCCAAGCCCCAGAAAGTTGGTTGGAAAAGCTAGCAGAGGAGTGTTCAGGGCAGACCTGTGACTTTAGAACAGATTAAGCTTGGAGCAGACATACTGATGGGATCCAAGGGGGTGGACCCTTGTTTGTGACTTTATGCAATTCCTCAACATCAGCATCTCACTCCTAATGACTGGCCTGGGCTGTAAGAAATCTGTTTGTACTTATAACTGTCCATGTGTAAATGTTTAAGTTATCTTCTAGTTTATTATGACTGGGTTTTTTTGCTTGAATCTGGTTTGTTTTGTTTTTTTTTGTGTTGTTTTGTTTGGTTTTGTACTACATCCTGATGGTCTTGTAATGTGCCTAAGGAAGATATTAGGTAAGGCATAGCATCTTACTCCTGTGGGAGGAAGGATTCAGAGGTGTTTATTGACGGTGCTTTTGTGCCCTTCTTGAGCACAAAAGGATTTGAAAATTTTGCATTTATTTCAGGTGAGTAATTTCTCTGCAGCTGTGACACTCATGTCCTAGAGGAGGATGGGGCAAGGCAGGAAGAAGAATTAAATTCAATTCAATTTTGCCACTGTCCAGTGAATTCTCAGTACTAATACAACAGTAATATATCTTTAGCAATGGCGGCTTCATTGTAAAGCATAGTTCTTTACATATAGGACACTTTTTTTTTTACGTGGTAGAACCTGCTGGCATGGTTAATAGCTACCATTTTTGTCTAAATAACACAATTTAGAGCTGCTGTTTACTGGGATAAACCTGTCCACTCTGAGGGTTTAAGGATATTGATTAACAGAACAAAATCAGTGAAGTTATATCCTTTGCTCCTGCGATTAGAATCTAAATTGTTTGTGAGTTGGGCAGGAATGTGCTGGTATTTACCCAAATCTTGAAGAATACACTTAGCAGAGGAATGTGCTGTGCGTGCTCGCCATTCCGCTACAAAACTGTGCATATAAAGCAAACCTCAAGCAAGTATTTGGAGGGGCCCGGGGGGGGGGGCTTCAGAAGAGCAGCTTGTCCTCCAGATTTTAGGAAGAGCAGGTTATCCCTGTATACTCAGTTGTGTCTTGTCCTTTCTGCAGGCTCCATCCCAACTAATGCTGCTGCCTGGGTGGTTGCAATAACCCTCTTTGTTTCATTTTAATATGTGTCTGTGTGAGTACCTGATATTCAGAATGGGATTAGGAGAGATGAATTGCTGCTGAAATTGGTAATAACAGAAAGCAAACCTGTCTGACAGCATCTAGCCTGTGATCTTCTGAGAGCAGGTAAAAGAATCCTTAATTAACTTTTTGCAAGGGTGGGGTAGTGTCTTTGTGAAGAATTAATTTTGGAAAGTTACAGCATGAATTGTTGTTGCCTGGGTTAGAATAGCCTAATGAATTGCCATAAATTAGCTTCTAGCCTGAATACTGGGCTTAAGGAAAAGAAGCCATAAATGTTTGCTGTGGGCTGAAGGGAGGGAGCTGACTCAGAGAAACCTGTTTAAAGGCAACACAAGAGCGTGGTGGTTCTCAGCTGGTGTTGTCAAAGCATTTCTAAAAGCTCTTTGCGCTGCTGCTGTTTTGCTTGTCTGCCTCCTCTTTGCATGAGACACCTCAAAGCTGGTCAGAGGCTCTGGTGTAGGCATGATGTGCGTGTTGCAGTTACACGTGTCCCAGGCCAGTTACTCCATGAACACTTTATCTGACCAGTTAAACTCTTGGAACTGGCCTGAGTCAGAACCAGTTTGGTGGTTGGTTGCGTGCACAGCTGTATCGAATCTAAGGCAGTGGCAGTAGCTTTGTGGCTTAAGCTTGTCGTGCTTGGTGCGGAGCCTGTCATTGCTAACTGCTGTTGTGGCAGGAACACTTCTCTTCCTCCAGCAGTGCTCAGTCAAACTGTCATCAAACTAGAGCTGTGTCTCGGATTGCTGCAGATTCCTTAATAAAAAGTAGAATTGAATAATGGAAAAACGATGGGCTATTGTAAAGCAGCAGATAACTAAATACTTGGGACTTTGTTCCCAAAGAAAAAGCCTTGTCAGGATGTTCTGTGGGTTCCTGGAGGAATCAGGAATGGGGGCTTCCCCTCTGTAAGGGCAGTGCTGTGGTTCAACAAAGGTAGTTCTAGTTGTGTCTCTTCATTTCAGGAAGATTGATAAGCGTGTCCCTTCGGTGGTGTGGAGTTAGCTGCTGGTCAGGAGGGGCAAGCAGATTGCTGTCACGGACTCCCTATGCATTTTAATGCATATCATCTGATAGCTTGCATAAAACAAGAAGTGTTGGGGTGGTTTGAGGGCAAGTTTGGAAAAGCAAAGGCCAGGGAGGTTTGAAGCCCCAGTGTGTGTCATCTGCTGTGTTGTCCATGCCTTGAGAATGAATCGATGTGATGCTACCTGTGGGAAAGAAGTAGTGAGACACACTTTGCTTCCCAGGAAATCACTGTCCCAAAGCAAGGCACTCCTCTTCCCAGATAATAAAACCACCAGGGGTTAATTGAATGAGAAGCAGCAAGTACCTTTAACTCAGTGCAATTGCCTGGGAGGCTTAACAAGCTTGTGGTGCTTGTGTTTTAGTGAGCTCTGTGCTATGTTAGTGCACCATGGAATTCCTGTGCTGCTCCTGTTAAATGCCCTTTCCGCTTGGGCACTGTGAAGGTAGTGAAACATTGCAAAGAATTTAAAGTCTCAAGTAAAGCCTGTAGAAATTATCTGAATGAATCATGCAGTTAGTATCTCTTCTCCAATAGCAGCCAGCTCCTTCAGGAGCTGGTCTTTCAAAAATCCTGTGGTGAGGGGGGGATGTTTTTTCCCAAGAAATCTTCTTTCTCAACCCCCAATTAGAAACTGGTTCATGTCCAGAAGTATCCACATGGCTTTGAGTCCTGGTAAAGCTCCAATTTACGTAGACCTTGCTCTGGAAAAGGCCAAATATTGTCAGGTGCAAGAATTTTATCATATGTGTGAGTGGCTTGCTGGAAGAACGCAGTCTGAATTGTTGAATTCAGAGAGGGGGAAAGAAAACTCTAGTATGAATAAAACATAGCCAGTATTTCTAAAGGCATGATGTCTTGATTGAGTGGTTTTAATCAGTGTCATTTAAATACTCTGTCTTTGCTTAGCAAACAAAGTCCTAGCTGCCTCACAGAGATATTGAAAAACCAAACAAGGCAATACCCCTGCCAGGGTGGTGTTATCTTCCCAACTTGGTTCCTATTTGTATACACAAGTAGGATGAAAAGGGTGCATGTGGAGGAGGGGGTGAGGGGAGCTCTTCTGCTTGAGTACAGAGGTGCTTCTTGGAGATGTCAGTCCAGAAAACAGCTGCCTGTCTGCTAAACAGTTTGAGGCACCACTTCCAGAAATAGCTGTGGGCACCTCCTGGTTTTTGCTGTGCAAGTTATTTGGGATTAAGTGTGTTTTGAGCAGGGAGGGTCTGGTTTAAAACAACAGCTGGGCAGAAAGGAGGATCCTCCCAAGATGTTATCCTATAAAGATTCAGTTAAAGAAGAAAAATTGCTACTGTGAAGCTGGTTGTGTGTTCTTAAAATGCACGCACAGCTCTACAGTGTAAACTACTACTTCTGCCCCTTGTTTTGACAGTCTCTGCACGCAAGCCTGGATTCCTCACATAGCCATTATGTTAGGCAGAGTGCTCTGTTGGAGCTTGCCCTTGCTGCACCACTCTCCTGCTTGGTTAAAATTCAACGGGAAGATGACAAGTCCTGGAGGAGAGGTGTTACAGGGGGTGCGGCACATGACCTCTCATTCCGTGGCGTTGGAGGTAGCTGCTGTAGTAAGTGGCAGGCAAGCCATGGCTCGCTTTGGCTTCAGCAGCCCGGCACTTCTGGAGGTGTTGGCAGCCTCTTACGTGGCCGTGGGGAGAGGACGGCCCTGTGAGATGGGTGCAGCTCCCCAGGTCCGAGCATGGTAAACCGGCAGGTTTGTATGAATTAGTGCTGCATGAAGTGAATGCAAATAGCAGAGGAGACAGAGGAGGAATTCCCATGTCGACGCTGAATTGACAAGCAGGTATTTGTCCGATGCTACGCTGTAGTTGTGGTCAATCCTAGGTCTGAATTAACAGACCTGGTTGTTTTGGTGTCTCCCTCTTCCAGAAGGGGATGTATAAATGTACTCTAAGCCAGCTCTAGACTTTCTGTTGATATTTTTCACCACCTCAGCTTAAAGGCAATTTCTGCTAATAAGTGAGCACGTACTATCGAGGTGTCCGAGGTGAGGACGCCCAGAACAGCTGCTCCAGGGGGACTGCGCTTGGGTGTGTGCAGGAGCGTGCCCGTTTGCAGGAGTAACTGCATGGCTACTTTCTGGGAGTTCCCATAAATCTTGCCAACTGTGGTGGTTGCACAGCCTTGTGTGTAAGGAGACCGTTGTCCTCTGGTGGCCCTGTGTATCTGAAAGCTGTTTGTTAGATGTCCAGTAGTGTTAAAGGGAGTATGAATTCTTGATGCTTTCCAGGCACGTTGATGCTGTTAGGCAGGGATATGTGCCAAGGTGCTCTCATCTGAGCTGCTGAGTGAAAACTGAAACTCTTTGAAGCTATCTGGCTTTCAGGGTTGCTCTGAACCAATGAACCTGGGCTGCTACTTTCCTAAAAAGGTTGCTCTATCCATAGTTCTCTGTTAATATCAAAGCCCGCTCCAAAATAACACTAGAAAAAGTGATGCTTCCACTTTGAGGGAGGAGAAATACGATAGATCGGTGTCTGTGGCTTTACTAAATTACACAAGGAGCTATTGCAGTGAGCAGGAAAAGTGCCATTTGCTGATGTTTCTGTGAGTTACGACCACATTATCCTGGTGCATGTGTGCTGCTCCTGCGGATGCCGCTGGGCATGGCGAGTGCCGCTGTGGGGATACAGCTTCTTTGGCAGCTCTGCTTTCCTGCAGTGAGCCACTCATTTGAAATCTTGCCATTTGTTTTTCTCATCGCTCAAAATTTTCATTCTTGTCATCTTTTTCTCTCTTTGTTTGAAGCTCTCTGTTTAGGAAGCTGTTACAAGTTATTTTCAGGTTAATCTTTCCCTCTTCGCCCTCCCCATCTCCATCACAAAGTGGTCTCTGGGTCTTTTCTTAGCTGTTTTGCTTCCTCTGTTGCTGAGACAAAGGAGAACCTACCTTCTGTAGGGCTGGTTTCGGGCCAAGCCTGCCTCATTTAAATCAGTGTGGGCACTTGCAAAAAAGGAAACCAAATCATAGTATTTGAATTACCACTGCACTGCCACTGATTGTAGAGGGAAGAGCAGAAACACACAGACAAAATTGGTATTTTCATGTCTAAATAAATATATTTACATAATGTGGAAGATTATAGCCATGCAATGGGAACCCAGTGTGGGTAGGTGCAGTTTATTCCCAGGGAGGTCTCTGCCAAGGGCAGGAACAAGAGCAATGTCCCGCTTGCTTTTTTTGGGTTGCTGGAAGGGAAGAGCAGTAAAGTCACTGATTTTTCCGAAGAGGGTTTTGTCTTATGAGGATGTTTGTGGCACATGTTCTCTCCGTGTCAATGGATATGAAGAGCAGGTCAGCCCTCTTCAGACATCTCCTTGACCCAAAAGCAGTGTCTGTGCATCTGATGGTGCGGGGAAGGGTCTGGAGAGGGGCTTTGGAGTTGTAGGTCACGTCCAAAAAACCCCAAACATTTTATAGCTCCTTTCTTTAATTTAGGATAGAACAAGGAGTGTAAGCAGCAGACACATCTTGGAGCTGGGTTTTTTTATTTAAGGACTAGATATGTTTGTTGTGACAGAAAGCTGGTTGCTCCTCTCATTTGTTGATAATTTGGGGTAAAATAGGTCGCTGTGGCAGGAAACAAGAAGTGCGCTGCAGCTGTAGGTGATGTACTTCACTAGTTCATACACCCTGTCTGCTGGATGTCTGTTTGTCTGGCACTGGCAGTATAACCTTTCAGGACAGGACCTTTTTCCTGGTTTGGGAGATGAGCTCCTGGCCTGGATGGGAGAGCAGCTTGACAGGCACTAGGTGGTGGCCAGTCCTGCCCCCACACAAGCTCCTTGGGACAGCTGGCGTTGCCCCTGCTTTGGATGGTTTGTGACACTCCCTTGCTGCTGTCCTTCATCCTCAGTTCTTTGTAGCAGTTGTACTTTCTTTCCCAGATTTGCAAAGGGGTAGGTTTTCTCCACACCCCCCACACCCCCGCCCTGCCCCGGAGAGCAGCCTCATATCCCGAGGAGCCCTGGCTTTTTTTTTTTTTGCATTTTTTCGAAGACATTGCAACAGATATTGCATCTTCAGCAACGATAACAGGTCCATACTTTGCCCCTGTGGTGAGAGCAATGGTAAATTATTTCACCAGTGCCGTCAAGGGGTGCAAGAGCCTCGGTGTGCATTTCTTGTGCAGCCCTTGCTCCTGGGGCACGGGGAGCAAGGGCTGCCACCTGCTCTTTGTTCCTGGTTTATTGGACCTGTCTAACAGCAGAGCTGGGATTTGCTCTGCCATGGCTTCTTCCATCTACTTAATAGGTGCTTGTGGCCATCTAATAATCACCCCCCGAAATGAAATGCATAAGAAGGTAGGGCTGCAAGCAGGAGATGTGCGAGCTTTCTCTTGTGCCTGCATGGGATTCGCATCTCTGGGGATGTATGTTCCTAAATGCCCTATTTGTTGATGGCACAACAGAGACCTAATTACAGGCCTATTCTCTGTCACAGCTGGGCTGTCCTCTTGTATAGACCAGGCATTAATTTGGGGTTCTCCGGGGAAAATATTGTGTGTAATTGCAGATGTGTGTGTGTTAGTGTTACCCATGCAAGCTAAAATGAAGAAAAATTTCCTGTCTTTTTACGCTATCATATCATGCCTGTCCTCTTCCCCCTGCTTCTTTGCCAGTAGCTGTGGATTTTTAGTGTTCTGCTTTAAAATTTTTCCCCTCTCCAGTTTGTTCTGTACTCCTAAAGTTTACAGAGTGCCTTTTTCTGGGTCAAACCTGGAGATCAGCAGGATTTGTACTTTTTGCTCGTTGGCATTTGCATGTCTCGGAAGTCAGCAAGTCCCCTGATACTTTTTTTTTTTTTTTCCCCAGAAAAATGTATTTTAAAAAAATGTCATGTAACAGTTTCCTGCAGTAGAAGTGGGTTTAGATAGAAGCCCCTCTTGGAGCTACTGAATGTCAACATTTAATGCCACCCAAGAATGTCAAATAAAGCAGAGGGGTGGGAAGTGAATCTCCATGTTAAGCCAAAGTAAAGCCAAAGCAGAGTCCCTTGAGTATCTCTAATGCTATATGATGGATAAGAACTTCACAAAATAGACATTTGGATATCTATTTTTTTTAAAGGGCTTTCTTTCACCACAAAATTGCTGACAGTAATGAAGAAAAGCAGTACAGGGAGTGAGCTCTTCTCCTGCTTTCCCTCCTCTGGCAGAGGACTAGAATAAAAACTGCTTTGGATTCATCTGCCATATTTCTTACTGGGGCAAATGTTTGTCAGCATAGAGCCTGACTGCAGTTATCTTGTTGTGCCTGTGCAGAGTACCTGCTTTGATTTCTGTGCAGCCACTCAGGACAGCTAATGGAGATGTGAGCTCAGAGCATCACTTCCCAAAATCTGTGCCATGAGGAGCATAATATTGCAAAGCACGTTTGTTGCGTTAGCCTAATTGTGGCATACCATTGAACCCAACAAATTAAAGCTACGTTTTAATTCCTGTTTTTATATTTCTCTCTCTTCCTGTACTCTTGTTTAAGACCTTTATTGAACTGTGTTGTTAGAAGTGTAGCGACATCAGGTCAAGCATCCATGGGAAACGGTTGCTCCTGGCCACCCAGCCAAGAGTCTGAGCTGGCAGTGTCTAAACAGACTCACAACTTCCCAGCTTCATAGCAGGGGCCAAGATATTGGCAGAAAAAAGAGGGACTAGGTTCGAACTAGTGGTACAGATCCTTACCAACTGAATTGCTGTGTGTGTGTAGCTGGCAGACACAGCCAGGGCTCTGCAGTGGAGCTAATGTATTGGAGAGCGAGGATCTCAGATCATGGTTCACCCTGAAATCGGCACCAGGGCATCCTGAACAGCCCCATTGCTGGGAGTGGGCTTGTGTTCACGGTGATCAGAACTTTACTTTGTTGACTTCTCCTTTTTTTTGGGACTCATTTGAACATGTCTAGATTTATTCACATTGTTCGATCTATTTCTTTTTAATGATAAACCTGTAAGAGTCCAACTAGAAATATATTTAAGGATCTTTTTCCTAGAGAACAGAACTCTTTTTTTTTTTTTTTTGGCATGGTAGGAGGAATAATCCCCCAAGATAGTCCCGTCCATTCCAGAAACAAATCCATATGTAGCCATTTTATATTTCATTTCTCTAAGTGACTTGGACAATCTAATGCTTTCCAATAACCAGTGTGTCTGGTCTTGGATTCCCAGGTTTATCTGAAGGAGGGAATGGCATATAAACTATGTGAAGAAGCAGCCTTGGGACAGTTGGTGTGCTTAAGCAAAGCTGTGTGTCTTGAGCCATTAAGAAGCTGATAGACAGATCTGGATTCTTCAGCATGTGTTAAATCTCGCTGACTGCTAATGATGAGGTGATGCGGCTACCCTAGGGAAAGTGCCATGGCTTGGTGCCTACTGACTTAGTGGAAAATAAACAGCTTGAATTTTCATGTCAAGTCCTAGAGAGGTTAAGAGGTGCCCAGTTTTCTAAACAATTCAACGAAGTGCTACATCAAAACAGTCGCTTGTCACAGTGTGTGTCCTGAATTCATGACTCTTGAGTGTAAACGGTGTGGGAGTGTCAATCTGAGGACAGTAGCCACCCAGGGGGAGGAATTAATGGTTGAAAATCAATTCATGCTCATAGACCAGAAAGTGGCCACAGGAGTGTGGCTTGCAGAGCTTTGAGGACTTCAGGTGGAGAGAACCAAACTTGACTGTCACCCATCAAGCTTGTAGAAGTTTTAGAGTTTAGACCCTAATTCTGTTGAAATCGAGGCGGGGGGAGAAGGGGAACAAACAAACAGGGAAAAAACTTCGTTTGGCAACAGAAGCCTGTGTGTCATTTACATAATGCACCGTATTAAGATATCTCCTAAATTGCAAGTGGCTTCCTCAGCTGCAGTGAGCCGCCTTATTTTCTGCTATAAATAATGGATCTGGTTTTTCGCAGTAAAAGTAGTCCCTTTGGGGAAAACTGATCAAGGCAATTCCCAGACTCTTGGAGCTTTTAATGTGTTTTGCAGCTGGACTGCTTTGTGTCTGTCACACTGGTCCTGGCTGGCAATTGCAGAAGACTGAAGGTGTCTTGCAGTGCTGTCCATGTTACACAGATGGGTTTGTGTCCCATCTCAGGCTAAGACCTGGAGAAATTTGTGAGCAGCTTCCCACCCATAGCTCCCAATGTTGTTTCTAATGGGATAGGAGTAAGCTTAAATGCCTTCACTCGGCCTGTGTCAGGTATATTTTACCTTTTTAGGCTCATGAAAGGATGATGATTTGGTGGGAGTTTGGCCTGTGAGGATTCACTGATGTTTGCAAAGCAATTTGTGATCTGTTACTAACACGAAATCGTGTTTCCTTATTGCTGTGAAAATGTAACTGATGTTGACACTGAAAGCAATAAGGCTTCTGCCAGGGATGGCTTTCTTGACACTGTTCTGAGGATAAATTTACTTTTTAGGAGCACTCCATTATGCAGGGTCAGGTAGGTGGGCGAACTCGCTACTCTGGTGCTGCCTCAGCCTGAGGAATTAGAGGTGCTTGAAGGTGCAGCAATTTTTAAATGCAGCTCTTGCAGGGAAGATGTGATGTCAGCTGGTGGCTCTTACTGAGAGACGGCTTGAGATCTTCTGCATTTCATTGCGTCAGGTTTCATGTGAAAGGGTAGTAGAGGAGTGGTGAAAGTTGAAGCTTTAGTAGATGCAGTATTAGGTGCTTCAACCTACAAGCAGCTGAAGGCTGCTTTCAAACTTGGAGGACTTTGACTTTCATTGAAAAGCATCGCTGGAATGATTAAAAGGTCAATTAACAACACGAAGACCTGTTTCTACTGTATGTTGTGAACAGCCCCAGCCAGTAAATAACTCTTTTGTGGTGTTTGATTTAAAACCTGCAGAGAGTGAATTAACTGCTTGAGAGCACAGGAGCATCAAAGTTACCAGGCAAAACTGGAGCAGCCTCCAGTTACTGTTGTTTCTGCTTTTCTACTTTGTTATATCAGGGGTGTAAAGGGAAGAAATCCAGGATTTTGAGACAAAAACGCTTTTGCTGGAAAACCTTCTGCATTAGCTGCAGTTGGCTTGAGCTAAAATTGATCACTTGTATTTAGTAGTCAAGATTGAAATTGTTTACTTCTGCTTGCTTAATTCATAAAATGCTGAGGAGAGAACACTCCTTGGATTAAAGCTACACTCTGTAGCAGAACATCGTGTGGGCTGTTTGCCTGTGTGGATCTGGAGGAGTATTTGGTAGTATGGGTTAGAGCATCAGATGGTGTAATTGAGAAGCTTCAATAACTTAATGCTATCCTAATGACTTATATCGGCTAAGGATTTAGCCGGTTATTCTTTAAGCAACATGGAGAGCTGGGAACCAGGAGAACAGCAGCAGTTCCAGGTTAGATGGCTCCTGGTGTCAGTAACTTGGTTTAGAAAGGAAAGATACCTGCTGACCCCGTCCATGGGATAACATTTCTTCTTGTAGTACCACTTTATGCCTCAAAACATGAATTTTAATTACCAGTATGAGCAGAGCATCAGTGCAGGGTGCACTGCCTGGTAACCATTGCCTGAGCCAGGAGGGGATAAATTTGCTACCAGCTGTTGTTCATCTGCCCTGAAACTGCTGAAAGCAAGAAGGATGTTCTGAGTGTTGACATGCAAGTGGCAAAACTCTTGCTCTGCTCAAAGCAGAGGCACATCCATCACTGGATGTGTTCATATCCAGGTTGGATGGAGCCTTGAGCACCCTGGTCTAGTGGGAGGTGTCCCTGCCATGGCAGGGAGTTGGAACTAGGTGATCTTTAAGGTCCCTTCCAACCCAAACCATTCTATGAATCTCTATAAATTGTCCCCTTACTCTTCCACCCAACAGCAATATTAAATGGTGCACTGCTGCACTGATCCTGCCCTGTGGGATATGATGCTCTGCCAAAGATCTCCGTGTGCATCGCCCAGCCCTGGGACATGCAGGCTGCAGAGTGGTGGCACCTGCTCTGCTTGTTCATGTCGGTGATGGGCACCATCACTTCTGCTGCTGTTCTCATTTTAATTTACTCTTCCACTCTGGCTCTGGGCTTTAAATCCTTGCAAGTGGAATAAGTGGAATTAGTGCTCCCACCATTGCTAGGTGGGTTTGAACAAAAGGGAAGGTAGATAAAAGGGGA
>VWZK01010952.1:0-16404 GCA_013396935.1 Baryphthengus martii
TGTCAAAATGGTACTTGTTTTATTAAATGTAAAGTTTATCCCAAGAGAATCATCTGTCCTTTTGACATGTCCTTCTGTTTCTGTGCATGGTATGAAAGAATTACAATGATCCATCAAAACAGAGCATACAGATTTTTAGAGTTTGGTGAATGCAGAGATGAAAAACCTTCTATTATACCCAGACTGACACCTCGAGGTTCACTGAGTAGAAAATGTTGTTCTCATCTCTTTTGTGGTAGTTGAAAAGCAAATTCTGATTTACTAGCTTTGAATTTGAACTCCTAGTTCTAAAATAAGCAGAAGATAAAATGCAGTCTTGCACTGAAACCTTTGTTCAAGAAAGCCAAGAAGTCTTTGTTAGAGTACTATTTCCCAAATATCTTTCTTAGAAACAAAACAGCCTTTCAGTGAAGAAATTTTTCATTTCCAAACTTTAGCAGCACTTTTTGCATCACAATTTGCTGTTTTTAAAATGTTATCAACCAAAATGTCGAACTACGTCAAATGATGCTACGGTATCCAATCATTACAAAGTTTTGCTTTTAGCTGTACCTGTATCTAATGTTTGTCATTCGGTACCTCTCTGTTGGCTTTTTGTCTTCCAGACAACACGTGCTGACACATCCATATGTAGTAACCAATTGGTGACCCTGAAGATTTACTAAACGTGGCTGATGTCCTCTTTCTCATCCTCCCCTGGGCTGTCATATGTCAGGTACCTGAGACCCATCTAAACAATTTGTTACTCATGGCTTGGAAGGAACTTTAAAGAAAAAAAAAATCCCTATATTTTTTTTCTCTTTTTCCACAGTGTATAATGACATGTTAGCTATCTTTTACTTGCATTCTGTCCTGGTAGAACAGGACAATACAGGTAATATAACTAGAAGCTTTACTTGTGAGATTTCAAACCAAATTCCCTGAGCAGAAGGCTTAGATAACATCTGGTGTCCATCCAAAACGAAACGAATCTCCTAAACTTTTGGATAGTTTCATTCACTGTGAATACAAATGTGCTGTAGTCAACCAGTTAATATCCTACTTAAACAAAGTTTACTTAATAAAAAAAGGCTTTAATTATATACAGCTGTATACCATTAATATTCTTGGACAGAGTTTTCTGCATACAGGAAGGTATAAAGTAAATGAACAAGACATGACCTAAGACAATACATAACTATTTCCTTAGTTCCAAAAATGCATTTATTGATTTTGTTTTCGCCGTGGTCAGAATAGTACAAACATTTGTCAGCTGCATCCTTTAGCACTGAGCCCAGGTAGAACTATTAAAAGTTACCCTTATAGATTCCACCACAAATGAAATGTTGCTGCAGTATATACCATTACACACTTTCTTGAGATATACAAATAAATATCATCTTCACAGAGTAGTGTTAGTAGTGTTAGGATACTTCAGTTGCTATTGGTAACAATAGGGATGATTATACTTTCGAGATGAATTATGTATTAATTGTTTTGTTGAAAAAAATGGTGATGAACTTTATTTATGGCTGGATTTCTCTAAAAGGGTTATAAGGGTTGCTCTTTTATTGTGCACGCCAGGTTTTCAAATCAATATTCATACATTTTCCCCAATGCTAATGCAACTCTAGCCATTTGTTAAAATAAACAATAAAACCTGACCTATTTACAGTGCTCTATGTATGTTATACCAGCTACTCTGTAAACATCATGGTAGAGAATTAACACTGTGGATTCAGTGGCATAATTTATCAAATATGGTATCTCAAAGGTAAAGGCCCTTTATGAGTCTTTCTCTTCTATAGTCCTTTCATGTATGCAACTCTCTGAAGTGATGTGGAAGTCTGCATAAAAATGAGTTACAGGACTGGGAAGGATCATTCCTGTCCACAGAAATTTTGAAACTTAATGGAATCTTAAAAACTGAGAGTTAGGTTCAAGGACTGGGCCTGGTTCTCTGTTAATGTCCAGAAAAAGCAGCCATACGAATCCAAATTTATACCTTCTGAAGCTCTAATTAACGTCTGTGAGAATATATCTCTATTCTAAATTGCTAGATTTCTTAATACTCTTCCCATCACTTGTCAACTTTGACCCTACAGAATCACTGTCTACTGAAAAGGAGAGGGGTTTTTAGCCTACATGGCTCATTCATCTTTAAATCTTTTCTTCAATCTTCTTTTCTTTTGAAAACCATCACTGCTGACAACTGCTCCAAGTGTTAGCTGAGGGAGTAGCCTTAATTTATCTTATTAGAATCTAGCCCTGACCACCAACCTCATTTCACCTCAGACCTTTTCCCCACATTTATTAAAAATGACTTATGTCCCTCTCAGACAATTTTCATAGAAAAGATATGTCAAGTGCATAAGTGCAACAGATCCTATAATTGATACCCTTATATCACAATTTTATCTATCTCTTGATATCAAATATTAAATTTGGATAAGTAATGAGAAAAATTATTATGGTATAAGCAAGAATAAACTGTAAGTAGCTGTATTGAGAAATTCCGTTTTGCACAATGTCAGAATATGCAGGTGCATAATAGAGTAAGAGATTCCTCTGTTATGTCTCTGCAAAATAAGAGCAATTACCCTAACCACAACTAAATCTAGAGCAGATTTTGATTGATATATCTGAAATGATAGACTTAAGGCTTGAAAATTAATTTTCAGGATCAAATATGACTTTTGAAATAAGTACATATCTGTCACATAAGCCATGTATTTAGTATCTTCTTATCCTTAAAGAAAGTTTAAATATGTTTTTTTTTTAAAATTAGCTGTTGATTATTGCACAAATAACACATATACAGTCATATTGTTTTCTGTTGAAACTAATGGGATTCTCACTTCAACATAGAGTGTTAACCTGTGTTCTTCAGGGATTTTCTCTAAGGAGGGTAAAACAGGAAACTGGAACATACTGGCAAAAATTCACAAGCAGAAATTTAAGGTCAAAAGACATTTTATGATAGCCAAGACCGAGATTCATCCCACCTAACTTTAGTTGCTGCAAGTTGGTCTAAGGTCACTCTCCAGCTTTCTACTATAGTCACCATAGAAATCAATATGCCTGAACAGACGTTCGTCTTTCATAACATCAATGTCAAAGATACACAGATAGATTGCCCTTTGAATGCTTGAGTCTCCCCATTGACTAGCAAAGAGCACAAACAGATGTTTTATACTGTGGTTATGTTAGTTTAAGATACATGAAACTAGGCGATGAATCCAGCCTCTTGAATATTGAAAGCTCTGTAGCTTTACACACTTACTATTCTAATAGACAGAATTATTATATTACTGAGTGAACTCTAATCAGTAACATATGGTTGAATTAAATATGACTTGTCAAAAAAATACAGTATTTCTGTTATAATACCCCAAGCCTCTACGTCTTGACTGATCTCATTTAAGGACCACGTTTAGCTCTTAGGTGGACATGCAGAGCTCCTGGCAAGCTCAGGAGTTCTTGGCTGCTATACCTGAGGAACAGTGCAAGCGGCCTCAGTCCTGAAAGAGCAGCATCATTTATGGAATAAACTAGTAGCAGTTTTGCATGAACAGATGCAAGATAATACTGATATTGAATGAGCAGACATTTACAGATAATGAATAACCTCCATTTCTTTGATAAACAATAACCACTGAATTTAATGAAGACCAAATGGTATTGATATGTACAGTTTCCACTATAAGTGAATAAAAAAATAATTGATTTGCTCTTTTTCTCAAATATCAAATATGGTTCTTAAGAAAAGATGTTTGTCTCCAGACATAACTACTTTTATTGCTGATATTCAGGAAATACGAGGAGAGTAAACAATAAAAAGGCGTTTTGAGTCCCTATAATTCTTATTGTAATTACTTTTTTCTTTAAACATAGCATTCAACCTTTTGGTTGGTTAGAGTTAAATTTAAAGATGTATTTAACATTAGTTTCTAGGAAAATAAAGTGCTTAACTTTTTTGAACTGATTGCTGATAAAGAGCCCTTCAATACCATTTAGTGTGGCCTCTAAACACATGATGGGCCAGAGAAGATGCAAGTGCTCACTCACTACACCAAGAAGAGGCTGGATGTGCTCTGATCTTGCTGTCCCACATGCTAGAGTTGACAAGACCCCTGTATTATCTATTCTGTAAGTGGAGCACTCACACTTATCATTGCAGGAGCTGTCACTGATATTTCTTCCCATATCATATTTAAAGAGACTGCTTAAGATATCTTCTTCCCTCAATTTAAATGTGGAATTAAACATGGTTATTTGTGTTCATGATTGACATAGACAAAATAGAGAAGGATAAAATAATTTGTGATATTTGCTACTGGGACCTCTTCATGATTTGCTGTGCAGTAAGAACATCAAGTTTTATATACTTACATATAAAACATATATATATGTTATTAGCCAATTTTGGAGCAGCCCATTTCTCTCTGCAAACAAAAAACCTTCTAAAAAAATGTCCATGAAAACTGGAAGAAAAGAATCACAAGAGTATCCAGCAGACTTCACATTTTTGATTAAGTGGATTCTGTGGTTATAGAAAATGGAATTATGCTTAGCTTGTTAAAAAATATTTAATAATATCATTCTCAGAAATGTTTCTGACAAACGAATAATGTTAAAAGATTAAGAGTAGGACTATCTGTATTATTCAGGATTTTATGTTATACTTAACAGTCTTTACTGGTCTATGCCAACCATTTGAATTAAAACAGAAATACATATGTGTCTAGACAAATGAAGTTATGTATAAAATAATCTCAGAAATTAAATACTCTGTCTTTTATAGTTCCTCTAAAGGCCATTATAAAGCACACTTATCTGAAATGTTATTTAGTCATCTGAAATACTTTGGTATCAACAGAATTGTCCAAAAATTAGAAAGTTGGAAAATCATTCCATGTAAGTCTAGAGAGCCCATTATTTTTGCATTACTTGATAATTTTTGTGAAAACTATGATTATGAGTAGTTTGGGTTTGGTCATTTTTCAGTATTCTAGTCTTTTGATTTTTTTTACACCTTTTATTTCACTTGTCTTTCTCTTCAGCAACATTCCCCCTGATTTCTGTGAAGTGTTTTTTATTTCTTTATTATATATTGTCACTAAGGAAATGGAAAATCTTTTTTCTTGAAAAGCTGTAAGGATAAGAATAGCGTAGAACTAAAAATAAAAAAGACCACCCAATTTCCCTAAAAAAAATATGAAAATTTTCAGATATATAAAATCTGGAGCAAAAGTCTATTTTTTTAACATCTATTCAGTTATCTCTTCAGTTTGTCAACATGATTTTTCAGATACTATTCTGTTTTTTTGATAGGAATTTTGACACTGTATCAGAATTAGTAGCCAAAAGTGTGAAGAAAAAACAATCCCTGGTCATGTGCTTTAAATGTGTGAATTGCATTGCATTGTTTACACACATGAATGTAAAGAACATAACAGAAAACAGGAAATAATTTACTATAGATTAACTTTAAATGAACATTGACCTTATTTTAGCTCTCAAAACAGACACTTTACAGTATTCAGTTTCCCTCTACAGATGTGAAGGGCCACGCAATCTGCCTTATGTACAGATGAGAAAGCAAATGAAACTGAGCACAGGTGGGTTTTACACTGGGGAGAACCAGCAGGAGACCAGCACATGGCGTCACATGCTGTCCCTGTGTGAGACTGCTTGCGCCGTACCACCTCTGTCTTGGGTACCAAAACGCCTGCGGGCATGTGGCCACAGCTGTGCTCATGGTGAGCTCCCCCAGTGTGGTTCAAGGGATTTGAAGTTAATGTTGACTTGGCATTAACTGTACAGCTATCTAAAATCCCACAGCTTTGGAAAGGGAACACATCATCTAGGATGGCTGGCTGTAGCTATTCCCCACTTGCCTCTCCATCCTCTTCTGCAGTGGATTGCTAACCCTTGTGGTGGTACGAAAGACCAGGTGGCAGCTATCTAATGCCTTGCTATGAAGCCACATGGACATATTTCTCCTGCATGCAGACACCCCAGGGTCTTCTGCCTTTAACACAGGCCCATCTGCTGCTTACCACTGCACATGCTGGAGAGGATACTGGTGCTTAAATAAATGGGCACTAAAACTGTGACACACATATCTGGGACCAAAACCTTGACAGACATAAGCCATTTGCAGCTAAGGGGACTGTGCTCATTCTCAACATTTTTAGGCTGTCTGCAAATTTATGAACATGTTTCTAAACTATGCTAGAAATTGCAGGATTTTAAAAATTATTTATTTGATCTTTTGGTTGTTTTCTTGGAGATGTATTGTATGTGCAAGCACTATGCTCTACCACTTAAGTCATTATACCCTCTCTGAGCCTTCAGTTTCTTGATCAAATTCAAGTATAATTTCTATCTTTCTCTCCTTCTGTACATGACTAAACCAAAATAGACTAATGAAATGGAGGAGAAATCTGCCAGGTATGCTTCAAATGTGGTGCTATAAATACAGAAAGACTGCACTTCAGCTAATATGTTATAGTGCTACTTTGCTTTAGATCAATTTAGGCTTAAATAATTCAAGACAGAAAACAAAGACCAGTATTTAAGTTAGCTTCTCTAATCTTCCAGGTCATGATCCTGCACTGAAGGATGCCGAACACTAATTTTACCTGGCCATGGGTCTGGCCTTCAGAAAATAATTTCATTGTGAAGACTACATCTCCTTAACCATCTCCACGGCATCCAAAGAATGGATATGTAGGAAGAATCACACGCTCTTTGCCACCTGTAAAAAGGCAAAAGACAATGTATGTGTGTTTGTACATGCATGTAAAAGTACCAAATCCAACACAATTTCAGCAAAATGAAATGAGATCTGTCTACTTTCTTAACTTTTTTTAATAATACTAATAACACATCAACACTGAATCAATGACACTCCTCTAGAAGTTCTAAAGGTCACAAACTCAGTCTTGGTATCATTTGTCATCTAGAAGAAAAACATGAAACAAACATTACCATATATATTAACTATCAGGTTTCCCATAATAGGAAACTTCTTGGGCTATTTGTTGTTATCTATATTTGTGATTAATATTTTTCCTTTTCTTGCATCTAGACATATATTGCATTCGAGTTTGTGTTTTTCCTTTCTTTCTTTCTTTCTTCTTTTTCCATTGGAGGAATAATTGCAGTTCTTTTCAAATCTCCTAGGAAATTTTTCAGCTATGTAAAGTTATAACAAGATGTGACATCCAGTCCTAGCTAATCAGTGTTCAACGTAGACCCACTACTGCAGTGCAGGGGGTGGCACTTTCAATTTGCCCATGACACTGACCAGATTTTTAAGGAACAGTGAGTGAAAGGAGAAAATAGCATAAAAATGCTTAAATTTTTATAGAAAAGGTATAACTTTGTAAGAAAGCACTATCATAAATTCCAAAAAAGTATATCTTAATGATACACTTAGAGTAAATCATTTGCCTTGAGAGACAGGAGGTCTCTGGTGACCTGTATGGCAGCCACAAGAGACTAGCAGACTAGCTACTTTCAGCTAAATGTACTCTCATATTAATATTTTAAAATGCCATAATGCCTCTCTGAAAACCTCAGAGGACAGATACATCAATTTGCGAGGTCTTCACTCCAGGAAATAGAAACAGGGATAATCTGCCATTAAAAGAAATAGTTCATTATGTCTGCTTCTTGGGAGCACATAAACTATGTCCCTCACATACTTATGTTGCAAATCCTCACTTTAATGTGAAGGGAAACACCATGCCCCAGAGCTTTATTGTCCCACTGTTTATTAGTACAAAAAGGTTTGTTGTGGTATGAAATCTTAAGCGTGTTGCAGTAATCAATCAGCTTCAAAGAGTCTCTTCCCTGAGCCAGAGTCATTAGAAATAAATCAATTAAACATAAAGTTTCTATTTTCAAGAGGATCACAATACAGGAAACCAGCAGTGTATCATAGTTAGAGAAAGGGATTTTACTAGGTTGGGTCTCCAAATACAAGACCCACTTTCATTTATTTTTCTTATTGCAAAGGGTGAAACATTTATTTTTTATTCCAGCTAAATTCAGAGTATTCCTCTTTTAAATGCCTATTTCAGCATGAGAAATTTATATATGTATATGATAAAAATTAAGACTACTGCTTAACACTTCTCTAGCCGTAGAAAGGAATAAAATTAATTTGCATTGTTTTGGCCATTAGGGACACAAAACCAGAGAGGAAAGCTGCAAAATGGAATGTGTGTATAAAACCAATTTTTATTTTATTGGTTTATTTGTTGGAGGAAGAACTAGGCATTAGGACATACATGATTTTTTTTTTTTTTTGCCTTGAGAATTTCTGTCTTATTGTTTAAATATGTTCCCGAGATTTCCCGTAGTATTATACAAAAGTAAATAACAATGACACCAGTAGAATAAACTATTTTATTTTGTTCTGCTCCTTTCTATTCTATTTATCAGTTTAATAATATCATCACATTTCCTCTGTGGATAAACTAGCTATTCACTATAATGGTTTGTTTACCTAGATTTTAATTTATTCTGGGAAAGGAATGGATTCCTGGCTCTTTACAACCACGTACATACTGCTTATGCTTATTTTTGTCAATGACATGATGAAGAAGGAGCCTTTTTTTCATGATATGGGAAGTGATGTTCTGGTGCTGAGATCTGTGATGATCTGAAATTTCAGATTTATATGACCATATACCAAGTACTTATTGCAAAAGACTTCTGACATATATTCTACATGTCAGTGTTCTGGGAAAAAAAAAAAATGGTTTTAAGTGAAACAGAGCTGCTGCCTTTAACCCCCTGCTTCTGCTGTACAGATTGGAAGCTATGTGTTATAAAGGAGCCAGAGAAATACAGCAGAGAAAGGATGTTCTTTGATAGAAACATTTCCCTGGATAACTACACCCTGTTGTTATTTCTGACACATAATCATACTATGGATAAAGCAAGAGTATGGTCATTCATGGCTGCTGAGCATAGTCTTGTTTTATTTTTTCTCCACAAGATGAGATTTTCTAGGTAGACTTTCAGGTCTGATTCATAACAACGATGAGGGATTGCAACAGAAGTGAAAAAGAACAGTCCTCCAAGAAGCAGAGTGAAGACTTGCAGAATCAGGTGTCGAAGTAAATCAATCATTTTTATTTGCTTTCTATTGTAAATGAAACTCAATTTTGACAATTTTCTCCGTGAACAAATTCAAACCAAATATTTTGTTTTGGATAAGCTCATAAAAAATTTGCATGTTTATTTACCGCAATGATGTCAAAAGTTATGTTCCAATAACCAGCTGGCTGTATTTTTTGTCTAAGCACATAACATTGAGGAAATTTTAGCCTAAGCTTACAGGCTGAGTTCTTTGAGGAGTTATATCTTCCATTGCAAAAAATAGTTTTCTCCTGAATAATGATGTATTATCAGCTCACATTGCTGTTAGTGCATGATAGGAGACAACTTTTGACTAGACAGCAAAAGGAACAAACTGATTAACCGTTGCCCTATCACAGAATCACAGAATTATTGAGGATGAAATAGACCTCTGAGATTATCAAGCCCAGCATTCATTCATTGCACATATTAGGAGTTCTAATAATCACTCTTATCTTCTAAAGGTCACTTATCAGCCTACATAAATCTGAAAAATTTTCTGGTGTTGTTCATATCTTTCCATTGACTATAGGTAGAGATCAAGATGCATAGGTTATTCAGTTAAACGGCTCAGTTAGTTCCTCGTGTTATGTAGAACGAATCAGGATTGGAGAAACAGATCCTGAAGTTCCTGATTTTTCACTTTGTCTTCAATCAAGGCAGTCTCCAATTGAATTGAATTCTGCCTGTAACAAAATAAAAACTCAGGTTACCAATATCATCTGGGTGGTCAGTCATGGATGGTAACATCCAATCAAATTCAGCCTGTAACTCAGTGGATTCTTACCCTTTAATCTTACACATACATATTTCAGAGAGATGGAGAAGAGCTGATACTCTCTGAGTGAATTCTGAGACCACACATTCTTGCAGGAAGGGAGAACGATTGTTTAGGTTGTATGACTAACATTTTGGAAAAGATATGTTATTACCTGTAGGGGAAAAAAAGTCCTGTATGGAAAGAAAAAAACATTTTGTCCTGGTGGAGAATTATCAGAGAAAATCAGTACATTTCTAATAATGGAGATCACAATCCCTGCAGAATTCAGTATGAAGAACCATAGCAGTGCAAGTCTTAGTCTACTGGAAAGAAGGATTTCCTAGAACCAGCAAATGATGTCCAAATGGATGAATTTGTATTTCCAGTGGAATCCCTCCATGAAGAATTGATGGGCTGAGTTAATGGTATGAGGTTTAACAAGGCCAAGTGCCTGGTCCTGCACTTGGGTCACAACAACCCTAGGCCATGATATGGGTTCTGGGAAGAGTATCTGGAAAGCTGCCTAGCAGAAGAGGATCTAGGTGTGCTGATGGACATCCAGCTGAACATGAGCCAGCAATGTGCCCAGGTGGCCCAGAATGCCAGTGGCATCCTGGCGTCTGTCAGGAATAGTGTGTCTATCAGGAGTCAAGAAGTGATTGTGCCCCTGTACAAGGTGCAGCCCACTGGTGAGGCCGCACCTTGAGTACTGTGCTCAGTTTTGGGTGCCACAGTATAAGAAAGACATTAAGGTGCTGGAGTGAGTCCAGAGAAGGGCAACAAAGCTGATAAAGAGTCTGGAGAACATGTCTTATAAGGACCAGCTGAGAGAACTGGGATTGTTTAGTCTGGAGAAGAGGAGCCAAGGAGACCTTATTGCTCTCTACAACTACCTGAAAAGAGTTTGTAGTGAGGTGGGTGTTGGTCTCTTCTCCCAAGTAGCTAGTGATAGGGTGAGAGGAAATGGGCTTAAGTTGCACCAGGAGATATTTAGATTGACTATTAGAAAAAAATTATATACTGAAAGAGTAGTGAGGCATTGGAACATGCTGCTCAGAGAAGTGGTAGAGTCACCATCTCTGTAGGTGTTCAAAACCCCATCGAGACATGGCACTTTGGGACACAGTTTAGTGGTCATGGTAATGTTGGGTTGATGGTTGGACTTGATGATCTTAAGCATCTTTTCTAATCTTAATGATTCTATGATTCTATGAGGATTACATCCATACCCTGTCATCTTACGTATTGGTCTAGATCTCTGGAGTGAATGAGGAACCTCCATTCTTGAAGTTTTTAAAACAAGACTATACAAAGCCCTGGACAGCCTGGTCTGAATTCAGCATTGACTCTACTTTAGGTAGGAGGCGGGACCAGACCCAAAGTTCCCTCCAGTTTTAGTGATTTTACATTTCTATCTCACGCCCCAGAAGAAAATCCACAAAGACATCCAAGGGTATTCGAAGAATCGTATTTGAAGAATCCCATGTGGAGTACCCATCTGAATTTCTCTTTGCTGTTTTGCTATTCCTGGCAAGACAGTGCAATCTACTGTGAATAAAAAGATTGCTATGAATTAGCACAATCAATCCATTAATTAATCAGTTCTGCAATGATGAAGAGTGGAAACAGAGAAAGATGAGGCAATATTTGTGCAAAACATGTGTCATATAAAGAGCAAAAAATATTTAATCTTCTTACATCTACAGTCATTTATCAGTTTACCTAGTCATATATCCATGATTGAAATGCCTGTAAAATGGTAGCGTTGTAAATAGCTGGCCCCAGAGAGCTTTCTAGGCTAGTCATGCCAAAGAATTAGTTTGCACTGAGATACGAAATTAAAGTTTTGTTCCAAGACAAAAGGAGAATAGAACATATTGGTAAATCTGTGTGAATGGAACCAGCATCAGTAAAACTGTCTTCCCTTTTGAAAAACAAAACCAGATAAAACCCTTTAGTAATATCCACTGGTTCCTTGATACATAATACACTGTGCATATGGTAACATGTCAAAGAGCTATTCCAGACCCATAAAAGAAACAAAGGTACAGAAAACCTACTTACTATAACACTACTAATACCAGAGGGGTGACACTAATTCTGTCACTCTATTCAGAGAAAAATATGAAGCATTCAGCTACATTTTCTTTTGAGATACCAGATGGTCCTTCTAAGAGAGAAAAACTATGAATTGATAGTGTACTTGCTTACCTCTCTGAGATAAGGTGGCATCAGAACCACTAATTATTCTAAAACACCTGCTCTGATAATAAACAAAACAAGTTAGGGATAGAAAGAAAATAGTCTTGTGATCATATTAGAAGGTTTGTTGAACATGTTTTATCTGAACACTTCAAAGGCTTCCACAGATGCATCACCATTGGAATGTCAGATCTTCTGACACCACCCCTACAAAAAATCATCAACTGACTGATAATAGAGCATTTTATTAATGAATAGAGGATATCATTTACCTTTGAGAACCAGGTATTTTATAGGGAACACTTTATTTGCACCCATACCCTGTACTTAAATGTAATTTTGCTTAAGCTAAGCTAAGCAGTGTAATGTATATAAAAGCTGGAAACTCATATTTCTAGAGGTCTCAAGTATGCACCTTGTTCATGTGTCTGTGAGCTAAGCTCCATGTTTCTAAAATAAATACCTGTTTCTTAAAGATGATTTCGACCTTGCTGATGAAGACTTGCTGAGCTTCTCTGAACACTCTAAAAACTGTCCAGTAGATGAATGTTAATTTAGGCAATTTAAAAGTGGAAATTATTGCCTTCACTAATTGCCATGGCAATGTTTTGATATGTTCAGATCCAGAAGACACGATTTTCTGCTAGGTACATTTCCATCAAGCACAATGTAACTATAGATCATTGCATGGTATAACATTAGATTAAGCAATATTTCTGATCCTTCAGGTTTTGCCTGTGACAATAGCATCTCCACAACTTTGCTGCATATGTATTACCAGTTTTGATGATATAGGTTTTAAGCACATGATAGCCGGGGGGAAACCCTCCATTGATTTCTGAAGCTTTTTTGATCACCCTCAATCAGATTTTTTTTGTAAAATAAAACATACTTTGCTTAGAAATGGGAAAAAAAATCCACAAGAACTGTTACTATGACATTCTTTCTGTGACTCTTGCATTGATGTCTCAGCATCCGAATTTGCTACACCTAAATCAAGGAATGCTTGCTGGTAACTGTTACTCTGTTGCTTTGAATTCCAGTTATCTTAACAAAAACTAAACATCTAGAACTATTTTTTTCTTTTAATATTCAGAATAACAAAGTAATATTTTTTTTATAGAAAAGACATAAGTGAAGGCAAAAGGGAATCGTCCGTAATTTACACATAAGTGAGATCAGAAGGTCTCTTTTTCCATTAGCCTGGCAACAGCCTTTGTGTGGTACTCCTCTCTCGGCAGAATCTTAGAAGAGCATCCTAGCCAAAAGTGCTCTTACAACCAAACTACTTTTTTTCCAGGTTTTCTAGGATATCTAAGACCTATTTAATACTTCTTTCTCAATCTCCCTCTAAGTTGACTCTTTCATTAGGACATTCGTTTTTAATTAATGTCAGATTCTTTACATATTTATGCTGTGTATTTTCCCAGCTCCTCTCCCCCGTACTTCAGCAGTTAGCAAACAACTCTCTGTTTAAATATAGTATAAAACTCCCCTCTACCTGTGGTGTCAATTTGACACTCTTCAGTCTAGCATGTTGCTGTCACTGTACATATATACATGCTGAAATTATTTGTACAGTAAAATGATGCATAATTCAGACTACTAAACAGAATAATTTAATATAGTCTATTATTTGCTGAGACCATACCTGTTCATAGAAAAACACTTTAGGGTGACAACTGAATTGGCATGGTTGATCCTCAAACTATTTTTAAATAACTGCCCTTATTCTACCGTGATATAAATATACTAGTGTAAATGTACATTAAGGAGAAATATAGCCAGACTACGTTCTTTTAAACACAGTAATCAACTTTGGTATTTTACAAATATGTTACTAATGCTTTAGAGTAAGTTAATTAGAAAGTTCGACTCTCCAGACATTATATGGACTAAACAGATGCACAACAGGAAAGATTGCTAAGGGCCACGTTGCAGTGAAACTATATCCTCATGGAACAAAGGATACTTAGTGTCTGTAAAAGTATCAACATCTGGTGCACAACATGAAGTGGAAAAGGTGGATCATTTGGCACTATAATGTGAACTGCCCTGGCAGCCTTTGGAAAAATAATAGAGATGTTTCTAAAATGACTTGTGGCAAGGGGCCAAATGCTGACATTTTTCACACAGCTGGACCTACCACTTAACCCAATAAAGTAGTGTATGAATATCAGTACAAGGCATGACTCTATCTGTTTATTGTATATTTATTTTAATAATCTGGTTGACCTTGCAATTTCTAAGCTTTGAATAAAATCTATTTGATTCTCTGAAAAGCTAAGCTTGCTACAGACACATTATGAAGTTTGGAAGTATTCAATGCTGTCTTCATTTTGCTGCATATAATGGTCCTATTCTTCACTGTTCATGAATTATGTAGGTCAGTACATACTCCTGCCAGGAAAACCTTTCTAGCACCCCACACAATCATGTATTTTGTATATGTATTGACTTACATTATTGTGATCCCCTTAGAAATATTTCAGGGAAATACTAGAATGTTAAAATTACTGTTTTTGTTTGTGTCCATCTGTAATGTCAAGTGAATTAGTTGTCATAAATGCAACTGTGCAGAGATTGAGAAGGATAAGAATAAAAAACTGGAGAAAGATTTAAAAGTAGATGGTTGGCTGAAAATAGCTTTGTTATACATTAAATACACTGCTGTGTTATGGTTTGATTTAGCACAAGTTTATACACTTGAGGCCCGGAATATTGTTCATTGTAAAGCTATAGAACTAGAGTTTATCAGCAATTTTCTTGTGCAATGGTTAATTAAATAAAGGAGATTCACTGACCCTTGTCATGGGTTCAGATTTTTTTCCAAATCTCAAGCATGGTTCTCAAACAATGTTACTGGTAGTCCACTTCTGAGCAAGTATCCAGCATTTCTGGGATCTGGGATGTTAGATCATTGCTGCAACTGAAACTGAGCCAAAGCTCGGGATCTATCACTCCTGGGGAAGCATTTTTACTAGCTGTTATTTGCCTGTGTTTCCAAATGCCAAATTTTGTAGAGTTTTGCTGATTTCACTTTGTATCATAGCTCATAAGCCCTAAAAAATTATCTGGCTACTGGTCTTTTTGATTGTCTTGAAAGTGAGCTAATAGAAGAGACAGTTTAGTATATATTTGGCAGCGTTTTAATTAATTAGGGAATAAAGATAATTTTCAGCACTAGAGAAAGGGTTAGACATTGAATTTCTTTTTTAAGCTGGTTCAAAGAAATTGGGAACTTTATGAATCTGCTCAGAACATGCAGGGTTTTAGAGAGAGTTCTTGAAGAATCAAACCATGGAGACAATGAGATGGATTAAAGTATCTTTTATTACTTCAAGACATACATAATATAGTTGATGCACTCTTGTCTGAAACATCTATAACATTCAGTGCATATGCTAATATATTTTTAGATATGTGGTTTGTCGTATCAGTTTAACATTTAACAGAAGAATTTTTCAGTTTTGAAAACCTACAAATCAGTGCTTTAGAAACAGAGTTCTGAAACAGACGTGCGATACATTTATACACAAGAAAAAAACGTTTAGGGTGGGACTGAGAGAATCATTTGGTTGTTTAATCTGACACCACTAAACACAGAAACCTTAAGTAATCAAGTTTATTCTCGTTAGCATGATTCATGCAAGAAAGGTTTCCTGGCTGATCTTGGTTGCCAGAGCACACTTTCTGATGCTATCATCAGCTATCAAGCCATTGTGTACAGTTAAACAGAGACACAGCCCATCGTCTAAATCCCCAGCCCAGAGAAGTTCAGAAATCTCATTTTTAAAAAATCATTGCAACAAAGAAATAGATCACCCTTTCAGTCTGTTGTCTTAAATTCACTCTTAACAACAATTAAAAATAGGAAACCAAAACAGATGACCAACCCAATTATGATCTTGAGAGAAACACAGGTGGCAGGAGAAGAAAAGATTTAATTTGCTTATGCAAAACCTAGCCGTTTTTTTCTGCCTTTACTCTTCTCTTTACTTGCCTATGTAAAAGAAGTGGGATTTAGACATCAAACCATATATACAATGAGAAAACCTTAGATTCTGAACCTTATAGATGTGAAGATTGGCTATCATTTTATACAAAAAAAGAATGGAGTGAATACTTGTATTTCTTTACAGATTCTTCTTTTAGTCATAACAGCATTCAAATATTTGTGATCTCACTGAGTTTGGAGCGTACAATTCTCCAGTCTTGAAGGGATTCCGTGACAAATATTCATTCTTTTGATCACCAGTTAGTTTTTCTTCATCTCAAAACATATGTAAGGTTCACAACATCTT
>VWZK01010954.1:0-15112 GCA_013396935.1 Baryphthengus martii
TTGTGGTGGCCTTCCAGGATCTGAAGGGGCCTTCCAAGAAAGCTGGGGAGGGACTTTTGAGGATGTGGGGTAGTGACAGGACAAGGGGGAATGGATCCAAAGTAGAGGAGGGGAGATTTCGATTGGACGTTAGGAAGAAGTTCTTCCCCGTGAGGGTGGTGAGACCCTGGCACAGGTTGCCCAGAGAGGTGGTGGAAGCCCCATCCCTGGAAGTGTTTAAGGCCAGGTTGGCTGGGGCTCTGGGCAACCTGCTGTAGTGGGAGGTGTCCCTGCCCATGGCAGAGGGTTGGAACTGGATGATCTTGAAGGTCCCTTCCAACCCTGACAATTCTATGATTCTATAACTATATGAAAAGAATGTGATTTTGATATGCTGAGGAAATATATTTTGCATCTCATTTTACTTAAATATTTGAAACCTGTCACTGCTGAGCTGTTACTGCTCTGCAACCCTCTCTTTCTGGGGAGGAGGCTGAGATTTTGCTCCCAGATATGAGCAAGAGGCAGGGCACAGAAACACCAGCCCAGGAACAAGCTTGTAATTCAGGTTGAGATTGCCCTGTGTCTCCTCCACACCTCAGGGTGAAAAATGGCCCAGGTTCTTTGTGGTACTTGTTTCGTTCTTCCTTGGCTTAGCTGATCTGGCTGGTATCTTCATACCAGGGATGCTACAGGAAAGCCCGTGCTTTCACCGCCCTGCTTTTCCTCTTTTGTTGTTTATAGTGACTTTCCAGTGCCATTGGTCTTTGTACCATGATCAAATTATAACTGCACGTGCCTGTTAATGGTTAAGATCCAAATAAGCCCATATATACACCAGGAAGATCCTAAGTGCCGAAGTTTGCAGAAAAATAAATATTTAGAAAAAAATAAATAACTTTATCTGTTTATACCAGAGTAACAGAATCTCGCCCTGGAAACAATATTCTTTTTTATTTTTATTTTTTTTCTCCTTAAGATTGCGGATGTTTTGATTGAAAAACATTGTTGCAGAAACAATTTTAAAGTTACAGTTAAACTTAGGGAACAGCAATAAATGGGACAAGGTCATTCAACACATTAGAAGTTGAAACTGGATTATGAAGATTCACTATAGGGTTTAGAATTTGCTCGACATTACTCAAACTCATAGCGGCAAATTTGGTTTTCTGGTGAAGACTTGTCTTAGAAAGCCATACTTTCCTGTCACAATCTATTTTGTTTTGTTGAGTGAAAGACAGGAAAATAGGTGATACAGGGGTTGGAAGAAAAGCAAGAGGTATCTTGCAGGGTTAGGCTTTTGTCAGTCAGCTTGATTTTAAAAGCACTACAAATGGGAATGCAGTAGTGATGGTCTCGGGTTAATACTTCCATAGATTGTCTTGCAGGTTCGATTTTAGTTCTTGGGGACTTTTTAGTTGCATGACTGAGATGGGGAGAGAGGAAATGCATGAAATGATAGTCAGGGATGACCTCACAGATTTTTTCTCCTGTGAACTAGAGCAGGGGAAACTCTACTAAACTCCATTAACTCTATTAAATCACATCCAAGCTGAAAAACTTCCCAAGCTGGGCTAGAGGGAATTTGGACAATACTGAAATTACCTATTTTGCTTTACCAATTGGGAAAGGCACATCACTCCCCAAACTTCTAATACTCAACCCAGGCTGTGCCCTGTGTGAACAGGACTCTGAACAGCGATCGTCAGACTATTTCTGCAAAAGTAACTATGATGGTTTAAGGCTTTATTTTTTTTTTTTCCTTCCTCCTTCTTCTCCCATCAGTACACCAGCACTGTTCTGCTGTCAGCTCCTGCCCACATAGCACAGCTGAGGAAAGAGATTATGGGAGGGCTCCTTGAGCTCCTCTGTGCAAGGTCAGACAACTTGTCTGAAGCCACTGCAGCAACTTCTGCTAAATGATGTCTGTTATGGCCTGAGGACTCCTTTTTCTTTTTTTTTTTTCCTGAAGCTTTCCATGAGCTCATGTGCAGATGGGGAAATGTCAAAGAGTGAGTGCTTGCAACTCAGAAGCTGTATGTGAGCAACTGATGGGGCACTTAGGAAGTGAGTCTGAGTTTTATTTTATTTCCCTCCCCCCCATAAATATGCACTGACCTGTAGAGAAGGTGGTGGAAGAACTCCTAGATGTCCCATCACAGTGAACAAATGACTCTGGCTCATCCCTCCTAGTGCCTATGAGCTGTATGTGCACACTTTCACCCAGGTCCACATGCCACTGAAGAAGTAGGTTTGTGTTGCACGGCTTGTTTGGCTTCATGAGTAGCCTTGATTATATGAATTAATCCAAAACCTGCTGGAAATTATGCTGACGGATGTATCTCAAAGCCAGCAAAATGGAGCTGGGTGATCCCTGGTGCTGTTATCAAAGGAGAACAATTACAAAAACCACTCTCTGTGGTAGAAATAGTGACTTTTAAGGTATTCTAAAGTCATGATATAGTCCTAATGTAAATATCTGGGTAAAATAAGGACTTACTATTACTCATCTGTGAGATCATGACAGCCATGAGCAGGACATGAGAGGGTGCCAGAGCCGTGGGATACCAAACTAGAGAGGGGTGGCAAAGGCTGTCTCAAGTTGTGACAGCGTAACTGAGCCATGGAGTCCGTGGCTCCTGGACCATCAGCCCTTCTCCCCCTTTCCTGCTGTATCAAGCGCTCTCCCTGCCCTTCCCCAGCAGCTCCAGCGTCTCCCTGCAGACCCAGGGGTGTGCCGAAGTACGGCACGGAGCAGGCAAGTCCTGGCGCTGCGGTGGGAAATGTGGGCGGCGCATCTCTGCTTCGCATCTGCAGCAAGTGCACGTCTGCTTCGTGCCCTTCTCTTCTCAACCTGTTTCTGAGGTGCTGCTTAGGGCTCCCAAGTGCCTCTCTCAGAGCCGTGGGCACCTGGAGCAGACTCATTGCAGCTGCCAGGTATCAAGTCCCCTCTCTAGATCATGGAGGCACTGAAGTTTCTTGATGAAGGATCAATGCTAGGTAGTTTGGTATCGCTTTAATAAAACCTTATCTCTTCTTATATTGTATGTTTGTTCTTGGGAATTACAGAAGCGTCTTCAGTGAAGCCTTCTCAATATGTTTTGCCTGAGGTAGAGACAAAGGTTGAGGAAATTGCAGCCCAGGAGTTTAAGTTTGGCAAAGTGAGAAGCAATCTAAGTTTGCTGTGATGGATCAGGCAAAGCCTGTTATTAGGCCTGGTGTCGCTTCTGATAACAGGCAAACTGTAGGGGGAAAAAAAATTAAAAAAAAATAAATTAGAAATCTGAAAATTGCATGGGGTTTGCTCATGTTGAAGCACGAAGCAGAAGCTTTCAGACCGCAGCGCTTTGATTCTCGGTTTTAATGCACATATTTTTTTTTTGCGTCCTACTCTGTAGTCAGAGTGTCACCGGTAGGTGCCCTGGTCACTCGTTCCTCTCACATTCCATGTGCTGAATCTCATATCGATATGATTACATAGTAAGCTACATCAGGGGGTTGATTTAGCTGAAAACCTAAAAAACTGAAAGTTAAAAAATTGTTTCTTGTCTATCACAACAACTTCAGCTGGAAGAAAGTGTTGTTGTCTCCTGATCAAGGGGAAAAAAAAAAAAAAAGTTTAAGTGGAAAAGTCTTTCCCAGCTTTAACTGTCGTGATGGATGAGTTTTTCTTTCTGCAGATTTCTCTCTTGGGTTCTCACAACATTAAAACATTAACTTTCCTCGGCAGCAATGTTGTGTTAGGACTCTAAAATTGCTAAGTCTGAAGGGCGCGGTTTTTTTCCTCTTCAGAGGCATCACTTGTAGCTTTGTTCATGACAAATCCATGGAAACTAGTCTAGAATTGTTTGTTACCCAGAGGTACAGCTTAACCCTGCTATAAATGTTTACAAGATTCCAAATGAAGGAGGAACTGGTGTCAAGTCCTCTGGACAAATTTTGTCGTGTAATTGGTGGCATGGAGCTAGAATAACCAATGCGTGCAGGAGCGCCGTGGGAATAAAAGGTGCTTGTCAGCTTTGAGTGTTCTTCATCCTCACATCCAAGGCTTATGAGACATCCTGTTCATGCCACACTGTAGTTTTGTGCCTCTTGGGTTTGTTTAACCCTGATGTGACTCTGACAACTTCATTAAAGGTGGATGAGGGTGGTGTCTGAATCGTTCACGGGAGCACAAGCAAGTAGCATTTTGAAAAGGGATTTAAAAAACAAACAAGCAAACAAACAAAATCTGTGGCAAAACACTTGGAGGAAATAAACTTGAACTGGGTTTTTGAAAAAATAATGAACAATTGCTGCATTTAGACTTGTGTTAGTGATGGCTATGGGTCAGATTTCAACAGAGACTGAGGTTTGTTACAACTTCATGTTTATCTCCACAAAAGAGCTCAAGGGCTGTGCCCTCTTCCACACCAGATCCCAGAACTATCAGATGGGTTGACGATTAAATAGAATCTTTTTGATTTGTGTTCGAAGGGGCCATCCCTTCCTGCAGTTTAGTATTCAAGTCAGCTCACAAATGTACTCTTGAAAAAGGCATTGCGCGTGGGTATCGTGTGCTCTCTTCGTCCCTAATGGACATCTTCATCTCCCAAGGGTGTTTCTCTAGCAGAGTTTTCCTAGAGAAGAGCACTGCTCCTGCATCTCCTTATAACCCTTAGATGGACCACGGAGGAGAGTGATTGGAGGGACTTGAAAGACTTAAGTGAAAGCAGAGGCAGAAACATGACAAGAGACCTGAAAGACCCTTTTCCAGTGAGGTTCAGAGAGCACCCCCCCAGTCAGTTCAGTTCTCAGAGTGTAGGACTAAGTATGAAAGGCAAATATCCACTGAATAGTAACCTTTTACTCGGAGAGAATCATCCTAGGCAAATTTTAGTCAAGCCCTGGCTAAACTAATCTGGCTTAACACCTATAATGAATTACGTGAATTCCGGCGACCTTCATCATTCTTATTTTGTATTAAATGTCATGGTGTTGGATGATGCATGAATGATAGATAGGCTGAATTATTGTCCACTAATAGATTTTGTTAAAACATGTCTCCTTTCTGGGTTGGTCCTTGAGAATTATGCCCAAAACTATTTTTTAGCGGGTCTTAAAAAGCAAAGGGGTGTAGGACTTTCACAGAAGCTGTGAAAATCTCCTCTGTTATTTCCTTAGCTTCAAACATTGCTTTTTCCTTGTTTGGTTTTTCCACGTGTGTTGACGCTTTGAGTGATGGGCACAAACACACAGCCCGGCTTGGACCTGACTCTATGGGTAACGGTCATGAGAAAACTGTTTTTCCTGTCTCAGCGTTGTTCTTTGTCTTCATTTTTTTCCCAACTCCTTCTATCATTCTGTTTTAAAATAATGAAAATGATTATTTGAGGCACTTAAAGAAACTATCAAGGAGATGTTATTACTGGAGTGTATTTCTTCAGTCGTGAATCTCTTGCCCGATCTGAACTATAGCGCTGCAACCTGGAGTATAATGATAAGGAGAGAGTTTTAGAACAGAACCAGCAATTATAATAAGACAATTGGAAGGGACGGAGAGCTATGCTGGTACTGTTGGCATTAAATTTTACTTATCAGACTTTACACTTAATATCTTTTCTGTTTGGTTTATTTCTGTTGTTCTTTTTTTGGATAGATATATAACTGTAGAGCTGTTTGTGGTGTAGTGGTTTTTTAAGCCTGTTTTTTTTTCTCTCTAGAAACTTTTTTGTGTATTGCCTTTGATGTGCTGCCAGTTTGATTTAGGTGCATCTAATGCGAGAGTGAAACCTTGACTAGCAAAAGCTACTAGCCAAATTCTTGTAGTACGTGGCACTATTTCAAGTCTACATAAGATCCAAAATCTCCTTTGCCTTGAAGGTAATACCCTCTTGCTTAGACTTTTCCTATGCAGAACGTGAACCTTAGACTCCAAAAGTGGTTTGGGCAGGACTAAGACTTGTGAAGACTATAGCAGGTGTTTTCTAAGAGTGGTTTACCAGGTACTGGGTGTTGGAATGCTAGCAGGAACCGGCAGTGGATTTATTTCCTGAAGAGTTCAGCAAATCTGGGCCAGGCATTCAAGTTGAGGGTATCCTGAAGCCCACCCTGCACAGCAGTGCGTGACTGTTCATGAACATCGTCGTCAAGGGTGAGGGATGGGATGGCCGCTAAATGAATGACAGATGTTCTCTATGAACCCCTCTCCCTTTCCAGAAGGGGAAGAGAAAGGGAATGAGAGAGAGACGTGGATTGGAAAAGAAAACAAAAACAGCTTTAATGAAAATAATTACAATAAAATATCTATATATAAAAGCAGTATCAGACCCGACTCCCCTGATGGCAATTGTGTCGCTGTCGCTGCTGGTGCTGAAATCTAAAATCATTGAACAAAATTAGTTCTGTTCTAACTCAAACCAGGACAACCCTGCCTTCTGGGACTGGAGTGCTCTCTGATTTTTCACTTTCTAACGTCTCATTCAGTAAGAACTTCTCCTCAGAGGAGGTTTTTGCAGACCCTTGCTTTATTGCATCATAGAAAGTAAGTCCAGACTGTTGAAGTCAATGGGACTCTACTTCCAAAAATGCTTCCAAAGACGAAGAACATTTTCAAATCAAGTAAGTGTTCACCTGCTATTGGAGCCTAGCACTAATTTGCATCATGTAAACATGCAGCATTTTGGAAAATGTGTCGTGTTGATGTAGGGCAAATAAGCTGCATCCTGACATTTGGCAGAATTTAGGATTTCCTATCATTAGAAACAGTCTAGCGCAGCTTTCATTGAAACACTAGAGATATAAGGAGTATATAAAAACCTCCAACCAGTCCTAGAATTTTTACACTCTTTCATAATTAAAGGACATGAGGTCACACGAAGCTAATCATGGGTAAATTCCAAGCAAATGAAATGAAATATTTCTTCAGCAAGCACTTAGATTATGCTAGAGGTCAGAATCAAACAGTGCAGCTGCACTTTTAAAAAGCACCAGCTAACTTTATGATCATCCATAAAATTTTTAGCTTTCCCTGCTGCCCTGGGTTAGTCCGTGTTCATGCCTCAGGGCATTACCTGATCACCAAATGACCAAAAATAATTTTTCTTTTCCCTATGCAAAGTGCTTTATGGTTACTCCAACACATTTTTTTTTTTTAATTTTTTTTTTTTTTTATGCCCTTTGCTGTCTTCTAAAAAAGTTAAGTTCTAAGCAGGTGCCAGAAACAGCATATTGCTGTGATAGATAATTGGTAAAAAACCTGACAAAGCAGCTTTTCCCAATTGATTTTTTTGACTGTACCAGAAGTTTGCCTTTATTTTTAGCAATGGTTCATTGTATGGCTGTAACCAGGAAAAGAGGAATTGTTTGCAGCTTTAAGGCACTTAAAACCAGATTAACTGAGTTTTGCTTCCTTCTGGCAATGCCTTGGTGTTCCACAATCTGCAACAATTCCAGCAAGGCTGCGGCTGCTTCCACCGGAGTCCTTCCAATAAGCTTAACGTTGGCCCTTCGACTTGCTGCCTACTGTGGATGTCGAAGAGAAGGCAAAGAACAGCAGTGAGGAGAGGGGAGACCTTCAGATGCAAACCCAGAGCGATGTGTTGAGAAGGGTGGGGAGAGCTGGTTTATTTTATACCTTTAATTCCCAATCTGCAGGAGCGCCAGGTAGGCGCGAGAGATGTGGCCCCCAGGTTTGAGACCGAGAAGTAGCTTGTTTACTATTTAAACCCTTCCAGGGAAACATAATATTGTGAGTTTCTCATATCTGATTCTGCAGTGAGGTGGGAAACCAGGAAAGGAGGATCTTGCCAGCATGAAAAGATCCTGATCTCTTTTTCTTCTGTAGGCACATTTGTTTGATCATGCTGGAGCTTTCAGACCAAATCGCCTGCAAATTGCTTTCTCATTTCAGATGTTTCCATCGCTGCAAAACAAATAGCTTTATTTTACAGCTTTTAAATGATCCTCCCAAACATTTCTCCTTCTTATCCTGCTTCTCTTCCTTGCTCTGGCATTTTCACTGCTCCTGTCAATCATCTGCATTTCTTCTTTGATATGTATGAACTCCGCTTCAGCAGCAGAGTTCACAGAAAACATCTCCTCCTTTTCTGCGCAAGACAAGGCACGGAGAAGTGGTTTACTCAAAGGGAAGGAAGGAGATAAAAAAAATAAATAAAAAGATCTCCTTTGTAAATCAGGCCCTCAGGCCAAATTCAGCTGTGATGTGGGGAGCATTACCCAGTCATCTCCCGGAAGGATTTGTGTGTCTGGGACTGACCTACCTTCCTTTCGAGATATAGAAAGATGTCTAAGCTTAATTTAAACTCTTCCCGGGAGGAGCTGAGTCCTGTGGGAATCTCATGGCTGAGGAAGAACATGCTATGGCAGAGTGAGGGTTTCTAAAGGAGGAAAGATTTCAACACTTGGGCTGGGTGCCCAGTTCCTCCCTGATCTCTCCCGTTCTTGGAAGCAAGTTCAGCCATCTGTGTGCCCCTGGGTTTCTGCTCCCGCTTGTATTTCAATAAGGTGTTATAAAAACCACTTGGAACAAGGTTTGGGTGTGAGTGATGTTGTCTCATGTCTGTCTTGGATGCAGTCTTCAGTTTCGTTGTGACAACCATTACTTATGTCATCAAGATCCTTAAGAGAAACGCATGTTTTGGTCCCATCTCCATGTTGGTTGATCTATGTTTAGAGATTCGCTTCCGGTTTTTTTCTGGTTTTCTTTCTTTTTGACCACGGGATAATTTTCCAGTCCCTAATGAAAACATGCAAAAAGAAACCTGGATTTGCCTAAGGAGACAGGAGCTGGAATTATGGGAAGAGAGAAGAAAGTGTCAGAAATCGGAGTGGGGCAACCTCTCCTAGTTTTGTCATCAGCTGGTGTTATGTTGTTTAAATCGAAATTCACAGTGAACCAGCACAGCTCCTTGGCGATAGGAGTGGGACAAACATTCCTATCTGGAGGTGGTAACGTCAGTTTTACTGAAACATCTCTCCCCTGGCTCTGGCCTGAAGTCATCCAAGGCATGAAAGAAAACTGGAAGTATTTCCTGAAAATTCTTCGTTGACTTAGATATTTATTATTATTTTTTTCTTTCTTTCTGGGTATTTGAATTAGTTTAAGTATTCTGGAGAACTGATCTCTGAATTTGTGTATCTGTATGGAATCTCAGAACACTTTATTTATGCATAGCATTTTATTTTCCCTCCACTGCTGGAATTATTGCATGAAGTTTGGACAAGTGATCCTGTTACATAAGACATCAAAATAAATAGTGTGAACAATCTCTTGCAGCTTTAAACATCTATGAATCAAAGTCTATTTGCTCTCCTCGTTGTTATGATCCAACATCTCAATTAATGAGAACTCTGAACAACACCCTGGGAGTAAAGAGATTTTAATACAGCAGATAAATTGAAAAAGTTGAAAGTAGAAAAACCTGAGAGGGAGAAAAAAGGGACTGTCTCCATCTCCTAGACTGTTAATACCTTTTATTTGTAACTTCTTCAGGCATTCATGCTGAGATCAGTTAAGTTTCATTTTAAACTGCAGGTTTCCTCACATTTTGCTTTTCTTTCTAGTTAACTCTTTAGCTTCTCTCGACTCACCAACTGTATCCTGAGTGTCCTCCTCTTATTAATCATGGAAAGAATGGAGGGAGCTGTTTGTCCATAAGATATTAACTCTATAGATTAACTCAAGAATTTACCTGAGAATGTACTGCAAGATTGAAGACATGAGAGGAATCAACTCAGGCTCCTTCCCCAGCTGCATAGGAGTAAACTAGAAGGAGCAGCGTGCCCATCAACTGGCAACAGGCTGGAAAGGAGGATTGTAGGGGATGTTGGGAACCACAGATATAGGATGGGCCATCCATGCTGGCTGGCTTTGGTAGCAGACAGGGTTTCCCTTCTTTCCAGTTGAAGGTGATATTTTGCTTTTCTGTGCAAACATCCTGCAGAAACTCTGACCTCTTCCTCAATACTCACAATGTTGGCATGAAGGACTCCAACTGCCCAGGTCCTGTGTCTTTGTCTGTTATTCCTCTGAGCAAGGGAAGGTGTCCCCCTCTTCAAAAAGACCATCATAGCCATTACTCTGCCAGAATTTACTGGTGCGAGCTGAGACAGCTGGGTCTCAGCTCTGTCAGTGTAACCAGCATCCTTCCTTTCTCTCTTTGGAAAAATCCACCAGCTAAATGTGGTGGATTAATTAAAGTAGTTTTGTGTATTTTACATATTTCTGTGTGTGACAGGCATGGGGAAGCTTATCTTCCAAGGGTCAGAAGTCTTTTCTGATCAAACGATAGGGCTGACCGTTCCCCAGCCCCTTTAATAACTTTCAAATTCATTACCCATTTTCAATAAAATACAGCAGAGGTCTAAAAGACAGTAACTTCCTACAAGTTTCCTAAAAATCAGGTGCTAGGAAGACAAGGGATACCTAAAGAGAGAAGGAAAAGTACAGCAAAGTCAACTCGTAGTGATTCTTGCCTAGTTTGCTCGATGAGAATGGCCAATGCACCACCAGTCAAAGTGCAAAATCTCGAGAGAAGCCACAGCAAACCGGGTTTATTTCTCAGCTAAAGATGTGAGAAGGAGCTAAAGCTACTGAGAGAGTGGGCTCCAGAGATGCCACTGGGATCTGAGGGTTGTTCAGTGGCAGAGATGCAGTGTGCAGAAGAACTTGGGCATATCCCGAGTGTAGGAAAAAACCCAGCTTCCTTGTGAGCTGTGTGATGAAACCATGATAAAGCAGTAATATAACTCTTGTTTATCGTTCGCACTTCAAGCCGTGAGGTGTAGCTCTGATGGGTCAATGTGAATCTCATTGCTTTGATTTCCTGATTGGTTTTCAGGAAACAGTTATAGGCAGTATGAGAAAGTGGTAATAAAAAAAAAAAACACAGAGAAAACTTCAGGCACAGAAAAAAATTGGGGAATTTGGTATATAATTCCTGTGAATGTGTTTTTATTCACATCTTTAAATGTGTTCTGATGTTCAGTGGCTTACGATGGGGCAAGTTTTTAATTAAGATTTCTATCTGGAATATTTCCTTCGTAAACTTCCTTATTTGCAGGTTCTGTTCATAGTGTTATTAAATTTCAGAAACAATATTGAAAGATGATGTGACCACCATCTCTAGGACTGAAATAATGAGAGGCTGCTTATGAAATGCTGTGACATTTTCAAATCTGCTAGAGATGTGCTGAAAATGAAAACAATAGATGCCAAAGCTTGCTTTTTTTTTTTTTTCCTAATGCATTTTAAAGAGCTATAATTTCAAATTGCTACAGTGTATCTGGAAGAAAGGAGAAATGTGACTTAGATTTCAGCACCATCTAAAACAAGGACAGGATAATTGTTATTATAGCTTAGCCCATTTTCAATCCATCCCAAAAATGCCATGATGAACACCACTTTCTTGAAGTGGTTTATGTTCTTCAGCTGCTTCCTTTAGCACCCGTTTGGTTTATTTGCTTCTCCCAGTGGTCTTGTATTTTTCTGTCTGTGTGCCTATTTCTTTATCTGGTGCGTACCTTCTTTAGGTTTCACCTCACCTCTTTTTCAAATCCGATAAAAACGACATTCAGCTGAAGCTTTGAATCCCTGGTACAACAAACCAAGTTAAAAAAAAATACTGAAAGCTCACCCCAGACAAGCAAAGAAATAGGCTGTAAACTGTTGCTTTGTTGGCTTGGAAATGTTTTGTTACAATAATCTGAATTCTGTGAATTTTTTGTTGAGATTTCTGAAGCACAGGATGGAACTTATCAAAAATAAGAGCGAGTGTATATGCTGTGGGAATTGTTTGTCCACTCACCTGCTTTGAGTAGGGATGCGATTCTGTGTAGAGTTGAAAGTAAACACGCAGCTGAGCTCTTGGCATTTGTGGAGGTTTCTTTCTGTTTCTTTGTTCTGTTTGAAAAAAAAGAAAAAAAAAAGTATTTTCAACTTGCTCAAAATCTGTTGAAAATAAGTGTCAAAAAAATAAAGCTTCTTTGTGAGATTAAACTGGTTTCCAAGTAAATCTAACTGGAACTGGGTACTGCCTTAGCTCAGGAGGAATATCACGTTTTACCCCCACACCGGTATTATGCTGTTAGTGCATAATACTGGTAGCAACAAAGGTAATCACAGGTTTTCACCCCAGAAATCAATAAAAAGCTTTTAAATCAACTATTGTGTACTAACAGATAGCCCATTACCTCCCATTGACAACTATGTTGAAGAGGAATACGCTCTTTCTGAGCATTTCCCTGGGAAACAGCTATGTCTAGAGTCTTCCTGAAAGGCTTGCAATAAATCCTTCTAATTGGCAGTCTGCAAGCATTTGATTTCTGCATACTCAGCCCAACCCTACCCGTGGAAGGTGAATGCAAAACTATCTGCTAATGAATCAAACACACGTTCGGCTCTCGTAGAAATTTGCATAGTGGTAATGTTGGAATAAGTGATAAATTCCAAATGAGATTCAAGGAGACTGAATCAGCCTTTCTGAGACTTATTTATCTATCTTTTTTTTTTTTTTTTTTCCCCTCGTTGGAAAGTATCCCAGAGCAAATGGTTTATTTTCATTACATTTGTTTGGATTTAATGCAGGAATCAGCAGGCTGGATCAGCCCCAAGTTCCAATATCTTGTCTTCAGCATTGACCAGTGAGATGTGCTCCAGAATGAGGTGAGAGAGGTCTGCACCAGGCAGTGATAGGAATCTTTCTCCCCATTTATGATAGGGAGTAGCTCAAGCTGTAGATCACTGAGATTAGTATTATTACCCATAATTACGTATTCTGGGGTGTTCTTCGCATGAAGGTCTTCTCAACAAGCACAAGAGTTACGGAAGTCCCAACAGAAATGTAGATGTTTAGATACCGGCTTCTAAGCTTGCTGTGCAAACGGTCTTCCTGGTTGATGGAGGAAGATGAGTGCTTGTAGGTTGCTATTTATTTTGCTTTAAGGCAGACATCCAAAAGAGCTGTCTGATGTCTAGGAGAGGCGTTCAATGGATTGTATCTTAGATATATCCACTTCTCTCTGCTGATGGCAAAAGGAACCTGGAAAACTAGTGCAGCGATAAACAACCAGTTATGTGAGGTGAGCCTCGCTCATCTTCTCTTATCAGCTTGAAATCTGTAGGTAGGAAATCCCAGAGGTGGGGCCTGGTGGTGTTTCTTTCAACCTTAAAACGTATGTTATCCTCCAGATCTTATAAAATGCTGTTAGATCCAAGAGTTCAAGAGTCACAGGAAGCAACTTAGGAAGCACATGAGAGAGCTCCAGGGTTCAGGGCAGTGGTGGGATAGCAACGAATCTTGATGTGTAGAAAAAGGCCAAGCTATTGATGAGCAGCTGTTCTCCCGATCGGTTGGTTCAGCATCTGCTGTGAGATGTGTCAAATGAAGATAAAAGCCAAAGAGATGTGAGAGGCAGAACACAACCATGAAAGATCTGAGGAAAACTTATACCCAGCTATCAAGGAGGAAGATAGAGGGCCAAAAACAATGGGAAAAGCACCTGCTAAGTGGTGCCTGGAGGTGGGCACCAAGGACCAGAGCTCAACCCTAGCAGGCAGGTCTGTATAGAAAGACAGGCCTAGCTCCTGATCAGGGGAGGGATGTCTGTCTCCTTTATGTAATATATACATTTAGCCTTTTATCAAAGCCTCTCGTCTCCTCCTTTGGAGGGCAGTTCTTTACTGGCAAGTTACCAGACTGCAGCTGACTTCTAGGACTGGAAGAGTCACACTTTTACTTTCTCAAAATCAGAGAGAAGGTTATATCCCTCCTTTATTAAAATATTTCCCTTAAAATATTTCCCTTAAAATATTTCCCTTAAAATATTTCCCTTAAAATATTTCCCTTAAAATATTTCCCTTAAAATATTTCCCTTAAAATGTTTCCCTTAAAATGTTTCCCTTATTTCATGGATTTCTTCATGGATGTGTCTCTAAAGATGGTATTTCTGTGGTTGCTTCAATGCTTTTTTGATTTTAATTACCAGCTTTATTTAAAATCTGTGGTTTGGAAACTTAGAAAGAGGAACCTACTCTGTCCAGGGTGATACTTCCACATTTAAAATGCTCTTGGGAGTTGTCTTTTTTTTTTTTTCCTTTTTTTCATTTTCTTTTCCTGCATTGGATAATGCTGTCAACATGCAGTTATTGCAAGAGAAAAAGATACTTCGGGCTTTGTATAGTGAAAAAGTTGCTCACTATTCCATGTTCATCGCTGCTTGTATACACAGAATTCAACTGACTTTAGAAAGCAGCATTTTGGTATCATTATTTTTAACAGATGTCCAAATAAGAAATTAATTTATCTTTTCAATCTCTCTCTCTCTCTCATGTATTTTCCATTTTGGTTTAGTTTTCCATTCATCATGTGGCACTGATGCATATTGTATTAGGGTATTAGATCAAACTGTCAGAAACCTGACAGGTTGGTTTGTTTTTTTTTTCCCTCTAAACATATGCATTTTTGGAATAGTAATTAATTCAACCAACTGGAAGTAAGTAATTAGTGGCTTTTTTTCTTGCGCCTGCTGCATGTTTTGATATAAAGGTGTTTTTAGAAGGTTGTGGTTTTAACATGGAGAAAGCTCTTCTTTTTGGATGCCTTGGTTACAAAAGAAGAATGTGTGATCTTGGGAAAGAAAAGCATTAACACATGTCATGCTGAACATCATCTTGGAGTGGGAAGAGCCTTGTGGAGTACCCATGGTTGTCTGCATAGGTATTTTGGATACTCAAGACTTAAAGTTTCCTAATTACAGCCGACCGCTTCAACTACGTGCAGGACTAGTATGTTCCATTCCTGAAATGTTACTTTTGAGAAATTTCATGAAAAAAAGGCACCTGGTTTGGTCTTAGGTCTGCAGCAGAAGCTTGGTTAATAATTCTGTCTATTCCAGTAGGACAGCTGGAAGTTATGCCGACTATATAGAGAGTTTGGCTTGGTTAGATCCTTTATTTATTCAAATAACACAACATGACAAATGCTGTACAGATGTTTTCTGAAGTGATACACCTTCATTCGGTTGGTGTATTTTAGGAACTCCCAACACCTGGAGAGAAGCTTTGTTTCTAGGGCTCTGGTGAAGGTGGTGCTGCAACTCTCTTTCTGTACTCGGCACTGGTGAGACCGCCCCT
>VWZK01010958.1:0-12500 GCA_013396935.1 Baryphthengus martii
ATATGTTTATATATATTTATATTCATTCTTCCAATGAATATATTTACAATATGAGGATAGAACTCATGAAAGAAGCTGCTATATAGACCAGAAGTAATTATTGCAAATTAACTAAAATATTAATTACAATTCTGTTACTGAAATCAGAACCGTTCCCTGCTTTGTTCAACTTTTCTGTTAAGAATTTATTTAATTCCCTTCTTCATTTCATTTTGCATGTGCAAAAATTCTGAATGCTTAGAATTCTGCATATAGCTGATGATACCGGCTAAATTTAATATCTCTTTTTTTTGGTGAATTCTCTTTATGATATCATAATGTTTCTTTTATACTTACATTGCGTAGACAGGGCACCCCAATCAATCATTATGAAAATACATGAACTTCTATAGAAATTTTGTGACCAGAAATATCTGTTATGTCATTACATTTTAGTAAGCTTTTTAATACAAAAGACATAATTTAATCACCACCTTTTCAAATCCTAAAGAAAAATTTAGTGTGCTGCTGAGAAGTATCTAGTGAGAACATGGAAAGACATCTTTCTAGAGTTGTTGTGAAACCTCTTTTAGGAAATTGTAATATAATTTTGCACTTTTAATTTATTTTTGCTTTGAGGAATAAATATCTGTGGCTATACTCCACCTGGAAACTTCAAAACCTGCGTTTATGTGAAGCAGCACGTGAGAGAGGAAAACCTGTTTTTTCTGCACTAGTATTTTATTTTTTATGCCTGTTTCTTGTCTCTGTTAATGTAAGGTAAGAGTTCTTACTGACCAAATATGCTTGTTGCTTTTTGATCATGAAAAAGCATAGTAACTGCTGTAAATATTGTTAAAATAACATTTAATTTAATTTTATAAACAAATCAGTTGTGAGATTTTTTTTTTAACACCTGTCATTTCAATAGCATCAATGATTTTCAGATTTTTTTCTGAACTGTTCAGCTTGCTTTGGTGAACCAAGAAGCCTCTTTTTGTCAGTCTATGAAATAGGATGGTCCATTGTATGAGATCAGTATTATGTTACCGGACTTTTGACAGGCACACATTGAATTGACACAAAATCATAATAGTTTGCCATAACTTTTATTAATGTTTGTTATCTTGTAAGAGTTTTCAAATATCAAAAGGTCCATTCTAGATGAATGCCATGAACACTGCTAATGTTTGTCTGAGGCAAGCAGTCCTTTTGTAAACACAGTCCAGCCTTTCTGTCTGAGCAAAAAGTGTACTGTTTATCATATGCAAGGCTCCGATTGCCTTTCCTAATCTCTGAATTGCTGGTGGTTATCTGTAGCACATTTGGGCTGCTAGTAATAGTGCTGCTAACCTAATACTTGTCTAATGCGTGAGACATTCCTCATACAGAGGCTAGAATTAGCTTACTCAAAGTATCTTTGCGACAGCAGTAAATTCAACTGATAAGATCACTAACTCTTTCACATATTTATGGAAACCTGATTATCTCCAAGTTAAAACCTAGCTGTTCATTTGTGTTGGCTTTTGAGCTATTTGTTCTTTGGTTCCCCCTTCCCCTGCCCCCCACCCTTTTATCTCCCTTGGTTCTTGTCTCTGAGAATTGAACTTGGATCAGACATTCCCTATTTGCAGGTGCTAAGAAGTTCCCCCTAGTTAGGTCAGACTTCTTTCTTCTTCCTTCCTTTTTCTCACACACATGGAACTAAATGCTCAAAATCTGCTGGCAATAGCTTTCTCAGTTTTCCAACAGGCAGTTTTGATTTCAACCAAGGCACTGTTTTGCTTTACAAAGCAAAGTATAATTAGTACACTTTGAGTCCAAAAGGTTAGTTAGATGCCAAGTTACCATATGGTATTCTGTGAATGAATGCATATATTGTATATACAATTGAAACATGATTAGACTAATAGCTGCTCATATTCAATAAGTGTAGCTGCAGAAATCTAATTAAAAAAATAGTTTAATCCTGATTATAAGTGCACTGTTGGACAATAAACTCTTTACGTTAACAATTTGGATAGGTTAAGACAACTTAGGATGGCTATAAAGCAATACTTATTCGGTTTTGAAACCTAGTATCTGCCTGAATTCTTAAATAAACTAACTTTCCAAATCTTGACCAGTATAATCAAAATTTTACTTTCAACAGGTAACATAGACCCAGGTTTTCTGAGAGGCATAGACTTGCTTACAGTTGCCTAGAATGAACAATCTGGATTACATAATACTTCTAATATTGAGATATGTACCACCTGAATGAATTAAAGATTGTGTGGAGCGAAAAATATGAACCTATTTCTCATTATGCTGTAGTTTCTTCTACTTCCATCCTTCTGTTATGACAAAGCAAGAATCTCTTCTGCTTTCAGAGATAAAAATTGTATGCATAGTCTCATCTGACACTCTATTTAGCTCTAATAGAAATTTCCTTCATCAGGTCTGGTTTTTGCAACACAGAGGCTTTTACATAGTATTATCTAAGGTGATATAAAAATTCTGCTCTCCTTGTAGTTTACTGATGACGTAAAACTTCTAGGATTTCATTAATATGGACAAGTTATTAAAGCAAATTGAAGACTCCTGAGCTTGCTACTTATTTCACATATATTTATAAGCAGATATTGCAAGTACAGTGTTCTAGGTTATGTATATCCATGTCTTTGCAGTGTTTAATTAAAAAAAAAAAAAAAAGAAATATGCATACTAATTTTATCATATACCTAATCACAGTGATTCTAACAGTGCCATCTCTCTTCACAAAAAATTTATAATAAATTTGTAAATTCATTGTGTTCCTCAACATTCTGTAGTGAAATAAATCCCTCTCTCGTGTTGCCCATCTTCTCTAGAAGTATGGGAAGACGCACTGGGGAATCAGAGAACTGCCTGAAGTGTAACCTGCACATCGAGATGGGTCTGTCTTTGGAGGAGAGGTAGAGAAATGAAAGAGGTGGGAATTTCAGTTACTTGCATTTACAGAGACTTCTGTTTTTTAAAAAATGAGAAATGCTGATGTGAAATAGACTATCACAGTTTCAAATTATGCCAAGAATTCAAATAAAAATACTTTGGGGATATACTTTTATAGTAACAATAAAATGAAACCCCTTGAAACAAACCAATGTATTCAATCTTATCATTCAATGAATATAAGATTGTTTTGCATGTGCTCACAGTTCAGTATTTATATGTTTATACACATAGCTGTAGAAATACAGTTTAGTAATTATAAATAGGATAAAATAAAATCCAAGTAGAAAAATTGTTCTACTAGAGGTTGTGAAACCAGGGAAAATCAAAAACTATTTGATCAGATTAATTTTGCTGCCTGGTAGAGTTTGAATTATGCAGACGTGATTTTGGTTAGCTGTGGGATTGTTTATGAACAATGACATTATCCTTTGACAGACATTTTTAAGGATTAGACAGCTTAAGTCACATCCTTGCTGCAAAGTATCTGAAATTTATGTCAGTTCTTCTGAAAATGTGTCCATTAAATAATTATCCCTTATTTTTGCTGAGTACAAAGAGTGCAAGTTTGGAAAGTTGAAAGTCTCAATCCCATCTCTGTCTCTCAAAGTGGCATTTATTATTAGGAATTAATCACTGATTTGCACTGAAGTACCACACCTGTGATCTTAGCATTTTCCCAGATTGTTCCCCAGCTTTTTTTTTTTGTTGTTCTTCATGTTGTCCAACTCTCTTTCCGGCTTTGGATACTCTTATACTATTATCTACTAGGCTAATGACGTTGTTTTCAAAATGATTTCTCAGAAAAACACATGCATCGTGTATTCATGTCATCTTCTGATTAAGCTGAAAAGATCAAATCTTCACAATCCCTCAATATCACTTTATTTTTCCATAGTAGGGCTTCTTGTCCTGTGGATCAGAGAAGTGGGATTTTAAGACAACCTACCAATTATAATTGTGATATCAAACTCAACGGGCTCTAAGATAGAACTTAAAAAGTTTCTAAGAGGCATCCATGACATTTAATCCCAGAGACTATGAGACACTGGTCCACTCCTAGTTCCATGCCTCAGTTCTTCATGTGTGGATGCAAGAGGTAGAAACTCTGGAGATGGAGATCAGTGATGAGTGATGTCTTTCATGGGTTCATACTGGGACTAGTACTATTTAGTATCTTCATCAATAACTTAGCAGGGTTCAGTGCACCTTCAGCAGATTTACAGATAACACCAGCTGAGTGATGGAGCTGACGTACCTGAGGAATGGGATGCCATTCAGAGGGACCTGGACAAACTTGAGAAGTGGGCCTGTGTAAACCTCATGAGGTTCAAAAAGGCCAAATGCAAGGTCCTGGACATGGGTCAGGGCAACCCTCAGGATCAATACAGGCTTGAAAGGATTGAGAGCAGCTCTGAGGAGAAGGACTTGGGGATACCGGAGGATGAAAAATTATGAGCTGCCAATGGGTGCTTGCAGTCCAGAAAGCCAACTGTATCCTAGGGTGCATCAAAAGAAGTGTGGCCAGCAGACAGGGGGAGTAGATTCTGCTCCTCTACTCTGCTCTGGTGAGACCTCACCTGGAGTGCTGTGTCCATCTCTGGAGTCCTCAGCACAGGGTAGACATGAACTTGATGGAGTGGGTCCAGAGGAGGGCCACAAAAGCATCAGGACTTGGAACAGCTCTCCTATGAAGAAAGGCTGAGAGAGATGGAGTTGTTCAGCCTGGAGAAGAGAAGGCTCCAGGGAGACCTTATTCTTTACATTGTTTTTAGGAAATGGAAAATGTGAATTAATGAATGAATGTCTTAATTTTTGGTGAGATCAGAAAATCAAGCCTCTTTTTTAACTTGTGTCCTCTGAAGCTCAAACGAGCATTAGGTGTGATCTGAAATAATTAATTGTGTTGGGTTCGTGCCTTTGGGCAGCCAAGGAGCTTAAACCACAGCATTTATGGAGCACTGAATAATCAGTTAAAATACATTCTCTATAAAAATTGGTAAATATATAGCAGAGTGAGAGATTATACTAGTACATAATTTGTGGCTTGTTGGTGATCTGTTTAGTAAATATTTTTTTTCATAAAAAATGAAAATAAAAGAGAAAATGATGTCTTTTCAGCTCTGCACAAGTTCTTAGATTTTACCTGCCCTGGAATGAATTTTTAATTTTTCACCTTACGTAAATACAGAAGTGTCTTTGCTGAGTAAAGTTATTATGGGTGATACAAAATAAGTGTTAAAGCAAAGAAGATCATATATGTGTGAATTCTGCAGAGCATCATCTGTCAGTGTTGTGACATTTTAACGAATTAAGATAATTGATGCATTTAAAACATTTCAGTCTGCTCTTTTCTGTAAGGGTAATCTTCAATTTAAAAATACCTAATGTAATTGGGTCGTTCTGAATGAAGGACAAGTGTTGGATTATGTCAGTACCTTGAGGTTAAGCAGAGATCGAGGTTTCCTCAAAAGAGAAACACAGGTCTCAAAAAGTTTTAAAACAGATTCTAGGCATAGTTTTCTATAGGTGACATGAAGGAATCACAATTTAGATTGTACCATGTATCTATGTTTGGCATTTGGTTGTGGATAGAGTCCCCCTTTTCAGGCTTCTGTGAATTATGCTCAAGTATTTAAATAATCGGATCTTTTATTGCAATTAATTAGACTTAAAGCCTGGTCTAATTTTTGGCTTTTTTGAGAATGCAGTTTGATTTGCATAAAATACTGCACCATGAAAAGATGCTGATATGAATGAAGGAAATGGAGTTTATTTAAACCCTAAAGCTTTGCAGTTTTAGACTTTTTTAAAAATGTATTTCTCATGTTTTAATTGACGATGTTGAACAAGGAAAAAAAGTATCTTGTTAATTGAAATCTACCTTAAATTCCCATCAATGCCAGAAAGATGATGTAGTCCAGTGGATTAAATTATATTTTAAAAACAAAGCATTAATATTCTGGTAAGGTTATCCTTTCCTTCACAATTTCTATTATTTTCCATCATGCAATTCTGGATTAATTTCTTCCTAACATTTTTTAATATATCAGTGCTTTGTATTGATTAAAATTTAGCAAAGAGGAGGTATAGTGCATTATGCATAATTAACATTGCCACTATTAATACATTCACTGCCAGTGTCAGGGAGGTCGTTAGATTACAGGAATGGTCTCTAATCATTGCTCAGCACTAAGTTCTCCTGGGCATGTATGAACTTCAACTGCATTTATAAATCTCGCAATGCACTTCTCAAGGATCCTGCAAACAACATTGGACTAAAGTTTGGGAAAAAGTATTTTTGTTCTACAGATACTATAATACAGAATTTTTGGCAATTTTTACTTTAAATTTGTACTTTCTCAATGTCAAACAACAAACATAACATTACCAATATGACTTCCAAACACTAAAGCAGAACGATAAGCTCTGAATATCTTCTAACAGATTTACTAGCCAAATCACCTTTGTTTCTACAAAAACATTGGGCCAAATTTAGTCCAAGTATAGTCTAAACCTCACCAACTTCAGAAGAATTCAGACATTTCAGATGAGGGCTGAATATCACTCAAAGTGATATTTTCCCTTCCTCTTCTAAGATGTTACTTTAAAAACTGTATGCATGGCTGGAGTTTGAGAAAACTGTGCAAGCCCTACAGGAATTTAAGCAGGATGAAATGACAGGTTGGCAAATTTCACAATACATACCATATCCTGACTTCTGAGCAGACTTCATTATGATATCTGAAGTTATGAAATTTGGAAAATACACACAAACATTTTTTTTCACCATCAAAAATCAAAGTAAAATCCTGAAATCAGAAAGAACCTAGCTTTCTTGTCAGACATATTTTGCTTTAGTGCACGTATATTTAGAAATTTTTCTGTCTTCGTGATTTGTGTGTTAGTAAATTGTGCTAAAGTTTTGGTATTAAAATAAGTGGATACATCAAAGACTACATAAAATAAAACAATCTCATACTTACAGCCACCAAAAACAAAAGTCACTGTCTTTTGCCATCTTTCTATGCTCATTGATATTGCAAACCTCAGGGAAAAGTAAGTGATTAAAAAACCTCAAACTCTCAAAACGTCAGCCTCCACAGTGCAATGTGTAGTTTTCATCATGAATGTTTTATACGGATGTTTAGCAGATCACTGACCTTTCAGGCTGTAGTCTCTTTACACCACCTTCCTGGTTCATTCTTAGTTTTGCTTCTGTCTTCCTCTTAATTTCATCACAGAGCTCTGCTCATTGTCTCTCTGTTGGTCCCAGGATGGCTCTTGTAACTGAAGGATGTGCTATTGACTTGAGAACCTCCCTTCCGACCTGTCTAGTTGAGCTATTCAAACTCAAGACTTGACAGAATGAAAATGTTTCTGGATGGTGTGGTGAGATTAAGATGACTAGCTGTAACCTTTGAACAAGAGTTATGCATCTGTGTTGTCAGATAGACCATGAATTTTATGCAAGCATTAAACAGAAACTGCAGGCTATTTAGCAGTTAAAAAACTTTAGTTTCATGCCTCTAGATGACTGTCTGATGTGGATATGGGTTGGAAGCTACAGATCTGGAAGGAGTAGCTGAGATGAGTTTTGGGGTGAAATGTATCAGCTAAATGCTTTTGCTTCCTGAAAACTGGAGAACTGTGCTTTGAAGATTGGAAAGTAACAAATAAAATGGTAGACTTTTCAGCACTTGATAAAAAAAGGCTAATTACTGGATACCTTGCAGCTATTCATGAAGTTGAGGGCTAAATTTAATAATCTAAATTAGGAAGTTGGTGTTGAATTCATCTCATCCAACTTCAGACATTTACAACATATGCTCTAGGCATATACATTTAAGTCACTTGAGGCTTCTCTTTAAGGTTAATGGGAGAAATAGAAAGTGATTCATTGGACCTATTATAGACAGGCAGTTTAGAAAGAGAAGATTTACTCCCTATTTCTCCCACTGACCTTGGAGAGAAGCCTCAAGTGACCAACTCAGGTCTTCATATCTGCCTTTGGTCAGACAAATCTTACCTGTAGGCTCCCTACATCGTTAACCTTCACTAGAGTAGCCTACTTCAGTCACTTTGAACTGTCCTCTTGTTCACTACTGACCACAAAAGAAAGCCAGAAAAGACTAGATTTAACATTTCAGTTAGATATTTACAAATTACACATAGCAGATTTCTCTGCCCTAATTTTCACTGTGTACATTGGTGACAATCTAAGAAGTAGGAATATGTTGCATACTAATTAAGTTGAACATGTAGATGCCATTTGCCCTACTTAAAACTAGGAAGGATAGGTTTCAAAAAAACTTTGTCAATTGGCGATGTGACAAGCAGAATTCAAGGAATAGGAACTTTGGATAGCTTTAAGATGATCATTTCAAAATACACACTTTATTACAGGTGTTAACAACTTCGAAAAGAACAGAACAGTGGCTTAGATATTTTATTAGACATTCTGTTTTCTCTTTAAATGGGTAAAATTCACTCTAGCTCCAGAGTGAAGGAAGTGCAATGTGTTTCCTTTCATGTCTTTGGATGCTCATCATGTTTTTCTTAAAAAGATAAAAATCCAACCCTTTAGTGATGTTACCAACAAGAAAAGAAATGCAACCGTTTAGGATGCATACGAAAAAAAAATTCCCCTTTTTCAGTGCTTAAAAGTAGTAAATATGAGTTCAGTTAAAGACTAAAACTAAATAGAAAGCTAAATAGATTATATTATTACATATGCCTTTAGAATCATCAAAAAGCAGAGTAGATGTGGTTCATATGTGCTATAAAGTTGAATTGAATTTCAAGTATTTAAAGGTTGGCTTGAAATTAAGTGATACACACTGCTGATTAATAAACATTATGGAATGCAAGACGCCTAGGAAGATAATGGCTGAAAATAAGAAAGAACAAGAATGTAGTTTTAAACATGAAAAATAGCAATGGGACTGAAATGCGTTTTTAAAACTCATATATTCCAAATCTAAGAATCTCTCCTCTCCAATAGTTTCAGCTATGTTCCAGTTCTAACCAAGCATCTTCTAAGAGTCAAAATCAGAGATCAACTGATTTATTTTCCAGTATGTACTTGCTATTTCAGATGTTCATTCCTGGGTGTAACACAAAGCAAACACGGAAACCTCTGAAAAGATTCTGGAAATGGCATTTGAAAGCCATTTCAAAGGTTTCCAGAGCTGTTGAACCTTCTAGATGAATTAATGTAAGATGCAGCGTCCTTCGTAGATCAGCAGTGAGTGCTGCTGAGCCATCAAGATGAGCCATCAAGTGCACAATGAGTTGACCAATGTACTGTGTTGAAAAATAAGATGCGTCTTGGCGTTGAAATTTGGACAGATTCTAATTTTCTCACCGCTACATTATACTACAGCACATCTTCAGTGTGCCAAAGAGAGTTTTTAGCACTATCTTTATAGAAGTGAGTCCTAATATCATGATATGGACCAGGGTTTGCAGAAAAGCCCTTCTCTGGTGATTCAGTCAGTCTAAATGAGTGCTTAATTCTGTAAAGGAAATGGTACTACAGACAGAATCAGAATTTAAAAAGTTGTGGACTCAGCAGTTACTCTGGGGAGCTGCACTGTGATAGTTTAGGAAGACATAAAAGTATTCTGATTTAAAAAAAAATGTAAAAAATGCATGGATTCAGTCATTGTCAGTCTTGAAAATTAATATGTGTTTTCTTCTGATGGCTTATTTTGCTGGGTAGCTACTGAGAGTTTTGAAAGTTAATAACTGTGTGATATCAGCAGTCTCAAGAGTTTCAGAAAATCCTTATATTTTGGGAAAGGTTAAGGTTGAACGTGCAGAATGTCACAAACTCCCTGAGTAGGTGGGAACATCTTTCTTATCTTTAAGGTCAGCTAAGGTTGTGCACAGCCTTTTTAGTAGGAAAAACACAGGGGATTTTTGTTTGGGTGTAAGCATTTAAGTAGAAAGGTGCTCCTTAGAATGTGATACTGATATTTTAAGGATTGGTAGAGTTTTAGTAGAAAATTATTAAGATGAGAAATGTGATAAATGCCCTACCTCTCTTTGAGTTTCCGGATTTGAAAAAGAATTTTTTAAGGAGTACCACAGAAAAGTGAAATCTAAGCTTATGGTGAATACAGTAGGAAATTCCTGTAAGCTGCTCTGCTGGATACACAGAAATAAGTACCCATGATAAAGACCCCAATTTCTGTGGATTTAGAGGTGTTCTGAAAAGGTCAAAGTCATCATGCTGAACTTGAATTTGTCAAAGAAGATAAAAGCTCTCAAGGCTATAATGAGATTGAAATTTTGATTGATGTCCTTTGGGAATAGCTCACAGGAATCATGATTTTATAACGCTATAGAATAATTTTTGTTTCAGTCAGCCATGCAGAGGTGATGAAACTGGGGTATAGAATCATAGAATTGTCAGGGTTGGAAGGGACCATAAAGATCATCTAGTTCCAATCCCCCTGCTATGGGCAGGGACATCTCCCACTAGGTCAGGTTGCTCAGAGCCCCATCCAGCCTGGCCTTAAAAGCTTCCAGGGATGGGGCTTCCACCACCTCCCTGGGCAATCTATCCCAGTGGCTCACCACCCTCATGGGGAAGAATTTTTTCCTAATGTCCAGTCTGAATTGACCCATCTCTAGTTTTAATCCATTCCCTCTAGTCCTAGAACTACTCGATGTCCTAAAAAGTCCCTCACCAGCTTTCTTGTAGGCCCCCTTAAGATACTGGAAGGCCACAAGAAGGTCTCCTTGGAACCTTCTTTTCTCCAGCCTGAACAACCCCAACTCTCTCAGTCTGTCTTCATAGGACAGGTGCTCCAGCCCTCTGATCATCCTCGTGGCCCTTCTCTGGACATGCTCCAGCATGTCGACATCTTTCTTGTAATAGGGGCTCCAGAACTGGACTTAGTGCTCCAGGTGGGGTCTCACGAGAGTGGAGTAGAGGGGGAGAATCACCTCCCTCAACCTGCTGGCCACACTTCTCTTGATGCAGCCCAGGATACTATTTGCTTTCTGGGCTGCAAGTGCACATTGATGGCTCATGTTGAGCTTCTTGTCCACCAGCACCCCGAAGTCCTTTTCTCCAGGGCTGCTCTCAAGCCAGTCACTGCCCAGTCTATATCAGTGCTTGGGATTGCCCCAACACAGGTGCAGGACCTTGCACTTGGCCTTGTTGAACTGCATGAGGTTGGCATGGGCCCACCTCTCCAGCCTGCCAAGGTCCCTCTGGCTGGCATCCCTTCCCTCCAGCATGTCACCCGCCCCACACAGTTTGATGTCATTGGCAAATTTGCTGAGGGTGCACTCGATGCCACTGTCCATGTAACTGACGAAGATGTTAAACAAGACCGGTCTCAGCACTGATCCTTGAGGGACTCCACTTGTCACTGGCCTCCACTTGAACATGGACCCATTGACAGCCACTCTTTGGGTGTGGNATCTCCCTGGCTAAATCTAACTCTAACTGGGCTTTAGCTTTTCTAACCGGGTCTCTTGCTGCTCGGGCAGCTTCCTTGTATGCCCCCTATTCTATCTGTCCTTTCTTCCACTCCTTGTAAAGTTTCTTTTTGTGTGACAGTGTGTCCAAGAGCTGCTTGCTTATCCAGGCAGGTCTCCTAGCATTCTTTCCTGCCTTCCTCTTTGTCGGTATACTTTGCTCCTGGACACGGAGAAGGTGATCCTTGAATACTGACCAGCTGTCCTGGGCTCCCCTTCCCTCTAGGGCTTTGTCCCACGGCACTTTGGTCAGCAGATCCCTGAAGTGATCAAAGTCTGCATGCCTAAAGTCCAGGGCCGTAAGCTTGGAATATGTCCTCCTAGTTGCCCTGAGGATCTTAAATTCTATCGCTTCATGGTCACTGAAGCCAAATGCTCAGTGTGCTCATATTTAGTGTATTACCTTGATGCTTTGAATTCTCGTCTTATGCTACTGGCTGTAGAGTCTTCTGGATTAAATGAGTTGCATAAATTAGGCAGAATATAAGGAAGGACAGGGTTTTCTCCCTGCAAAAAGGCCTTTCAATGGAATCAACCTAAATCTAGGCCAGTGCCTGAAAAGAATCTGTCGGCACTCCACGAAGATTCTCATAGTTATCAGCAATAAGTGCAAAAGCTTGACCTACAAATCCACAGCCCAGCTTCCAGCTGTGACCATGGTGAAAGCATTTACAGGCTGCAGCTACTTTTTGATGGACCCATTTTGATCACATACTCCAAATGGAGAATATCACACATGTGCTGCCTTTTCAAGGAGCTTGATCCAAGGAGCTTTTGAGGAGCCTTACAGCTCAGAATGGGTGACTTCTGTGACCTGTGTCATCTGAATAGTTCACCTATCCCTCAGCATTTTCCAGTGAGAAAATAGCTGGAACTGATAAAATTTGATAAATTGGTTTCAAATTACCTCTGCTGTTGTTGTCTACATATTTTCTAAAATAAATGATTCAACAAGCTTGAGACACTTTCATTTTTACCCACAGAAACATGTTTATTGCAATTATGATTTGTATAGAGATTTTTAGCTTAAAGAGGGGATTAAAGAAGGTCTT
>VWZK01010960.1:26425-45335 GCA_013396935.1 Baryphthengus martii
GGCGTGGATCTGGCGTCACCGTGAGCCGTGCCTCGAGAGCGGCACGTGGGCCCGTCATGGCGTCGGCCGCGCGTCACCGGCTCCTCCTGTCGTGCCACGTGGGTGTCACCAGCCCCCCGCAGGTGTCACCAGCCCCACGGTCGGCCAACCCAAAACACATCCACGGGCGTTTAAGAGCAAAACCACCGGAATCGGGTGCGTTTGCCGTAGGAAAGTCGCCGCCTATCACGTCGGGTCTCCCCACGTCATCCCGGTGACGGGGAGGTGACGCGAGACGCCCCAGCTCCCTTGGGGGACGTCTTCAGCGGTGGCCTCGGCCGGTGAGCGGGGGCCAGGCCGCCACATGTGACCGCGAGAACCACTTCTGCTCCGGATGTCGGCTCCGCTCTCGCTTCCCCCCGACGCTCAGGAAGCGCCGCGGGGCCGGGGGGAGTGTTGGGGCGGCGACGGCCCCAGTGCCATCGAAAAAGGGCTTTCCTGAGGGCGCGGTGGTGGATGGGCCCACCGAGCCGGGTCCTGGGGGTACCTTGTGCCCCGTCCCCCTGCCCTCCCCGTGTGACAGAGCTCAGGGGCCACGGGGACACTCCTGTCCTGGTGACACGGCCATGTACAGCGGGGTGGGGGCCTGTCCTGAAGGCTGCAGGGCAGGACATGGGGAGGAACCGGGACAGGACTTGGTGGAGCCCAAAAGGGACAGTGAAGCAGGATGGGGGCACCGAGGAGATACTGGGACAGGACGTGGCAAGTGAGGAACCGGGACAGGCCGTGACGCTTGGGGGGACAACACCGGAGGGCAATGGGGACACTGGGAAGATGCTGGGGCAGGGTGGGAGTGAGATGGGGAGATGCTGGGACAGGACATGGCGGGGGTGCTGTCAGCACGGGCAGGACCGGGACACGACGAGGACCTTGGGACAGGACAAGAGCCCCGGAGACAACCCCGGGGCAGCCGCTACAGGGTGTAGGTACCATCGGCCGCACGGGATGGGGACACTCCGCACCCCTAGGTACCATCGGCCGCGCAGGACGGGGACACCCCGCACCCCGGCTCCCCCATAAACCCATTACCGGTCACGGCGCTCGCTCCCCGGTGCACAAACCCCGGGGTGGGGGGCGGGTAACGGACACACACCGGGGGATCCTCCTCCACCCTCCCCACGCCCGGGGCTGCCGGCAGCCCTACCTTGCGCACCCGGGGCAAGGTGCCACCGGCGGCTGCCAGAGCCCGGTAGACGTCGGCGGGGCCGTGGCCGGGGCNNCATCAAGATCTTGGGGATGATCTTGTGGGGTCAGCAGGGACTGGGATGGGGGGTGGGGGGGGGCTGGGGGTGCACTGGAAGATGCTCCAGTCCCAAGGAAGGGCTGCATTGCCCCAGGGAGCATTTTGGGGATGAAAACGGGAGAAACGGGCTCATTTCCTGGACGCCGGGAGCCTCCTGCCTCCAGCTGAGGATCTGCAGACACTTCACCCCCCAGGACCCCCCTCCCTAAAGCCGCATTTAGGATTTAATTCAAAGCTGGAGCAGCCGGAGCCCCGGGTCCCGCTTCCAACCCGAGGATTTCCACGGATCCTGCGAGAGCTTTGCCCGCGCCGGGGCCGCGGAGGCAAGAACAATTCCCGGAGGCAGCCGCGGTGTCTGCTGCGGCTCCGGGCAGCCCCTTGCTGCGCTGCACCGACGGGAGGGAGCAGGAATTTTCCAGTTGGAATGAAGGGTTTTGCCCAGATGTTTATTTAAAATTTGCCAAAAACAATTCCTTTCGTACCGATTCCGCTGGCGTTCCACCCAAAACCACCCGCCCACAGCCTGGCCCGGGGTTACCGAGAGGCAAATTTGCTCCCGGAGCTGAGCCTTTCCCGCTTGGAAGGGCTTTGGGAAAGGACAGGATTGAGCTCAGCATCCATCCCAGCACCCGAAGAACATCAGCCCATCCTGCTCCCCAAACCCAGCAGCTCAGGGAAGGATTTGCCGACCGCAGACCCCTTTTCCCATCGCATTTCCTACAAAAACCAGACAGTATTTGGCTTTACAAAAATCCATATTCTCGTCTCAGCCGCTGCCTCCATCTCCAGGACGGAGCTGGAATTTCCTGGGAGCCTCAGACAAAGCCGGAGCCCGAGGAGGGGGGAGCCCAGATGGCAGCTCCCCCTCCCCCGCCCCAGTCTGAGCCCAGGGGGGACCCCAGGCCCCGGCGGATTTTCCCCTTGATCCGCTCACAACATGCTCCTTCCCGGGAGGCCCTAATTAGGGAGAATTAACGAGGGCAGCGCGCTCGGCACCCGTCACCCTCTGAGCAAACCGGGATTTTACCGGGATGTTGGGCGGTTTGGATTGAGACGGAGCTGGGGAGGAGATGCTGGGAAGGGGGAAGCTTCCCTGCATTCCCTTCTGCTTCCAAACACCATTCCCTCTTGGAAAGGGAGACCCGATTTTGGGTGCTGAATGCTGGGGGGTGTCTGGAAATCCCGCTCGGCCACATCCCCCGCTCACCTTGAGGCATCTCCGGAGGGCGACGGAAGCTCCGTCCCACTGGAATATTCACTATGAAGTTGTGCTGAGCAGGATTCCAGGGAGAGGATTTTTGTCTAGGGATGGGGAGGGGGGTGGGGGGAGAGTTATCCTCTTCTCCAGGGGGGGTTCCGAGCTCTGCCACCATTACCCCTCAGCAGCCAAAAGGTGGGAGACTCGAGGTGAATAAAACAAAACTTTTTTAATCATGTACAGCAGAAATCGACAGCCTCGTTTTTATATTAAACCCCAAAGATTTCCTATCTTACATGGTATTTACATTTGCATACTGAAGAGGTAAAGTGTCTAAGTGGCTATTTTACAGTCCGTTTCTAATAAAATAGACAAAACCCCAAAATTAAGGAAAAAAAAAAAAAAAAGGAAGGGGGAGGGAAGAGGGGAAAAAAAAGGGAGGAGGGGGCAGAGAAAGTACCGAGAGCTCTGTTCTGAAGCCACCGTACCGACGGAGAAGCCCCGGCTCCGTCGCCCCCTCCTCGCTTCCAGCCGCGGCACCGTCGCTCTCATCCGTAAGCTCGGAATTTTTTGTGTTTTTTTTTTTCCTACGAGTCGCTGCAGAAGCCGAGCATCCCGAGCCCGGCGGCGATTCCTATGTCGGCGACCGCTCAGCGCCGCGCTCCTGCCGGAAAAGTGCTGGGAAAATGCTACATGATCAACGTTCCCCACCTCGGATCCTCCTTGGTTTCGGACCGTCTCACGCCGGCGCGTCTCCAAACCGGGCTCTTTCCACCATCCCGCTGTCGGAGGATCCCTTTTCCAACCTCACCGGGCGGGAAGCGCCGCGGGGGCGGCCGTTTGGTTGAGCGCTGAGGCAGATGCAGGTGTGGCTACACTTGGGAGCGAGGCGACGGCGAACTCGCGGAGCTGATTTTTTTTTTCCGAAGCGGCCGGAACGGGCACCGGGAGACTCGTACCGGTTGGCGGGAGCCGTACCGACCGGTGCCGCCGGTTTTTCCTACGGCGCTTCAGTTCACAGTCGCTACGATTTCCTCCCCGACCCACCGCGAAGGGTCGTCGGTGGGGACCTGGTAGAGCAGCTGAAGAGTCTTTAAGGGGGGGGGGGTTTTGAGGTGCCCACCAGCTCAGTTTCTAAATTCTGAAGGATTTGGTTAAGGGACGGACGGTACCGGAGCCAGGAGGGAACCTCCGGCTGAAGGACGAGGCAGCAGAAATCGGAAGAGGCCGGGAAGCTGGACGGTCACAAAGCACAACCCCCCCACTCAGTAAAAGAGGAGGTAAAACAGCTCCAAACAACAACAACAACAAAAAAAAAACCCAAAAACCCCACATTCCTCACTCGACACCAAGTCACGGACAAGATTAAGGGAGTCTGGGGGAAGACGGACACGCGGACGGACACACGGACGGCGAGAACAGAGCCTTTAAAAAAAAACAAACCAAAAAAAAAGAACAAAAGAAAAGGTAACCCCGGAGTTGGCCGGAGCCTCGAGAGATGAGACCTCACCTTACGGAGCAAGGTTGGAGTAGAAACAGTTCCAGTGTAAATTTTGCTGTGTGCATTTGGTTGGTTGGTTTTTGTTTGTTTTTGCCTTTTTTTTTTTTTCTTCATTTTTTTTTTTTCGCTTTTTTTTTTTTTTTTTTTTTTTTTCTTTTTTTTTTTGCAGTGATTTCTTTACAAACAAACAGGTCAAGAGGTAATAATTATTGATTGTTTTTCTTCTCTTATAAAGAATATTAAAAAAAGTTAAAATCCAGACCCTCCCATCAAATAATAATAATAATAATTAATTAAAAAAAAAAAATAAAAGAGACAATAATCAAAACCACTCCAGTTAAAAGTTATGGCTTCAGAATTATTCACCGCAGACACCGACCAACCAGCGCTTCCCAGTTTGCTGCCGGTGCTGGAGCAGCCCCAGCCCTCAAGCTCCTTCCCAACAACAGTCAAACCGACAGGATTTCACCCGGATTCGGCGTTTCAGCCAAAGAAAAAGAAATCATGCAGGTCCCCCCTACCCCCCCCCAGCCCCCCCCCCCCCCCCCCCCGCTTTTTTTTTTTATTTTTTTTTTAAAATTACTGTGTTTGTATCTAACNATTTATATATGTATATTAAAAAAACGGCCCGACACGGTTCCCAGCGCTGGATCCCGCTGGCGGATCCTGCCCGGCGCCGAGCATCCCAGAACTCGGCCCTGCTTGGGAATCGCGTTCCTAGAGAACCTTCTCCCGTCTTTACGGCCCCGTGGGGGGGATCTCCGGGCTCCGCGGCTTCTCCTCCCACCTCGGGGCTTTTCTTTTCCAAACCCTGGGGAGGGGGGGAGCTCGAGACCAAAAAAACCAAAACCCCCAAAACGACCCCAAACCCAACCTGGATTCCAGGAGCGACGTCAATTCCTCATTTGTTCCGTCTTGAAAAACAAGGAGGGGGGTGGCAGTGAGGCGACCTGACGGGACCTTCCCGGGGCAGCGAGGCCCACGGCACCCGCCGGAGAGCTCCGGGGCCGCTCGGAAGCGGAGACGACGCACGCGACTCCCCGAGGAGAGCACCAGGGAGACCAGCTCGGTAAAAAATAAACCCTACCAGGCGACATGCACGGAAAGCACGGAGAGAGACGAGGAGGAGGAGGAGGAGGAGGAGGAAGAGAAGGAGGAGGAGGAAGGCCCGGGGCATGCACACACCGATCGCTCGCTGCTCTTTTTCGGCTCCAGAATTGTTTTCAAGCTTAAGACAAAAGATAGGAAAAAATTAAAAAAAAAAAAAAGAAGGGAGGGAGGAGGGAAAGGGTTTTGCGAAGCTGATGAAATTGTTCGGGCTCAGCCTCTCGGAAGGGAGCACCATTTTGAGCTGTGAATGAGTTTTCTGTCCCTGGGTAAAAATAAAATAAAATAAAATAAAAATAAAAATCCTCAGAGTACGGCAAGGAAAAAAAAAAACAACCAAACAAACCACCTTCCCTTTTCCCTTCCTGCTCCCAGCACCGGGCGCTCCCGGCCTCCAACCCTCCTGCCCACGGGGGCGCGGCGCGCGCCGAAACTTTCCGGGGCCGGGGGAGGAATTTGCGTTGAGAGAAACGAAGAGTTACAATCATGGCTGAGATCCCTCAGGTTTTCAGTCCCTCTCCAGCCTTCACGTCGTCAGGAGGTGATCGTCAAGGTTTCCGATTGTTTCCTACCCGAAGCAGGGAAAAAGAACCAAAAAAAAAAAAACAACCAAACAACAGAACGGCTCTCCAGAGGCTCCGTCACCCCACCCGGCAGCGGTAGGTGGGGAGCGGTAGGTTGGGCAGAACCACGAGGTAGGCCTCCGTCGCGCGTCTCGGCTCTCAGCACGGCAGCTTTTGTGCGGTTTCCTCCTGCTGGGGGAGGGCCAGGGGCTCAAGGGCTAGATCTTGACGTCTTCTTGGACGCTGAGCTGCGAGAGGGTTTTCTTAATGCGCAGGGCAGTGAGCCGAGCCGCTCCGTTGGCGTACCAGCACTCTCGCATCATCTTCCCCATCACCCGCAGCGCCTGGGCCAGAAATAACGGCAGAGCATGGAACCGTTCCGAGTCGGGAGAGATCTTGGAGCTCCCGGAGCACCAGCGTTGGCCCGGCCCTGCCAGGGCACCGCTGAGCCCTGTCCCTCAGCGCCGCAGCTCCAGGGATTGGAAACCCCTCCAGGGATCGTGGGGACTCCACCAGAATCCACCAGAGAATCTTTTGAGTTGGAGGAGCCCTTGGAGTTCCCAGAGTCCCGGTGTTGTCCCGGCACTGCCAGGGCCGCGCTGAGCCCTGTCCCTCAGCACCGCAGCTCCAGGGCTTGGAAAACCCTCCAGGGATCGTGGGGACTCCAGCCCTGCCCTGGGCAGCCTGGCACAGGCCTGGACAACCCTGGGGGAGAAGACCTTGCTCCTCCTGTCCAACCTCAACCTCCTCTGGGGCAGCTTGAGGTCGGTTCCTCTCCTCCCATCCCTTGGGGAGAAGAGATCCCACTCCCACCTCATCCCACCCTCCTGTCCGGGAGCTGTGCAGAGCCAGAAGGTCTCCCCTGAGCCTCCCCTCCAGGCTGAGCACCCCCAGATGTTGGTGCTCTCCTCTCCTCTCCCTCAAGCCCAAGTGGGTCTGTCAGGCTGCCGCTCCCTGGCCAGATCCTGATGGAACCTCCACACCTCCCCAGACTGGAAGCTCAACTTACAAGACTCACTCTTTCCTCACCTTCCGGACAGGGAAGGGGCTGTGAAGATGAAAACCAGACCTTACCTCGTAGCTCTGCCACCAGTTTGGGATGTTGGGCCGTAGTTTCTGATCGCAAACCACCTTCCGCATCTCCTCGATGGAAGGGTCGGAGGGAACGAGGTCGTAGTACGGGAGCTGATACTCCTCGTGGATACCTGAAAGGCAGGGAAAGGGGAGATGCAGTTCCCAGGAGAAGGGACCACCCGATGCCGGTTTGGACGGCGTGAGTCACGGCCGAGATGCGTCAATGCTTTGCAGTTATTTACAACAGAGCTGAAAAATCTGGGAGTTGAGTTGAACAAGAAAAAAAAAAATTTAAAAAAAAAATAAAAATTGAGGAAATAAAATGCAGCTGCCTGAACTGGAACAGAGTCAGCCTGTTGTCGGAGTCAGCGGCACGGAGCCGGGGCTCACCACGGAGCCGACGGCACCGCCAAGTGTCACCGGCACCGCGGTCACACCGTTTCTCCTGATTTCTGGAAAAAGTCACCCAGGAAATCGGCACCATCATTTCCTTAACCTCCATCCAAAGGAGAATCAGTCCCCAGTTCCGCAGCATTAACCTCCGTTTCGTCACACCGGCCACTCGTAGTCGCCACCCACACGGATACCTCCTCCCATATCCCAGTGGCTCTCAAGCCACCAGGAACACCGAGGCCGGGAAGAATCCCGGAGGAATCCAAGCCGTCGGCACTGGCACGGCCAAGGGTATTACCTCCAGCGTTGCACCTCCGAGCGATCTCCCAGTAGACCAAGCCCAGGGCGTAGATGTCGGCACATTTAAAGGAATCAAAATGCTTCATGTTAATGGTTTCATCCAGGACTTCAGGGGCCATGTATCTGCAGAGTAGAGGAGGAACAGCACGGTCATTTTGAGGGAATTCTCCGGGAAATAGAAAGTTTTTCCACAGGGCACTTCCCAGCGGCCCTCACGCAGAACAGAACCGGGCTCCTTGGTCCCACAGGGTGAAGAAAACAACCGGGAACGCACGACCAGGTGGGAAAGAGGTTAAAACACCCCAAAGCACACCAGGCTCCTGACGGTGGGGCCCAAAAGGTTATTGAGAAGGTCAAAAGCTCGGTGGCAAGCGTCCCACGAGCTCCCTGGCGCTGAGTTTCCGTAGCCAGCCTACACCTCCTGGCTTGGCGGCACCTGGAGACGAAGGGACGTCGGTCCCTTCGCCTCCCATCTGCGCACAACCCCGACTCTTGGAAATGCTCCAGACGGAGAATTTCACCAGCGAGCAACCGGCAAGCTCAGGCGTTTGCCCCTCACGCTCCAAGGTGGGCCAAGAACGCCCTTCTCCTACCGTTTGGTCCCAACCCTCTGGTTGGGCGCGATATCGATCGTATCCGTAACGGAATCGTGCCGGACGGCCAGGCCGAGGTCGGCGATGGCGCAGGTGCCGTTCTTCTTCACCAAGATGTTCTTGGATTTCAAATCCCTGTGAGCGATCCCAGGTTTCCCTAAGAGAGCAGAAGCGAAAAAAAAACCGTCAGCGGGGAGGGAGGGGCGAAGGTCTGAGGCGCAACCGGGCGCGGAGGCGGCGCCGGAATTCAGGGCGTCGGTTCGAGCCGGGGTGTTGCAACACTTTTTCCTGTTTGGAGCCGCTCGAAGAACAGATTTGAGGAGCCACCGAGGGCCCCGGGCACGCTGCCGCTGCTGCAGTAGCATCCAGAGGCCTCGAGAGGGACAGAAAGTCCGTGGGTTCCGGCAGCAGGCGCGGCAGGAGGTTGCGGCGTCGTCGCTCTGCCGTCGCCTGCGCTCCCGGCCCACCCGGCGGCACCAATTTTAGGCTGGGGATGCGAAATGCTGATCTAACTGCCGAGAACCAGCACAGGGCTGACCCACTTTGGTCTATTCCTGGTCAGAAGCAAGCAGAGGAATCCAGGCTGACTCCACCAGCGTTTTCCATCCAGCACATCAGACAATTCTGCTTTTTTGACTCCCCTCTAGAACTCCCGGCATCACCATCACAGAATCCTAGAAGGGCTCAGGTTGGAAGGGACCTCAGAGATCATCTCATCCAACCTCTCACCCAACACCTCTCCACTAGGGCAGGTTGCTCAGGGCCTCATCCAGCCTGCCCTTGAACACCTCCCGGGATGGGGCATCCACAGCTTCTCTTCCAGAGTCTCCCCACCCTCATATTGAGGAATTTCTCCCTCAGATCCAGTCTAAATCTATTTTCCCTCAGTTTAAAACCATCTCCCCTCATCCTGTTGCTGGACACGCTCGTGAAAAGCCCCTCTCCAGCCTTCCTGGAGGTTCCCCTCAGCTACTGGAAGGCAGTTTGAAGGTCCCCTCGGAGATTTCTCTTCTCCAGGTCGAACAACCCCAGCTCCCTCAGCCCTCTCCTCGTGGCAGAGGAGCTCCAGGCCCTGGATCATCTTTGTGACCCTCCTCCGGACTCGTTCCAACAGATCTACGTCCCTCTTGCGGTGGGGACACCAGAACTGGAGGCCGTATCTGAGGTGGGGTCTCCCAAGAGCAGAGGAAAGGGGGAGAATCCCTTCTTTTGATGCATTCTAGGACAGGGTTGACGACCTGGGCTGCCTGAGCGCACCGCCGGCTCATCTCGAGCTTCTCCTCAATCGACACCCTCAAATCCTTCTCCTCAGGGCTCCTCCCAACCCGCTCCGTGCCCAGTTTGGAATCGTGCCTCGTTTCGAGCTTCGCTCTCACCCTGAGTGCCCACGATCTCCATGTGCAGATGGGCCAGGCCGCTGGCGGCGGAGAGGGCCAGCTTGATCATCCCCTCGATCGTCACCGTGTAGCGGTTCAGGTAGTCGAAGAGAGAGCCGTGCTCGTGGTAATCGGAGACGAGCCAGAGCTGAGTCCACGTGCCGTTATCTGCAGCAGGAAAAGAGGGTGCTCAGGGGGAGGCGACGCGGGGCCGGCGCACAACCACCCAGCACCCTGGGTTTTGGTACGGGGAGGGGAGCTGTTGGGTAAGGCTGTAGCTCAACAGCCAACCTGGGGGCAAAGGCGGTGAAGAACTTAAGGCAAAACAGGATTTTGCGAGGTACGGATAACGCGGCGCCGCGCCTCTCGCCAGCGCCACCGATCTACTGTCCTCTGGGGGGAAAGGTTGAGACCTGGAGCTCTCCGAGGAGCACGTCAACAGGTTCTTTAAGGATTTCACCATAAACCCAAGTGAAGAAGCTGCTGAAGTCTCTGCTCCCGGGACCAAGGTGTTTTTTTCACCTTTGTTATCGGCAGCGATGAAGCCCAGGATGTTCTCGTGCCGCAGCATGACCGTCTGGTAGATCTCCGCTTCCCTGAACCAGGAGCGCTCCTCCCGCGACGAGAAGATCTTGACGGCCACGTCGCCTCCGCGCCACCGGCCGCGCCACACTTCCCCGAAACGGCCTTTCCCGATGATCTCCTGGAGGACAATCGTCCGAGCCACGGTGCGCTGGACGAAAAGAGGCAAACCTACGGGAGACAAGATGTTGGCGGAATGAGCACGTTGGTGGAATGAGCGCTGGCGGCAGCAGAAGGAACTCGTGAAACCCCGGAGCTGAAGGAGAACACCATCAAACCCAGAAAGCTCTACAGTTGTGAGGTGGCAGCTCCTGGGTAGGACGTTAGCGGACGTCCCTCGGAAGCGGCTCGTGAACCACCAGTGATCGGGCCCAGGAGCTGAACCGTGGCTCTTACCTGAGCCAAACGCCCAACGCTGACACGGGGCCGTGGCTACAGCGTCTACGACACGATGGAATTTGAAACGGTCCCTCCGCGTTACTCCCCGCAGGGACAACCCGAACAAGCTCCCAACCACGCGAAGCTGTGGCAACCAGGAGCCCAGACCAGGCTACTCCGTTCCAACTACAAGTTCTTCGTCGCTTCCAGTCGTATCTTAATACCTGAGCCAGAGCCGGAGGTGGAGAGATCATAAACCAGATCCTGCAAGGTCTTATCCTTCGACAGGCACATCTCGCAAGAAGGGTCCTCCATGTCCAGCCGCTGCCGGTTGTGGTAGACCCGTTGGTGGTGATGAAAGACGAAGACCACGATGATCATGACGACAAAGACGAGGAAGACGGGGCCGGCAATCACCGCCACCAGCTCCACCGGGCCCCAGCTCGACGGGGGTTCGTTGTCTTTCAGGTGGCCTTGAGAGGAAAGGGAGGAGATATTAAAAAAAAAACAAACCAAACTGGACATTTTTAGAAAATGATCGCCGCTCCTCAAGCCTTTCTGAAGGATTTGCTTCTTGTGTTTTAATTTTCCTCGCGGAGCCTGGACAATTTGGGAGGATACAGCAAATAACAGTGTTAGGACGGGACTCATCAAGCCAACAGGCAAACTATGGCTGGGAACACCCGAAGGAGGTGCTGCTTCAGTCGTGGGCTCGGGGATTATTGTTTAAAAGAGGAGAGGAGCCTGTTTTGGGCTGACTTGGCCAGAATCACCTGCATTTTCCCTTCCCCTGGAACTCTCTAAGGAGGGGAAAATCCTGGAGAGTCAGGAGGGATTCGTTTCTCCCTCTTTCCCCTTCGCCCTGCAACAATCAGAGAGGACTCATCCCTGAAGACAACAATTGCTTGTCTTTTTGAGGACAGACAAACCTGCCCAAATGCAACAAGCAACACCGAGACCGACTTCAAACAACCCACGGAACAACAGCCCCGAACGGCGAGCGCCGCGGGACGAGGAAGCTCCGTGTGCCCTCTCTGGCCCAGGAACTGGGAAGCTGCAGACGTTTCCCACACCCTCACCCAAAGGCGGAGCGGCTCCCTCTTTGCCTCTCCGGAATCTGGGCAGCCCTTCACCCTCTCCTACTTCCCTCTGAAGCCCAGGACGTTCCCACAGCGGTGGATTTGCAGTCCCGGAAGGAGGGGAGTGACTCCGGGCTGGGCTGAGCACCAAAAAAGGACCCTGTGATGTGCCCCAGGAACAGGCACGTCCTCCACAGGCACCGAGCAGATTTCACTGCAGCTCAACGTCACTCCTGCTGCTTTCAGGAGCTTGTTGGATACCAGGAGCGGGGCTGATAAATAATATCCCATCATATGAGATAATAATAATACTATCCCGTAACAGGGGATAAAACACTCCCAAACTTTGGAAGCTTCTCCTACCCTAAAGTACAACCTCATCACCTGGTGATGTTTCGTCACGTTCAAGCAATTTCGTATTTGAATTCGAAGTGGTTTCTTATTCTTTCCACTTTACAGATCAAGGAAACAAACCCCAGTGCTCCAGACTACCCAGCATCCTATGGAAGAAGTGGAAAGAGGGCTGAGAATCCTTATTCCCTATCCCAAGCGGATGGGGCTCCTCTCTCCCTTCCTTCAAAACCAGCCCAGCTCCTCACCCCTCTCTACTCACCGCTGGGAACCATTAAATCGATTTTGTTGCAAAAATCCGAGTAGCAGCAGTGAGTGTTCCGCAGATCTTCCGAACTCAGGCAATAGAAGGGCTTCCCGGCGGGAATCAGCTTGGCTTCTGGGATGCAGGTCCGAACGTGATGCTTCACGCCGTCCAGGTTGAAGACGGAGACCATGCAGGCGCCGTCCGTCTCGCACGTGGAGTTGGCTTGTTTGCAGTCGGAGCACAGGCACGTCAGAGCTGCCGGAAGGAAAACCACAGCAGCTCCTTCAACGCCCGCCGGAGAGAATTTCGACTTGGGAGAAAACAGGGAATTCTTTTGGGGTGGGACAAGCCCATCGGTGGGATTTCAGATGGGATTTAAGGACCAAAAGACAACGGGGAGGCAGAGCAGCTTCTCCAGGAGGGGACCGGACTCTCCGGACAGCTCTTTTGCAACCGGTGCCGGCGATGACCCAAGTCAGCCCGGGAAAGCCGGCGAGATCTCACCCGACCCAACCTCCGGCCAGAACTCAAACCCCAACCAACAATTACTCCAACAAAGCGACTGGATTTCACCTGGACCCGCTCTCCGGGCTCCCTCAGCCACGGCGAAGTCGAGCTGCTGGCGGGACGACGGCCCCGGCTGGCGGGAAACGACGAGTCGTTGGCAGATGCCAAACCAAACCCGACGGGAAGCGACGGGAAGCGAGGGCCCGAGCCGAGCGCGCTCCCTCCCCAGCTCCATCCGACACGGAACCGCTTTCCTCATCCCTGACGCTACCCGGGGGGGGGTCAAATAAATTCCTGGGTTTTTTTGCCTGCTCTCCACAAGGATTATTTGGGTAAAGAGAGAAGAAAGTCCAAGGCAGATTCCCACATCTTTCTGCCTGGGCTTTTCTCAAGAGGCCCGCGAGCAAATCCCACCTCCCTCTGGCACCGGCAGCCTCGGGAACAAAGAAGCCAAGACAACAATGTCAAGACGAAGGGTGGGGCTTGTCGAGCAGCGGCGCAGGATTATTCTTCAGCTTTCATCAGATCTTCCAGCCTCCCCGGAGGGATTCCCAAACATGTATTTACCCGCTGCAGAAACGCCCTTGCAGGCAGAAAAGAGTTTGAAGGAGCGTTTGAGAGAGATCCCAGAGATCCAAGCTAACTCTCCCCAGGCCGAGAGAGAAACCTTCCGTGTCTGCCTGTAGCCGGCCGGGTGTAAAGACGCCACCGAAGCCGCCGTCCCCGCTCTGGTTGCGCCGGTCGCCTTCCCGCTGGGCTCCCGCTCCCGCCACCTCTGGCAACCGGTGGGTTTGAGGAGCGTCAGAATTCCAGGGTATTCGTGGCACCGGGAGAGCCTCGGGCTCCAAAGAGCGGATTTTCTGTGGTCAGCAGAGCACAGAAAAGACAATTCTACGAAAAAAGGGGCACGCTGGCTTGGGGGGAACACAAAGGCTGGTTATGAGGGAGGTTTTATGGAAACCTGAGATAGGGAAGAGCAGCCAGGGCACATTCCTGCCTTCAAGTAGACTTGAAAGAGTGTCTGAAAGCATCCCCTTTATCAAAAAGTCAAGGCAAACATTAAAACCGTTTCAAGCACGACGCGTTTCGCCGATTTAGATCCACCAAACCCCAACCTTCTTCCTGGTTCTGCTCATTTCTAAGGTCTCAAACCCAAGAATTTAGGCTCCAGGAGCTGAGAAGTAAACAAAACACTTCAATGCACTGAGAAAACTGGTTTTGTAAACTTCTGATTGAAGTTTCTGGCCTGAAACTAAGCACCTCTTGGAGAGGGGAAGCAGAGGAGCTGGTTCCATCTGCTCCATTTCGCCTGCAGAATTCAAAAAAAGAAATGAATTTACCCGCCAGGTACAATCCCAGGGCCCCAGAGGCAGAGCGAGAAGATCCTCACAGCAGAAGTTTCCTGCTCAGGGCCTGGGTTCACCTCCCAGGTGACGTTCCCCTTTCCAAAGAACTGCTCTTTTTCAAGAGCATTTCTCAGGTTTGCACCTCAAACCCCCCTACGCTAAGAGGAGGAAGCGAAGCCTTCGGCTCACGCTTGGGCTTCTCCACACCCTTCCCGAGAGACCCCCGAGGGGTTTCCCAGATTCTTTTGTCCATCACCTTCTAAGCCAAGCTCTCTGATTTTAGGCAAGAGGCTCAGATCCCTGGCTGGAAGCTGGAGTCCAGCTCCAGCCTCCCCTGAGCAGCCAGGAGTTGACTGTATCTTTATTTTCTTTAGGAAAGAGCCCAGGCTACGTGACTTCCAGAGCCCAGGGCGCACATCTACCATCGCCGGAGCCGGAGCGTCCCTCAGCATCACCCGCCAGTGGCTGCCAGAAGAGCACTGGCTGTGCCAGGAGGAAAGGTCTGTGGGCACCGGGGCTCACCAGGCAGCTTCTGGCACAGAGGAGAATTCCCAGGCTTCACGTTTCCTTAACCAGAAGGAAAAAGTATTTTTCCATCAGTAATAACCAGAAGGCAACAAAAAGCAACCGCCGCTTTCCCGGGGTGGGGGTAGAAAAAGGACCTGCCACGGGATCCGTGAGCGTGGATCTTGCCTCCAGCGCGAAGCGGGAGAGAATAAAAGCAATTTTTCCTGCCAACAACATCTTTTTTTCACCAGGAAGAAAAGCTCCTATTGAGCAAAACCTGTAATCTGCTTAAGAAACTGAGGGGGCTGAAGAAAGGAGATGGGGGTGAAGAAAACAAAGGAGCAGTTCAGCGAGCGGGGGGTGGTGAGCTCCCCTCGCACGGGACACCCGGAGAGGGACCCGCGCCGAGAGGTGCGACGGGAGCTGCTGGATCTGCCCCGAGATCCCTGCTCAGAGACAAACCCAGCCCTTTCAGGAAGCTGTTTAAACAAGCCTGACATCAAGGTGCAGATGCTCCGAAAGCAGCTTTGTCCTCAGCCCAGAGATGGAGCTGGCTGGGGTGAGATTGAAGCAAACCCTTGTTGGGATGTAACCCAGGAGTGAGTGTCACCGGTTGTGACGTGGACGGCAGGAGGGAGGCAGCTCGGGGTGGGTCCTCCTAAAAACCTGCCTGAAACCTCCCTAAAAACCTGCCTGAAACCTCCCTAAAAACCTCCCTGAAACCTCCCTGAAAACCTTCCCTCTCTCCCTGCCTCCAAACTTTCCTGAAGTGGAGGAGTCAGCTGGCACCACCAAAAGAGAAATTCCCCTTGCCCAGGGCTCTCCTTTGGGTGCCCACCCTGCGCCCAAGAAGCGCTCCTGCTCCCTGAGCGGGTCCTGGGATACAGCAGGATTGATCCCACGGAGATGTTCAGACCCCTCCGCGTTAACCACAGCGGAGAGGGAGCCGAGGAGAAGCCTTTTTGTACCCAGAGCCCTCATTAAAACCACATTAATGTACAAAATGAACCCGAGCGAGCAAGACGGGGCCGCGGACCAGAGCTCCGGGCTCCAGGGCGCCGAGCATCTTTCGGAACAGATTTTTGCCGGAGCGGAGCTGCCGTCTCCTCCGTGCCGGGCGCTACCTGCTCGAGCTCTATAAAGATAATTAACCTGATCAGCAGCAAACCTGCCAATAACCACCCTGGTGTTTGTCAGATAAACAAGGTTTGTTGGTTTGTTTTTTGCAGCCTTCTCCAGCTGCTGTTCCTTTTTCCACAGGCTGGAAGGAACGAGGACTCTCCTGATTTCTGAGCTCCTACCCGGCGCCGGAAGAGGAGCTGCAATCGGTGCCGTCTCCGCACAGCACCCAAGGTAAGGAGCCCCAGAGCCGGGGAGCCGTGGTTTGAACGTAAGAAATGGAAAGAGAGAAATGAGAGAAAGGGAAAATCACCAGGTTTGTGGTTCTGCTGCTTCTTCAGGTGCTCTGATGAAGAGGGACGTGTGTGAACACGCCAGGGTGAAAGAAATTCCTTTCAGCCTTTTGCTGGGGGAATAAAGGAAGAAGAACCACCTTTTATCACGGAATGTTTTGCCCAAGAACAAGTGAGGAAGAAAATCTGTTTCCCTGTGGTAAGGGGGGGGGTCTGTTCCAGGAGCCGATTCGTGCTCCTCTTTCCACCGCATCACCACCTGATGACGACTTCAAAAAGCAAAGATTTACTTTCCGTGATCACCTCGATTCTCCTGCTGCCTGGGATCAACAACTGGGCTCCTCACATCCCAATCCCACATTCCCAACCTCGCACAGCCCACCAGGGTCTCCTCCAAGCCGCGGAGCCAGCTCAGCTACCCCCGCCAGCTCCGGATTCCACCCCCGATTCCTTAACCGACGAGCAGCTCTGTCCTTCTGCAGCTCCGGCGCCGCCGCCTCGGATCCCTTCCCGACATCTCGCTGCTCCATCAGCTTCTCCTTCTACTTTCAGGATCAAAACATCTCTTTGGTTCCTCGCCGGCGCTTACGAAACCTACTGACCCGGAGTTAAAATTAACTGCGAAGCGCTAGGAAAAAAAAAAATAAAGTGTTTTTTTTGTGTTTTTACGCAAGTCATCCAGAAATTCAAAATTATCCCAGGGTATTTAAAGTCGGAAACAAGAGTCTCGACTTCGTCGAGCTGGCTGCGGTCCCCTGGCACGGGGTGAACCGCTGTGAGCACATCGAAAACACGGACTAAATGGAAAAAAAAAAAAAAAAGCCAGAAAAAAAAAAACCCCAAGGCAGGAAGGAGCTCTCACTTTCAAGCCGAAGAACTTTCCCGGCTGGAGCGACACAACGGGAGAGCTTCCCAAGGAATCTGAAAGGAGTGAGTTGACGGGAGCCTCATCCTTTAACAGGTTCATTAGAAGAAGCCTTGACATTTCTGCTGCTGTTGTTGGTGTTCCAGTCCGAAAAGAGCCAGATGGCTCCCGATTCCCTCGCCAGGCTCCGGTCTGACACCTATTTTTGCGTTTGAACTCGTCAGGAAACCGGTTTCGGAGCCACCCTTCGGCACGGCCGGGCCGCGGAGGGAAGTCCTGCCCGGCCAGGCAGGTGCCCAGGTCGTTCCCGACGGCGTCGGAGGCTCCGAGCTGATGCCGGGTGTTTGCCCAGCACGTGCTGCTCCCGAGTTTAAAGAACAAGCCGGTTGATTTCCATATTCCGACACCCACCAGGCCACGGGTGACAGGAAGAAGCCCACAGGAGGCAGCGAACGCTGGAAAACCTTCCTGGAGGGGCGGGAAAATTCAGCTTTTTGGAGGAAAAAAAGAAATATATGGGTCTGTAACCCAAAAAAAAAGGGGAAATTGGAGAGTCAGGGAGAGGCTGAGAGCATCTCCCAGACGAAGCTCCGGCCCCACAAGCGAAGGTTTCAACCCCGCGGCGCCGTTTTCCCCGGAGACGAGCGATTCCTCCCGGGGCTCGCTCCGAGAACCGCGCTGGCCGAGCCGACGGAGAACGTATTTCCACCGGTCACCACCCAGCGAACTTTGCTTTGCTGTTCAAAGAGAACTGACGTTTCACTTCGCTCCTTTCGCAACAGCGATTTCCGGAGCATCCACTCCTGGCAGCTCCGGCGTAGCCAGGGGAAAAAAATAATAATAATAAAAAAATAATAAAAAGCAACAAAAAAAACAACCCACCCCGACAACCCCAGCTGTCTGGCCAAGGAGCTGAAGGAGTTCAGGAACGCTTGTTGGACACTGTTCTTCATTTCCAGTCAGAGGAGTCTTTCTTGGAAAGCTCGAACTTCTGGACCGTGCGGAGTTTGCCTGATTTAACCGGGTAAATATTTTAAGCCGGTGTTAATAATAAAATCTGCCGGGTTGAGGGAGTTTTTGCTTCGTTTCCAGCGCGCAAACGACGCTACCCAGCTGCACAGGCACCTTTTTTTTTCTGTTTTTTTTTCCTCTAGAAAAGCTGAAACCCCTTCCTCAGGCTGGATTTTATCAAACCAGAGCAGAGCCAAGCCGACCTACAAGACGTCGGCACCACCGGATTCACCGGGACTCGCCAACGCACCCCTGACCTACTGCCCCGCCGGGGTTTAAAGTCATTTTCTGTAGCTGACAAGTCCAGATCTGCACGCTCAGAGTTATTAGCTCCCGACAGCCGGTTGGCAAAGCCCGATTCCAGAGGATCGGGGAGGAGAAAACGCAGCGTTTCGGAGCGGGTCCTGTCGGAACAGGTACAAGCGGCGACGGCCCCCGATAGCCAGAGCCAGGCGGAGGCCTCGGATGCCGGAGAGGCCACCGGTCCCTCCTCTCTCCCTACCAACAGAGATGCTTCGGAATCATCCAGCTCCGGGGAAAAAGGGCTGATCCCTTCAGCACCGTGGCGCCGACCCCCCTCCCTCCAGAAGCAGCAGCGGTTGTAACCCCCCCCGCCGGGTAAAAAAACCAAAACAACAGGATTCACCACAGAACAAACAACCAAAACAAAGAGTTTTCCCTCCCTCCAAACAAATATTTACAGCTGCTCCCATCCAGAGGCACAAGGTTTGAGAAAGGTTGCTTTAAAAAAAAAAATAAAATCAAATCAAATCACCCCGCCACCGATTCCAAGAGGCTCTATATTAAGCACACGCTGCAGCCTCGGGTGGGTGGGGGGCTGGAAAAGCTTCCCCCCCGCCCCGCCCCAGCGGGGTCAACAGAAGATGCCACCAACTCCCGAGGTGTGACCGACGCTCGATGACACCACCACGGTGACAATTCCCACCTTGGGGCCGAGCCCCCCTCCATGACTCACGTACCCACCACACACAGACACTCCCCCCTCCCCGCTACCCCCACACTTTCTTCCCCAGAAATTCCCAGTTTCCTTCCTTATCTCCTGCAGGAAGGCTCCCAGTTCTCCTTCCAGTCAAAGCCAAGGCCTCCTGGGAGCAGCCCCCCCAGCACCACGGGGCTCTCCGGCCCCCAGACCCAATTGCTGCTGCCTCTCCAAAGACAAAACCAGCCCCTCTTGGGGGGGCACAACCCAAGGGTCCCCTTCACACCCCCCACCCCAG
>VWZK01010960.1:46064-56963 GCA_013396935.1 Baryphthengus martii
GGTGCGCAACGAGGAGGGGGGACATGGGGTGTAAAGGGACGGGAGAGGGGTGTGCGATGGGGGGGTGCAGTGAGCCCTTCTGCGGCGTGGGGAGGGGGGGTGGGGTGCAGGGGGAGCGTGCACGGTGATTGTGCACGGGGAGCGTGCACGGGGAGTGTGCACGGGGAGCGTGCAGGGGGAGTGCCCCGGTCAGGGCACTTCAAACCCTGGACTGAGCACCCCAGACCCTGGGCAGGGCACCCCAAGTCCCTGTCTGAGCACCCCAAACCAGTCAGGACACCCCAGACCCCGGGCTGAGCACCTCAAACCCATCGGGGCTCCCTAAACCCTGAACTGAGCACCCCAAACCCACCGGAGCTCCCCAAACCCTGGACTGAACATCCCAAACCCTGCCCTGAGTACCTCAAACCCATCAGGACACCCTAAATCCTGGGCTGAGCACCCCAAAGCCCAGTCAGGACACCCCAAACTGTGCACTGAGCACCGTAGACCCCAATCAGGGCACCCCAAACCCTGGGCTGAGCACCCTAAACCAGTTAGGACACCCCAGACCCTGGGTTGAGCACCTGAACCCCAGCCAGGGCACCCCAAACTCCAATAAATTGAGCCGTGCAGAAGTGCCGGGGGCCGAGGGGTCCCATCCTGCCGTGGCCCCCGGTGCCCGCTCGGGGAGGTTTGGCGGCTGGTAAGCGATAAAATAGCTTTACACTTTATTAAATATATTACATCTGAATAATTAAATAATTCTGGAGCGAAGCTGGTTCTGATGAACATCCCGGTCTTGTCCGAACGGCCTGGAACGCGGGGTGGTTTTGGGTGCCGGCGGCGAGCGGCGCGGGCTGGGGCGCACCAAAAAAAATGTTGGGGAGGAGCAAAAAGGCTTGGAAAAGGGGAACTGTCGGCTGCTCGTTGGGAAAGGATCCGGCCCCCACGGCTACCCGAGCTCCCATCCCGGTGGTCCCAGCAGCACGGGACGTGGGGATGCTGGGACCCCGTTCGGTGCTGGCATCTCCTCATCCTCCCCCAGGATGTGCCAGGGTGCGGATCCCACCTGGATCCCGCAGCTCCTGGGTCACCTTTTCCCAGAGAAATCCAGACCTCCTTGGGCGAGAGGCACGCCGGGCACCGCAGCCCTGCCGGGGAATTCCTGGTGCTGCCGCCGCCGCCGTTGCCAACGTGCCGGGCGGGCAGGTTTGGNTTCTTCAGCGTCTTCTTAATCCGCAGGGCGGTCAGACGGGCCGAGGGGCTCTGGTACCAACACTCCTTCATGATCTTCGCCAGCGCCGACAAAACCTGCGGGAGGCACAAAAAGAAGGGAAAACTCGACGGGTTCTGGGAGGAGCAAAGCTCCGGCTCGGGGTGGGAGTGAGGTGACCCCGGCGGGACTCACCGGGTCGGAAAAGAGGCGGTTGGGAACGGCGGGGGGCTGCTGGTCGATGCACACCACCTTCTTCATGTCCTCGAAACTGGGGTCGCTGGGAACGGCGTCGAAGAAGGGCGGCCGGTACTCCTCCACCACACCTGCGGGATGAGGGAGATGATGTGAGGAGCACGGAGCCCTGGGTGGCACTGGGAGGCTCCAGTACCAGCTCCAGCACTGGAAATAGCCCAGCACCAGTCCTACCGTCACCAACAACTCCAGCACCGACTCCAGCACCGTTGGTGGCTCCAGCACTGGTGCCAGGGCACTGGAAATAGCCCAGCACCAGCTCTACCATCACCAACAACTCCAGCACCGCCTCCAGCACTGTTGGTGCCTCCAGCACCGACGATGAGGTGATGGAAATAGTCCAGCACCAGTCCTACCACGACCAAAAACTCCAGCACCAGCTCCCAGCACTGACGCCGCCTCGCAGCCCCACACCACCGCCCGGCAGCCCCACGGCGAGCCCGCCAGCTGGCCCAGCTAATCTCCGCTTAGTGCCTCCATATGTCCGTGTGTCCCCAGAGTTTAAGCCCCCTGGGCCACCCCCAAGCACCCACCAGCTCCCAGCACCCTTGGTGATGGCCCCTGAACCTGGGGGGGGGTCCCCTGAAACTCCCATTCCTGGTGCCCTGGGGCTGTGGGGGGAGGGTCTCAGAGCCCACCCTGGCGAGCGAGGGCACCTGGAAGGGTTAAACCCGAGCGGTTGAAGGTCATCCCCTGCACATGGCTTCGGTAATTCGGAGTAAATGTTTAATCTGGAGGAGCAGTAAATGAGATTATCCCGGCCAGACTGTGCCTCGTGGGGGACCTCCCGCCTCCCCCACCAGCGCCCACCATTTAATTAATGCCCCTAACGAAGTGGGCCGGGGGTGGCGGCGGGCGGTGCGGGCCGGGCAGCCTCGAGGAGGCTCTTCCAGAGCTCGAGGGGAGCTTGTCCCCGTCCTCGTCCCCCCAAATCGAGCCCCGCCGGCCGGAGGTCCCGGCCGTGGCCGCTTTCCAGGCAGCGGCTCCGCGCTGCTTGTTTTCTAATCAGCGCTGAACAAACAAAGCGCTGATTGAGTCTAATGGGCCCTTTAATCAGGGAGCCGGGTGCTGACACTAGATTACAGTGTTTATAATTTACAGCTAATCTTCTGGGCCAAGGGAAAGAAGAAGGAAGAGGAAAAAAAAAAATAAATAAAAGCCACCAAAGAAAAGAGGGAAGGAGGGATTGGAGGCAGGAGCGGCGGCGGCCGGCCGGGAGCTGCTCACCGTTCACCACCGTCCGCCGGGCGATCTCCCAGAGCACCAGCCCGTAGGCCCAGATGTCCGTCTTCTTGTAGGACTCGAAGCAGTCGGTGCGGATCTGCTCGCTCAGCACCTCCGGGGCCATGTAACGCTTGGTGCCCACCCGGGGGTTGTTGCCGATATCCAGGTAGTCGCTGCCCTGGGAGTGCATGACGGCCAGGCCTGGAGGGGGTGGTGGCCCCGGTCAGTGCCCTGCTGGTGCTGCATCCCCAGGATGCTGTGTCCCTGGGGTGCCATGATCCTGGGGTACTGAGTCCCTGAGGTGCTGCATCCCTGAGGTGCTGCATCCCTGGGACTTCAAACCCTGGGGCACTGCATCCCTGGGACAACATATCCCTGGGGTACCACATTCCTGGGGTACCACATCCCTGGGACAACTTATCCCTGGGGTACCACATCTCTGGGGTACAGCATCCCTGAGGTACCACATTCTTGGGATGCTACATCTCTGGGACACCGCATCCCTTGGACACCACACCCCTGGGACACCGCATCCCACGCCCATCTCACCCAGGTCCGCGATGCAGCACTGCCGGTTGCTTTTCACCAAGATGTTCCTGCTCTTCAGGTCGCGGTGGGCGATGGCGGGCTTGCCCTGGGTGCCGAAGATCTCCACGTGGAGGTGGACGAGGCCGCAGATGATGGAAGAGGCCAAGCCCAGGCAGGTCTCCACATCCAGGGCCGTCCTCTGCAGGTAGTCGTAGAGCGAGCCGTTCTCGTGGTAGTGGGTGATGAGCCAGAGCTGGGTGCTGGAATTCCTCGACGTCATGTCGGAGGCGATGAAGCCTGGACGAGGAGAAGAGCCGGGATCACGGAGCCGCCGCGCAACCGCACCCCGCCCTCCGGTCCCTCCGCTCACCCAGGATGTTATCGTGCCGGAGGAGGACGGTGTTGTAGATCTCCGTCTCGCGAAACCACGACTGCTCGTCCCGGGAGGAGAAGATCTTCACGGCCACGCTCTCCCCGTGCCAGACGCCTCGCCACACCTCGCCGTAGCGTCCTTTGCCTGCCACGGCCACGGCGCCACGGTCACGCGGTCCCTCCGGCCCCCAATCCCCGCCCCGCCCCCTGCTTGATGAACCCAACTCCTGGTGCGGGAGAGCAACGGAGGATCCATTGACCTTGGCCAACTGCCACCCATTCACCCACCCAGCTGCTCTCTCCCTCACCAGGACAGGGGGCTCTCTACCGCATTTTGGCTGAGATACTTGTGTCCAAACCCCCCTCCCAGGTCTGGTGGTGTGGCAAAAGGTCCCAGCTGGGGGGTCCAGGGCAACGCCCGCTGGTGTGTGACCACCCTTCTTACCCACACACTCCACCAGGGCGATCTGCCGAGCCACCGTTCGCTGGACAAGGAAGGGCAGCCCCGAGCCGCTGCCCGTGGTGCAGTCATCGTTCAGAAAGTCCTGCAGAACCAGGGTGGCGCCGAGGTCAGTCACCCCACACCTGCCGTGTCTCTGCCCGATACACCTCAAGGACACGCGAGGTGAGCTCACCCACCTCCAGAGTGCTGTCTCCCACCATGGAGGCCTTCAGCATGAGGTCCATGTCTCCCAAGTCGCTCTTCTTGTGGCGCTGCTGGGCCACCTTCCAGCAGAAGAGCGTCGTGAGTGCTGCGAGGACCACCAGGGCGAGCAGCGGGACGAAGACCATCAGGAGGATGTCGGACAGGGAAGGCACCTTTCCCAGGGCCTCTTCTCCTGGATAGGGGGAACCATGGAAGGGAGCATGAAGGTGGATCAGTGAGGGTGGATGTCTCGGTGCTTGGGTTGGGACTGGGAAAAGTGGAGGTCTTGGTGCTTGGGTTGGGACTTGGGAAAGTGAAGGTCTTGGTGCTTGGGTTGGGGCTGGGAAAAGTGGAAGTCTTAATGCTTGGTCTTGGACTTGGAGAGGGTGGCTGTTCACTGGGGTCAACCCTATACGTGGCAGCTCTGCAGGCATTGCCCAAGAAGGGCCACCTGAGGACTTCTCCCTGACCCGGTCCCACCTGAGAAAGGGTGACCCTTGAGGTACTGAGCAAGGATGGGGATGATCTGGAGATCCACCCACATTTCCAGCCGCATGGGCAACTCTCCTGCTCTGTCCCCCAGCTCCTCTGTGGGACCATGCCCCTGGTACCTTTCAGGAAGATCTCCAGCTCAGCGTTACACATGCTGGAGTTGCAGCACCTCATGCCGTACTGCTCCGTCACGGGCGTGCGGCAATTCTCCAGGATGTTCTGGGAGAAGCAGCCCCTGTGCTGGGTGATGGTCCCTTCCTCCTTCCTCTTGCTGACGAAGCACACGGTGCCCGTGCAGGTGGGCAGGCTGCAGTGGGGCACGTCGCAGGCGCACAGCAGCTCCTCTGTGGGACACGTTGTGCCATGAGGCCACCCCCCCCCACCCCAAACTTGTGGCTTTGGGGACAGCAACAACTGTCCTCAAGTCTTTAGAACTATATTTCGACAGCGGGCAGGCTGGAACCACCACGGGATGGGCTGGGGGAGGGGGTCGTGGGTGCTCAGCACGGGCCACATCCTACCCACGGCAACCCAGGGGACGTGGGGGATGTCCCTGCAGGAGCCAGGTCCTGGAAACAGGATGGAATCAACAGCCCCAAACTCAACCGACGCCTCCCCAGCGGGAGCTGTGGGGACGTCGTGTTTTGGGAGCCGGGTGCTGAACCCTGGGGTCTTTGATGGAGCTTTCCCCAGGGCCCCAAAGGTGGTCCCTGCACCGCGGTGCCGGAGCAGCACGAAGCGTGGCCACGCTCCCCACCTCCCGATTTAGCTCTGCCCTTTCGCACAGAAAATATCCCTCCTGGAATCGGCGGGTTCAGCGTGAGGGCGGCCAGCCAGACGGCGCTGAGGGGACGGACAGACAGACGGAGGGCTGTGGCCAGTGCCGCTCCTTGCCCCAGATTCTGCCTGGTCGTGGGGTGGTGGTGGGACTGGGAGCGGGTTGGTAAGTCCTGTGGTTTGGTGGCCCCATGAGCAGGACAGGGACCCGATGGGGACCTGGTGGAGACTCCCAGTGAGCTCCGCTCTTCCTCCCCATCCCAGCCACGCTGCTTCGGTCCATCCCCACGTCACCCCGAGGCTCCCCTGGGATCACGAGCAGCTCATCCCGGCTCCCCACCATCAGCACCCCCAGGGAGAAAACCCACGTTCCACAGCACGTGCCACACCAGCCTTTTCCCCATCTTCTCTCAGGTGACGTCAAAGCTCTTGACGAACCATAATTAATTAAGCTGAGATCCTCTCTGGGAGGCAGGTCAGCGGCCCAGCGGGAAGAAGCCCCTCGCTGGGGACGTCGCCGGGTCCCCCAGGAGCTCTCGCTCCCTTGGCGCTCGCTCCAGGTGAGCTCGAACGAGCCGCCCTCCGCCGTGGTTTATTGGAAGCAGAGCGAGGGATGACGTTCCCCAAGAGCCAATGGTTTATTTTAACCCCCGGCCGGTGCCGGAGAGCGCCCGGTTTCCGTACTCACCGGCTGCAAGGCCGAGGGACAGGGTCATCAGCACCAGGATCGCCCGGCCGCAGGCTCCGCACCGCATCTTCCTGCAGAGAGCAGAGGGGGTGAGAGGCAGCCCCCGAACCCCCCAGCGCTCCCCACAGCCCTCCGAGGGGTTCATCTCCAGGCTGAGAGGGTTTGGGGAAGGATCTGGGGAAGGAGAGGATGGGGGGAGTGGGGAGAGGTAGGATGTGTTGCTTCCAAGTGGAGTTTGGCTCCGGACATCCCAGGTACAGCCCTTCCTGAGATCGGATCCCTGGGATCTCCCAAACTTGGGGAACCTTGGGACACTGCTCACAGCCCCCTGCTGCTCAGGAGCGCTCGGGAGCGGGGACCTCGCCACGTCCTTGTTATTCAAACATCCTTCCTTTATCCCAAAGATCCCTATTCCAGCATTTCCCACCATTCCTGCGCCTCCCATGCCGCAAAACCGCAGCCGGTGGCGGATCCCATGGGCTAGGCAGCCACGGCGAGCGCGGTGATGCCAGATTTGGTGAGACCCACAGGGCAGGATGGTGCTGAGAGCCCCACATCCCATCGCTCACCCCAGCCGGTGCACGGTCCGTGGCTCAGCCCCCGCGGGGGGGCTTTTTGTACGGAGCTTATCGACAACATCGGGGGCGGCCAAAAAGTCCCCAGCTGAGCCTTTGGCGGAAATTTTACTATTTTTTCCTCTCCTTTTCTCTTTTTTTCTTTGTAAAGGAGACGTTTCTGCCAAGCCAAACACGGCAGAGCCGGTGCTTCCCCCCTGCCCCGCCTCGCCCCGACGGCATCGCTGCCCCTCTCGCAGGGCCGAGAGCTCGGCCGGGGCTCCCCAGCCCCTCCTCGGCTCATTCTTCGTCGTTCCCGACATAAACACGCCAAAAGTCGCCGTTTCCTGCAATTGAAGGAGCCCTGCCCAGAGCTGCCGGGACAGGAATCAAGATTGTTTAGATTCTGGCCTTGATGGGGAAGCGAAGTCACGCAAACCCGGCCCTTGAGAGCACCGACGGACGTGGCTGACCCAGGCAGGCTCCGGCCGTGGCCTAAAACCGGCTTTTCCTCCCCAAAATAGCTCGTGGGGAAGAAACAGCGACTGGCTGCTGGAGCTGGAGGGCAGGAGCGGGGTCTGGTCCCTGGTATCCCGTGCCGGCAGCGATGCTCGTGCTGATCTCCGGCTGAAGCAGCAGATCGTTGGTGCTAAACCTCAACCAAGAGCCATCCCCAGCATCCCACGGGAAAAAAACCACATTTCCAAGTGGTTCTGTAACGGATCAAACCCACCCCATCCCTCTCCCCAAACTTCCTCCATCCTTTTTCCCACTGGAGAGGAGTGGGAGAAAGCTCTTCCACCCTCCCGGTATCTGGAGCATCTTCCTCAGCCTTGTTTGGGGGAATGATGAGAGGTCACGTTGCCATCTCACATCCTTCNCAAAGCTCTTGACGAACCATAATTAATTAAGCTGAGATCCTCTCTGGGAGGCAGGTCAGCGGCCCAGCGGGAAGAAGCCCCTCGCTGGGGACGTCGCCGGGTCCCCCAGGAGCTCTCGCTCCCTTGGCGCTCGCTCCAGGTGAGCTCGAACGAGCCGCCCTCCGCCGTGGTTTATTGGAAGCAGAGCGAGGGATGACGTTCCCCAAGAGCCAATGGTTTATTTTAACCCCCGGCCGGTGCCGGAGAGCGCCCGGTTTCCGTACTCACCGGCTGCAAGGCCGAGGGACAGGGTCATCAGCACCAGGATCGCCCGGCCGCAGGCTCCGCACCGCATCTTCCTGCAGAGAGCAGAGGGGGTGAGAGGCAGCCCCCGAACCCCCCAGCGCTCCCCACAGCCCTCCGAGGGGTTCATCTCCAGGCTGAGAGGGTTTGGGGAAGGATCTGGGGAAGGAGAGGATGGGGGGAGTGGGGAGAGGTAGGATGTGTTGCTTCCAAGTGGAGTTTGGCTCCGGACATCCCAGGTACAGCCCTTCCTGAGATCGGATCCCTGGGATCTCCCAAACTTGGGGAACCTTGGGACACTGCTCACAGCCCCCTGCTGCTCAGGAGCGCTCGGGAGCGGGGACCTCGCCACGTCCTTGTTATTCAAACATCCTTCCTTTATCCCAAAGATCCCTATTCCAGCATTTCCCACCATTCCTGCGCCTCCCATGCCGCAAAACCGCAGCCGGTGGCGGATCCCATGGGCTAGGCAGCCACGGCGAGCGCGGTGATGCCAGATTNACTGCCTCTTCCTGCCTGGCTTCTCTCCACCACTCCCAGCTAATAAAGCATTTCCTATTGCTGAGCACACATCCACCGCCAGCCTCCCTTCCTCCCGCACACCGGGCCCCAGCTCCATCCTGGTTGCTCTCCCTCAATCCTCTTCTCCCGCCCTTGTCCTTCACCAGCCACTTTCCCACCCGTTTTCCTGGNCTGAGAGCCCCACATCCCATCGCTCACCCCAGCCGGTGCACGGTCCGTGGCTCAGCCCCCGCGGGGGGGCTTTTTGTACGGAGCTTATCGACAACATCGGGGGCGGCCAAAAAGTCCCCAGCTGAGCCTTTGGCGGAAATTTTACTATTTTTTCCTCTCCTTTTCTCTTTTTTTCTTTGTAAAGGAGACGTTTCTGCCAAGCCAAACACGGCAGAGCCGGTGCTTCCCCCCTGCCCCGCCTCGCCCCGACGGCATCGCTGCCCCTCTCGCAGGGCCGAGAGCTCGGCCGGGGCTCCCCAGCCCCTCCTCGGCTCATTCTTCGTCGTTCCCGACATAAACACGCCAAAAGTCGCCGTTTCCTGCAATTGAAGGAGCCCTGCCCAGAGCTGCCGGGACAGGAATCAAGATTGTTTAGATTCTGGCCTTGATGGGGAAGCGAAGTCACGCAAACCCGGCCCTTGAGAGCACCGACGGACGTGGCTGACCCAGGCAGGCTCCGGCCGTGGCCTAAAACCGGCTTTTCCTCCCCAAAATAGCTCGTGGGGAAGAAACAGCGACTGGCTGCTGGAGCTGGAGGGCAGGAGCGGGGTCTGGTCCCTGGTATCCCGTGCCGGCAGCGATGCTCGTGCTGATCTCCGGCTGAAGCAGCAGATCGTTGGTGCTAAACCTCAACCAAGAGCCATCCCCAGCATCCCACGGGAAAAAAACCACATTTCCAAGTGGTTCTGTAACGGATCAAACCCACCCCATCCCTCTCCCCAAACTTCCTCCATCCTTTTTCCCACTGGAGAGGAGTGGGAGAAAGCTCTTCCACCCTCCCGGTATCTGGAGCATCTTCCTCAGCCTTGTTTGGGGGAATGATGAGAGGTCACGTTGCCATCTCACATCCTTCCATCCTTTGGGATTCGCAGCAGCAGCAGGAGAAGGATAAAAATCCCAGTTAAAACCGCTCCGAGGGGAAGCAGCTGGGAGCGATGGGCGGCGGTGTCGCGGTGCTGGCCGGACACGGGGGTCCGGAGCAAGACCCAGCCCTGGGAAAGGGAAATTTCCTGGTGTCCCCGTGGAGAGAAAAGTGAGGAGGAATCCTCAGGTTTGAGGCAACAGTCGGAGGTTTTCCTCCCCGCTCCCCGGAGCTGCAGGTCGGTCACGGCTGCAGCAAAACCAGTTGCACTCCCTGGTGCAGCCGGCACGGGGGGGACCCCCGTGGGTGGGCTGTGTCACCCCAGCCCCTCTCACATCCCCGGGCACCGCTGCATTTGGAGCAAGAGACACGCCAGGAGAGCGGCAAAACCGCCTTGTGCTCGTCTCCCCGCAGAGCCGAGCGTCCCGTGCGGCTCCTCCTGCCGAGCAGGGCTGAGGGGAACGGTCCTGCCCCGGGGGACGGAGGGGTCGGCTTGGCAGAAGGGGCACGTTGAGGTGACGCGTCCTCCGGCGTCGCTGCCGTCAGTGCCCCGGCACCTTCGCTCCGGCCCCTGGTTAGTAGAGCTGTCAACTTTCCCTCATTTTTCCCCATTTCTTTCCAAAGTACACCCAAATTCCTCATTTCTCACGTCAGCTCCGGGCTCTCGGTAGCAGCCACGTATTGTTTCAGCTCCTTAGCAAGGACCTGGGGACAAATCCTGCTACTACTGGACTGGTATAAATACAGATTTACGCTCCTTTTCCACCAAATCCCCAATTCCAGGCTCTGCTAACCCTGACGTCAACCCTGACGTCCAACTGACCGCGAAGGAAACGGGGCCAAATCCTGATTTCAGCAGCACTGGGGTAAAACCAGGAGGGAAGCGCTGAGCAGGACACAGCTCCGGAGCCTACGGCGACAATTCCCCACTCACCTACAGCATCCGCGTCCCGTGGGGCACCGACCGGCCCGGACGAGCTTCTCCCAGCGGCGATCCTGAGCTCGGAAGCGGCGGCGCGCGGGGCTCAGCCGGGGCAGCTCAGCTCCGTGCCGTGCGCCCCGGCTTGGAGGAGCTTCATGAGTCTGCTCCCCTCCCGGGGCTCCCGCGGCCGCAGCGTCGTCCGTCCCGCCGGGGGAACGTCNGGAGGGAACGGTCTGGAGAGATACTGCGGGAATGACCTTGAGGTGCTTGGCCATCCCTCTTGCTCCAGTATCCAAACCTCACAGGGTTGGGAGCAGCAGGGCAGAGCTGCTGGCCACACAACTTTTGGGATTTTTTCGGCAGGTTTTCTCCCCCGGGACGCGACGCGGGGTCGTGGGGTGTTGCCAAACGGGACGCTGGGCACGGAGCGGCGCTGGGGTGGGCCAAGGGGCTTTGCTGGGTGCCTCCTGCCGCCACATCCCGCCGCGG
>VWZK01010960.1:57097-83047 GCA_013396935.1 Baryphthengus martii
CGGCGGCAGGGGCTGAGATGCCGCCGGCGGGGCCGTTCCCACGGCGGGAGGTTGGGCACTTCCCGCTCCCCCAGGACACGTGGGGCTGTCGGGACCACGGGCAGCGGAAGAGTCGCTTCCCCTTTTTGCCTCTTCGGGCCACCCCACTCTGAGCAGCTTCACCCTCTTCACATCCCCTTCTTCTCCCTCCATCACCAACTCCAACCACATCCCAACCCAACCGGCACCCGGAGCTGGGGGAGCACGGCCCCGAAGCTTTGAGCTTTGCCTCTCCCCCCGCTATCGTCCGTGATCTAGGAAGTTTTAAACAAACAAAACCACAAAACCAGGATAAAACACGAGGGACCTTCGTGCGTGACCTTGCCCGTGCCGGGGCCGGCGGCTTTGCAGGGCTGGCGCGGGGGAAACGGGCAGTTTCCATCGGATAGGAGCCGCCCGGGAGGAAGCCGGTGCCTGCAGACATCTTATCACCCTGACCATCTTTGCTCCGGCGCGCGGGTCTCGCTGATCTGCCCGGCGATCGGCCCCTCCTGGAGTTATTCCTGGATGGCTCCTGTATTCCCGCCGCCTTCCACGGCTGCAGGAAGGAGCTGGGCTTCGGCACTGCCGCGGTGGGAAAGTCAACTCAGAGAGTCATCCAATCGTTCTGGCTGGAAGAGTCTTTGAAGTTCCCGGAGTCCAATATTCCCCCATCCCTGCTAGGGCACTGCGGACCCCTGTCCCTCAGCACCACATCTCCAGGGCTTGGAAACCCCTCCAGGGATCATGGAGACTCCAGCCCTGCCCTGAGCAGCCTGGGCCAGGGGCTTTTTCCAGTGCTCTCTTTTTCAGTGCCCACCCAGAGCTGGGACTGACCTTGGAGGTTTGTTGCTAACACACCAACCCCACCCTAGGCTCTTTTCATCCCAGCATGATTCCTGCCCCGCTCCGGTGCCAGCCCCAAGCTGGGGCAGATGAGGTGGGAATGGGTCCCGAGCTGAACACCACGACTCACGGTCCAGCACCATCCCTGCCCATCCCGGCACAGTCTCCCACCACCCCCTTGAAGCCACACCAAGACTTTCCATCACCACCCCGGACCACGGTCAGGTGCATCCAGCCGCTCCTCAGGCTTTTGCCGGAGAGGGATGAGGGGCTGGATGAGCCCAGCTCTCCCTTCCCTTAGAGCATTGGGATCCAGACTGGTGCTGGCGCAGCGACGGCTGCTCCGTGTGCCGCCCGCCCCCGGCTCGGCTGGGAGCTGACGACGGAGAGCGGCCACGTGCCGGGGAGCCCGACGCGAGCCAAGGGCTGCAGAGGGAACAGAGGAGGTTGTGGCTCCTTCCCTCCTTCCCAGCCACCTAAAAATGGGCAGTGGGAGCTTTTGTCTCCCAAAAAAGAGGATGGAGAAGGGAGGGGGCTCCACATCTGGCCAAGGCTGATTTATTACCCACTTAACTCGGGTGGCTCTCGCTGCCAGTTGCTCTCCTGGGGACCTATCCTGGTGCTGCAGGAAGCAGTGGGACTGCTCAGCACCCCGGTTTCACCTTCCAACACCCCAGGATGGAGCTGGATTTAAGAGGATCTTGAATTACGAGGAGCACCTCCAACAAGTACAGCAGAAATACGCACAGGAGAGGGAAATCAATGTCACCGAGAGGGTGACAGGGTGGGTGGGGGATGTTGGCAGCAGGTGTGGGGGGGAAATATTCCTGCCAGCCTGAGGAGCAGCCCCGAGCTTTATTCCTTGAATCAATCCTGTTAACATGGCAACCGCTTCCGTTTTAACTTGCACGGCCGCGTTCCACCACACGCTGCCCTATCAAGATCTCAGGAAGATCAGAGGCAAAAAAAAAAGAAAAATATGGAAAAAGAGAAGAAAAAAGAGCCACTTCTGCCACAGATCCGCTCCCTGGCAGAGCCAGAGCTCAGCTCAGGATCACAGGATGACCAGAGATGGGCTGAGGAGGGAGAGGACAAGGGGTTGGGACAGGGGATCAGGGGCCCAGGACCACCTGGGCTGGAGCATCTCAGTTGGGTTCATCCACAGCGTCCTCCTCCCTCCGGCGTCACCGTCCTGCTGGGGAAGGGAACCGCTCCCGTACCGAAAAAACCCAATCAGGTCCAAGGGGACAGCTGGGACCTCATGTCTTTTTCCCTTTCTTCTTTTTCCCCTTCTTTTTCTCCTCTTTTTTTGCCTTATTTGCCGCTTTCTTCTCCTCCTTCAGCTCCTTGTACTTCCACTGAGGTGGCTGCAGCAGGTGCTTGTCCTTCACCTGCTGCTTCCGCTCCCGGGGGCCGGTGGACGGGCTCAAGTCTTTGCTCACTTTGATTTTCGGGATGGGCTCTCCGGGGAAGATGATGTTGCTGCGGCGCAGCCACAGGGGCAGGAATCGGAGGAGGCCGCCGGCCGGTCGGCGCGGCGGCAGCAGCCGGATCTCCGACATGGCTTGGCCGTTGCAAGACGACGCACCGGAGCTGGAGCACGAGGTGGGTTCTGATTCGGCATCCGACTCCGGCACGTGCTGCCCGAGGATCTCCGGCACGGATAATCTGCTCTTGCCCACCTCGGGGGGGCTGTCGGGGCAGACGGTTTGGCAAGCGGTGGCCACGAAGGGGCTGGCGAGGGAGGTGGTCATCCTCACCATGTGGTCCATCACGCCGTCATTTTCAGGGTCGTGGGGGAAGTTGAAGGTGAACACGGATCGGATCTTCTCCGATAGCCTCTTGCTCCTGGATTTAGAGCTCAAGGCCTTGGCCACCAGCTCAGCCAAGGCCGGCCACTCGGGCCGGTACCGGCTGCCGAACTGTTCCGCCCGTGGTCGCTGCAGGAGGCTCCGAATCCTCACGACCGTCTGGAAGCGGTCGGTGAAAGACGCCCACTCCCTGGCTGTCTTCCCCTTGACAAAATCCACCGCTTTCAGGTCTGCTCCTGGAGACGCCGGGATACAGAGACCATCATAAGGTGTGTCAACGTCACCCATTCCCCCCCAGAACGCTGGAAAAAAATCCCTGAGGAGATGCTCACCAGCCAGGAGCAGGGCGGCCACGCAGTCCTCTCGCCCCTGCACCGCGGCCTTCATCAGCGCCGTCAGGCCCCGCGGGTCCCGCTTGTCCACCTCGAGGGCGGGGTAGTAGTTGAGGAGGTAGTTGACGATGGTGATGTGTCCTTAACAGCCAGAGAGAAGCTGCGTTAGAGTTTCAACAGTTAACGGGTGGGACCTGCTGATGTTGGAGAAGAGCGGTTTGCGACATCTCGTGAGGAGGACGAAGCGGAAGCTTGGAGAGGTCAGGACTGAAAGGGGCTGGGGGCTTAGTTTGGGTTGGGTTGAGGGGAGCCCAGTTTGGGTTGGGTTTGGCCTTGCGGGGACCAGCTGCTTCGTCAGAGAATGCACAAAAGAGTCCAAAACTGAAAAAAACCCCCATCGATTTCAGCAAGAATGAAGGGGAAATAAAGGGTGGCCACCCCACTTTGAGACCCTCCTGCTCTCCCCTGCGGTTTACCAGGGTGGAAGGAGTTGGGTTCTCCACTGTGAGTGGAGATTTGGTCCCTACGTGTGGCCTTTTCCAGCTCGGACCCCGTGTGCAGATAAACCACGGCAGCTCCCGGGGCTTTTCCGGAGCACCTGGGGTGGCTCCAGCTGCTCAGACATCACCAGACATCCCTGCTGTAAGAATGTCCATTTTTGCATCGTTTACCCGGTTTTACCACGGTGCTGAGATGACCCTCCCTGTCTAAGCTGATGGGTCACGTCCCTCGGGATCCTCAGACTTTCCCAACACCTCATTTCAGGATTTTTGGAGGGGAGAGGCGTGGAGGGCGGGGGTGGTGGTGGTGACGTCGCTGCCACGGTGCCCACCTGCCTGGGCTGCCATCATGAGGGCCGTGTTCCCGTCCTTGTCCTGCTGGTTGATGTTTATGTAGGGGCACTTCTGCAGCACGGACACGATGTCCACGAAGCCCTTGTAGCAGGCGACCATCAGCCCATTCTAGGGAGGGAGGGGTGCTCAGCACCGTGGCTGGCACAGCACCATCCTTCCCACCACCGCAGCTCCCCCCCCCGCCCCCATTTCTCCTCCCCACTCCAAACTGGACAGACCAGGTTCTGCTCCATCGGATCAACCCCAGAACCCCCATCCCTTGTCAAAACCACCCCATCAAGGACTCTCCATCCTGATTTAGCAGCCCCCAGTCCTTAGGATCCACCTGTTCCTGGGTAATCCTGTCTCTGCTCCGCAGGGTGCTCGCCCAGACACTCACCCGCCCGTTGATGTCCGTCTCCGTGGCCTCGCTCCGGGTCACCCCGAGCTCCAGCCTCTCCTGCACCAGCTTGGCATCGTTTCTGGCACAGCACTGGTAGAAGCTGAGGTCCTCAGCACCACCTCCTCCCAGGGAGAGCTCGTAGCAAGGGTAGACGGAGTCGTCGGACAAGATGCTGCTGGTGTCCGAAGGCTCCGACTGGTCAACATCCTCCTCCTCTTCTTCCTCCTCCTCCTCCTCGTAGTGCAGCTCTGGATCGGAGGCATCCAGGCTGGAAGCGGGGGCTGCAGCACGTTCTCCTCCACCGCAGGCATCTGTCATCCGGCCCGGCTGGGGGGAGCGAGCCCAGCTTGGCCCCGAGCCCTCCCTGGAGCCCGGAGCCTCTCCCGGGGGGAACGAGGGGGCACTTCGGGGCTGTTCACTCCCCCCTGTGCAGACACAGAGCGGGTGTGGGAACCACGGGAGCTCCGATGTCCCTCATCCCGCTGGGAAGCCTCAGCTGGATCCCAGCCTCCAGCACATCCCAGGGGTCCCTTTTCCATCCTCTGCCCAGCGCGAACGCCGGCACCGGGCACTGGGATGGTGCAAAACCCCAGGAAGGGGCAGGGAGCAGCTCCCCACGGCATTGTCTCCAGCACAAAGCAGGAAAACGGGGCGTCCCTTGGGAGTTTGAAAGGTGGATAAATATCCTACAGTCTGGGTGTGAAAACCAGTGGAGTGGGGAGACTGGGAATGTCTCTGGGGTGGTAGGGACTGATGCCGACCTGGGCAGGGATGGACCCAACCAGAGCCTGGCAGTAGAAATTAAATCATTTTGCTTCTAAGCAGGAGCCAGTTGTGAATTCACTGGTTCCATGAAAAGCAGAAATCCCCCCCCCCCACCAATTCCATTAAACTCTCCTACCCCTCTTGGACACCCCAAAGGCTGCTCTGAAGGACTAGAGACGCTCTTCTCCCCGCTCCCTGATCTTACCTGGGGCTGCTCAGCCCTTCCCTGCCCAGGTTCCTCGTCAGCTGGGCAGCATCACGACCCCAACCGGGAAGGAAAACTTCAGGAGAGACTCCGAGGAAGAGGCTCCGGCTCCGCGGTGGCCTGTCGGCACCAAAGCTGTGATAACCTGCACGTTGACGCGGGTGCCGCTTAAACCCAGGTGCCTTAATTTAAACTGTTGCTTAAAATGGCTCCATCCAGCCTGAGCAGGATCAGAGCCGCTCGGGTAGGATTTAAGCATCTTTAGCTGACGAGCTGCTGGGAGACCTGGGCTGTATTTATTTTTTTTTTTCTGTACCTGCCTCACCTCGGTAAGAAGGTACTGCCCCAGCAGCTCAGCTAAAACCCTCACCAGTTCCCTTCCAGCTCCTTTTAGATGAGGGTGAATTTGCTGCTCAGCTCCACCTGGGGATCTGCTGCTGCTTCAGCCAAGGGCACCAACACCTGAAGCTGGGCGGGGACATTAAATAATCCTGTGACCCCCTCCCCAACCTTGAGAGGTGTTTTGGAGCCTCCAGCCCCTTCCTCTGGTCACCAGAGAGCTCAGGGCAGCCTCAGCAGAGCAAAAACCGGTTTCTTGAATTCCATGTGAAACTTGACTGCCCTCTTATCTTCATCTTTAAAGGTTGTTGGGATGTGGGGATTTTTATTTTAGTGGTTGCTTGGGTTTTTTTTTTTTTTTGTGTGTTTTCTGAAGTTGAGGGGCCAGCTGGCCTGGGGGAGCTGGGAAAGGGCACTTTTAGTCCTCGGATCAGCTATTTTCACGGCAAACCCCTCCCTGAGTTTGGTCCCAAAGCAGATTGTGGGAGGCCGCGTTCTCCATTTAAAGCAACTGCTAAGGCAGAGTCCCAAAGGTCGCTCCGCTTGGCTCCTTCAACGTGACAACACGGAGCAGATGAAGGATCCCAGCTGCTTCCTCCGTGCTGGGCGCATCCTGCCGGGAAGCGCGAGCTGAGGATCTCGATGCTGAACATCAGGATCCTGATGCCAAACGCCGCGGAGCTGGAGCTGGGCTCTGCTCCTGCACTGTCCTCCCAAGCCCTAGTGTCACCTCCATCATGTCCAGCCCTTCCAGGGGCCAGGAACCACTCCGAGCCCTTTGGCGTCGCACGTAGCTGGGCTACCAGCTCCTTCTGGGTTGCCCCGTCTGGGAAACCCCCAGAGGTGGGAGGGGGAACCTCAGCAGTGCCAGACCTCCTATTACAGCACCTGGAACCCACCCTCAGTGCCAGACCCCTCATTGCAGCACCTAGAACCCACCCTCAGTGCCAGACCCCTCATTGCAGCACCTAGAACCCACCCTTGCCCCTCACACTGGGGCCGAGCCCTCAGCTCCCGCTGCACCGGCGGGGACAGCGCGGCCAGCGCGATGTCACCCCGGTGTGACACCTCCTGCCCCACGGCCACCCTCCCGCCACCACCTTATCTCGGGAGAGGACCGGGAGCAGATTTAGGGCTTAGGGAGTTATCTGAGGAGCTCGGCGCCGTAATCTGCCGCCCGCCGCAGGCAGGAGGCTCTGAGCCGGTTGCGTAAGGAGCAGCTCCGGGGAGCCGCGGGCTCAGCCCGGCCGCCGTCCTCCCCGTTTCCCGGTGCCTTCGGTGGGGTCGGATCGGGCGAGGAGCTGTCCCCAGCACGGCGCAGCCCCGGCGGGGTGGCCGGGCCCTGAAGGAACCCGCAGAGGTGGCACCGAGGGACGTTTCTTGCAGGGCTTTTGGCTGCTGGTGGGGCTTTGCAAAGCTGCCGGTTGCCACAAGGGGATGCCGGAGCCCGCGGGAGGCGGCTGAGCCCCGGCCGGTCGCGGTCACTCCTCCCGGGGCTACCGGGCAGCTCCGGGCCGGTGCTCGCTGCTTCCAGCCCCCTCCTTGTCCTCCTACCGGGCTGGAAAAACTCATCTGACTTCTCAGAAGGCAGAGAGCAAGACGGGTTTTGGTCTTATATTATTATTATTATTTACTTTTTAAAGAGATTTTTACATAGATGTCACAGCATCCTTCCAGATGTGCTGGCATCCTCCCAGATGTGGTAGCATTGTCCCCGACCTCATAGCATCCTTCCAGATGTGCTGGTTTCCTCCCGGGCATCACAGCATTCTCTCAGCTCTCCTGGCATCCTCCTAGATGTCAAAGCATCTGGCCAGATGTGAGGACATCCTCCCCAGATGTTGCAGCATCCTCCTACATCTCATGACAACCTCTCAGGCTTCATTGTACGTACCTGAGCCTCACCGCCTGGGAATCTGTTCCTTAAGGACATCCTGGGCAGAGGGAGGGACGAAGGGAGGGAGATAAATGACTCTACAGACGCGGGGAACCAGTTGTGAGGAGGAAGATGGTCCTGCCCAGAGCATCCATCGCCAGGCTCTCCCTGTGAACCTGCTCACACTAAATCACAGCTGACGCTCCGGAGCATCCGTGCCGGTCGGGGAGCTGGGAAGGGGGCCGGGGGACAGCCCTGATCTTTCACCCCTTGCCCAGGGTCCGATCGGGAGCACCGAGCCCGGTGGTCTGGCCCAGGTCACTCATCCCTCACCGCCCGGTCATCTCCATCACAAAACCCGGGCGCAATAACTCAGCATGGAAGGGAAGTGGAGGGCGTTGATTTAAACCCGGGGCCGGGCTCTCCTCACCCCGCTCCTCCTCGCCGTGGGCAGGGCCGGGTCACGGCCGAGGGCAGCTCCTGCCCCGCGAGCAGGACGCGGTGACTCGGCCGCATCCAGCCCCGCTGGGTGACACCCAGGGAAGGAACCGAGCGGGTACCGTCGGGGCCGGCGGCCGGAGGGTGAGGAGGCGGCTGGTTTGTCACAGCCCCTGCTCCCAGAGCGGTCGTAAATCAGCTGCGGGGGTCGCCCTGCGAGATGACAAAGCCAACCCTTGGCAGAGGGCCGGCAGCTGGTGCAACCTGGGGGTCGAGTGGTGATTTACACCCAGCCGGCTGTGCCAGGGGTTGGGTACCGACAGGAGGTGGTACTGACAGGCAGCTGGTACTGACAGGCGGCCAGTAGGGACAGGCAGGTGGTACCGACAGGCAACTGGTACCAACAGGCGGTGGTATTGACAGGCGGTCAGTACCGACAGGGGGCCGGTACGGACAGGCGGCCGGTACCACTGCGCTTCCCGCACAGGCAGCTACACCCGGTGCCAGCAGGAGCTGCCGGAGGTTTGGGGGCTCAGGGCTCTGAGGATTTTGATGCCACGGTGCAAAATCCCACCCTCTGCTTTTTCTCTGCACGGCCGGAGACCGATCCAACCGCCTCCGCCGCTGCCGGCAGCTCTTTGCCCTACCCAAAACACTCTGGAGAGGGGATCACCCCCTGCAGCGGGTCCCGCCGTGCCGAGGAGTGTCCCCCCCTGCCACGAACGTCCCCCCCTCTGCCACCGGTGAGGACAAAATGGTCAGAGCATCCAGCACACTCTGCTAATCCCCTCGGGAAACTGCTGCCCACGGGGCTTGGGGGGCGGTGGGACAAGGATCCCGTGTTTTGGGCCCGCCCGGTACCGCGCCAGGACATCCCCGGAGGAGACACGCGCGGAGTGAAGGAGCAACACGGCTGGTGGCTCCAGCACGTGCTCTAAACCGAGGGATTTCAGCGGGATTTACCTCGAATGCACGGTAAGACCATAAACCGCCTTAGCCGGGGCCGTGGGGCAGGGGTGTCATCACCTCCTGCCTCGGGCCCGAGGGAACAGGCAGCAGGAGAACGGGGGTAGCGAGGAAAAGTTCCCTTGGGTGGGAAAAAAAAATCACAAAATGAAAAGAAAATCTGGATTTTGTTCCTTTATTTTACCCAGAGTTTGGCACGGTGCTGGCAAAGTGGGATCTGGCTCTGGTAGAACCCGGCTTTGCTGCCTCTAAAGGACTCGGGCACGTTTGTTCTAAGTGATTTTTTCCCCTCCTTTTATGAGATTTTTACCTTTGTTTTTGTAGTCCGGCTTGAGACCGCCACAACCAGCAGCCCTGAGCCCCAGCCAGCGGAGAGCCGCTGGATCCAGGGCATCCACATGGATCAGGATGGGACCCTGGCCACCAGGTTCTCAAACCAGCCCTGCGTGCGGCCGGACACGGCCCCTCGGAGCTGCCCATCGGCCAAGTCCGGGAAGGTCTCCCCGAAACCACAGCCCAGGCTCCGGTTGCTCCGATTCCCACCCCGCCGCCGGCCTTTTTAATTTAGGACCTTGGGGTTAAAAAAAATAAATAAATGCCGAGAGAGAGGCTTTTCTGATTAAATTACAGCTGGTCAGTGCCGGAGCCAGAGATCAATTTCAATTTCTCCTTTTTTTTTTTTTTTTTTTTGGGAAGGGTGGGAAGCACCGGGAAAGGCACAGAAAATGAGGGGAGAAAAATCAGACTTGCTAATTCCCCGGCTGTAATTACACCTAAAGAGAGAGGGTGCCACGTGAGGTCCCTGGTGGGCCAGCAGTAATTTAGGGCCGCTTTGCGAGGCTTCCATGAAATTTGGAAGGAGAGGGGCTTTCTCCCCCCCCTCTCCATTCCCCTCCTCTTCCCGGTAATTGTATTTCTGGTGCCGCAGATGGTGCTGGCTCCGGATCTTCGCTATAAAGAAGATGGATCGCGGCACGCGGAGGCAGGCGAGGTGACGGCATCGCCTTCCTGATGAGCATTATCCATCAGGACCTTTACGAGGCAGCGGGAACCGGGACAATAAGGAATTACCCGGCAGGTAAAGGCCGCCACATCCCCTGGCCCTGTCCCCGGCCGGTTGTCCTTGCCTTTGCTTGTTTTGGGTTTTTTTTTTCCAGCATGGTGTCCACCGTATCCTTCAGCCTCCCCAAATCTCCATAAAAATGGCTCTAACTGGAAGCCAGGGAAGGGTGATGTGGAATCGAGGCGGTTCACACACGGAGCTGCCCAATATTTGCCTGATATTCGGGATATTTCTTGAAACCATCATCTTGGAAAGACCCTTTGGGTCATGGGTTAGGAAAGGGCTGAGGAAGAGCCTCCAAAGAAAAGCCTGGAAATGAGCCCAAGCTCGGCAGGGAAGGTCCCATGGGCTGGTGGTGACCATGAGGGAAGGAATTGATTTGGTTTTTTATGCTCACGAAGGATTTTTCCAGCAGCTCCGTGTGATCCTCGGCCGGGGAAAAGCAGTCCTTGGTGTGGGAGTGGGATGAAGGGTGGGATGAAGGGAGGGATGAAGAGGAGGATGGGAGGTGGGATGGAGAGTGCAATAAAAGGTGGATTGAAGGGAGGGATGAAGGATGGCGTGGAGAGTGGGATAGAAGGTGGGATGGAGAGTGGGATGGAGAGTGGGATAAAAGATGGGATGAAGGGTAAGATGAAGGGAGGGATGAAGAGTGGGATGGAGAGTAGGGTGAAGGGTGGGATGGGAGGTGGGATGGAGCGTGGGATAAAAGATGGGATGAAGGGAGGGATGAAGGGTGGGATGTCCCAAGCTCGGGAGGGAGCGAGGCCAGAGCCGGGTTTGGTGATTTACCGGCTGTGACAGGGGTGGCGGAAGATGATGGATAGGAGGTGGGAATCGCCGCTCCCCAGCTGGGCTCGGCTGGTGTCAGCGGAGGGGACCGGACGTCCCCAGCTATTTATCATCTTTCCCCAGGCCCCGGTAGCGCCGTGAACACCCAGTGCCCGGCACACGCCGGGCGGATTAACCCTTTCCGAGGATACCTGGGGATGAGTCTCTGCTTCCTGGATTTTGGAGACAGCAGGAGGAGGGGGTTTTGCTCTTGTTTTTTGTCCCAAACCATCCACAGATCAGGGGGAGGGAGGGGTGTTGCTGGAAACAGGCCGAGGCTGGGCAGGCTGGTTCCCGCATGGAACACAGAGTTTCCCTCCTCTTTTTTTTTTTTTCCTTTTCCCAGTCTTTTTGGAGCTTTTTGAGGCTGTGAAGAGTGAGCAGCACCAGGCTGAGGCCGGCAGCTCATCACAGCAGTGAGGGTGATGAGCCCCAGCACCACCCACGCAGGGAGGGGAGGTGATGGGGGGAAGTGGGAGAAAGTTGTGACCAGCAACTGGGACACCCCCCAGTCCCAAACCCCCGGGCGCTGCCGCTCCCTCCTGCAGCTCCTCGGCCAGCGCCGCCTTATTAGATTTGGCCAAAAAAAAAAAAAAAAATATGAGGGGGGTGTTTGGAAGGTTAATTAACACAAGGCAGCGCAGCCTGGGAACGCGGCGGCGCCGGCGGGTGAGCCCTCGGCCGCTTGAGTTCAGGCTGTCCAAGTGAAATAAAACCTGCCCCAGCACCCACCGTGCGCCCAGGACCACCCTGGTCTCACAGCTCCGTGGTCTCCTCCGGGCAGGATTCGACCCGGCACCGTCTGATCCTTCTGTGCAGCCTCAGAGCGTCCCCGATGCGATGCTTCCCAGTTATCCCAGTCCTGTAGGTACTGGGTGTATAGGGGACCTGCCTCATCGATGGGAAACCGAGGGATGAAGGTGGGAAGGGAGTTGGCCGAAGGCAGGAGAGCTGGGAGGCTGCTCACTGGTGAGAAGCCACCTCATCCCCCTGCCTGGGTGCTGCTCCTCACCCCACGTGAGCCCCAAAGATCAGATGAACCCAGTGACAGTCCCTCACGGTCCATTTTGCGCAGGACAACGGATTTTCCTTCAACATAAATGGCATCTGGAGGAAAATCCTGGATCTGGCAGCTCAGCCGGGGGGTTCTCCTCCACCCTCACCGTGCTGGGAGATACTGGGTGCCCTCTCCGGGCTGGGATGGATAAAAGAAGGGGCAAAGAAAGCTGAACCGGAGCCCAGGTGCCTTCGGGGGCGGCGATATCGAATAATCCACGGCTGTTTATAGCAAACATACCGAGCGGCCGCGGCCACTCGTCCCCTCCCGCTTCCCCCGCCAGCCCCGTCTGCGCCTCGGGGAGCGGCCGGTAGCGCGGCGCTCCCATTCCTGTCGTGTTTTACACGGCCGGGCATGTGGTTATATTTTGTTTTGCCAACCTTTGCTTTCCCCAAAGGAGGGAATGAAAGGGCCAGTGTGCCGCCAATTTACGGTGCCTCCCGAGAGCCCCACGGCTGCCGAAAAAAGCAGATGCCTTCTGCTTAATCTGGCCTGTTGCTATGTAAACCTCCTCCCGGCTTTGATGTCCCCTATAAATACTCCATGTGTTTCCAATAAACTGGCATTTTTATCACTGGAGCTGTTAAAGGCAGATCTGTGTCGGATTTGTCCCTGGGCTCGGCCGGGGCTTCGCTGGGGATCACCTCCCTGCCCTCCTCAAGGGGCTCATTGTACCTGGGGACGGGGGCTCCGGGACTGGGAGGGGGCTGCCGCAGCCATGGCACCTCTCCCGGCTCCGGCACGATGCTCCCAGGGGAAGGTGCTGCTGCCTGGGTCCTGATCCATCACCATCCAGGGCTGATCCCTGCGCTGAGATCCCCACGGCCCGGGGGATCCTTAGAGGGGGGTCAGCCCCTGCCCAGTCAAGGCTCCCCCTCCCAGTTTGGCCTCTCCAAAAGCGCTGCTTGTACTTTTAAGTGCCTCTGGCACGCCAACAGCACCCCCGGGCTCCCTGGAGCTGATCTCAGGCATTTTTTTTTTTCTCCCAACCCCTAATTTTGTAGCTTAAACGATGCGATGGCAAAAAAAAACAAAAAAAAAACCTGATGTCCTTCCCTGAGGTGTTGGGAAGAGCCCCACTTCCCCTGCTCACAAACACCTTCTTCACCACCCCGTAGCTCCTTCCCCCCCTGACCCTTTCTCCGGTATAAATCTCTCTGATGATCTTTGTCACCCCAAGGACAGAGCACAACCCCTCCTGCCCCAGCTCAGGGCGCCTCCTCCACCACGTTCACGGGTCGGTTCCCCGTTCCCTGCAGCGGGTGCTGCCGGTGAGGCTCTGGGGCGCTGCGCCCCGATGGCAGGTTCCTGGAGGAGCTGGGTCACGGCTGGAGCACCAGCCCCGCTCCTCTTTACAGGAGGAGAGGATCTGGGGGGGGTCTGCAGAGGGGTGAATAAGCCCCCCCATGTCCTGGGATGTTCGGGGATGGGGTCTGAGCGTGAGCTGTGCCGGGGACGCTCGCGTGGTGGAGCTGAGATGGATGTGGATGAGGTTGCAGAGGGGCGTTGGATACGGATGAGGTTACTGTGCGTCTGGTCTTCCCCCAGAGCTCTGCACGCTGGCTGTGAGTGTCACTGTACGCCGTCACCGGGCCAAATTCACCCTAAGAGACCCTGGTGGGGCCGTTTTAAACCTTTCTGGCCTCGGATGCTCCTGCAAAGATGAGGCTCAGGCCCGTGGGATGTCCTCCTGGAGCTGCATCCTCCTCCTACCACCACATCCCCCCACCCCGGGGCTTCTGCCTCTTCCACGCTGCCTGGAGATGAAGGTCTGGTTGCGTTCCCGCCGCTCCGGCGTCCCCATCCCGATGCCGCACGCGCGGAAGGCACCTTCACGGACCATCCACCCGGCAGGAAGCTGAGCTCCCCAGCCAAATCCAGCGGCAACTGGGAGCAACCAGCCTCTGCGCCCCGTCGGGAAACAGGGGGAGGGGTTGTTGTGGGGTTGCTTTAACTCCCTGATTTTGGCTTGAAACGTGGTGTCAGGAGCCGGGCTGATATATGCTGCCGGAGAAGGGGTCGGCAGCGCCGGTATTCTTTATTTTGACAGGGCAATGAAAGTGTTATGTAGTCGTGACGCCTCCCCGCTGCTCCACCCCCCTCGGCCTTTATCAACCTGAAAGAGCCCAGGAGCCTATTTATAACCTCAACCCGAATTGTGCGGCGCATGGGGAAGGGCCCACAAAGAGCGGTGATTTATGAACGTGGAAAAAAAAAACCAAAAAAAACACAAAAATACAAACCCTCAAAAAAACCCAACAAACCAACAATGCGGACCCTCCACGCTCTCCCCCAGCCCAGAGCGGAGACCCCAGCGCTGCGGGGACGAACCTGGAGGGGTTCAAAATGTCCCTGGGTGAGGTGAAAGCAGCTCCTGTGCGGGTTTTGGGGGGGTTGAGATGGGAAATTGGAGCTTCCCAGGCACCTGATCCCTCCCATCCGTGGTTCTATAGGTGCTGCTGCGTGGACCAGATGTTCTGCTCCGTCCCGTTGGGATTCGCAGCCGTCGTGGGTGGGTTGGGTTGGATATCACGAGGGGCTTCGCACCCTGGTGCTCTCCCCGCGCCGCCGCTCCCCTCCAGGCATCCCCCAGCCCCTTGCTAAAATTATTTTAGGGGTTTTCCCATGGATTGCTTGGCTAAAAAGTTGCTAAAATGATTTTAGGGGTTTTTCCATGGATTGCTTGGCTAAAAAGCTTTCTGCCGGCGCATCGGGAGCGCTGACAGATTGTAAAGCCCCTCGTTACGGAGCGGGAGGGAAGGGGAGGGGAGGGCCGGCAGCGGAGCTTGTCTCTCCAAGGTCAAACCGCTTCCATTCCTCACCCTCGCCTTTCTAAGGACGCTGTCACGGAGCGGCCGCGTCGGAGGGGGAAGGAAAGCGGCCGCCGGGCTCGGCTCCGCGTGCGGACGCCCCCCGGCAGGGTCTTGGGGGTGGGTTTGCAGGGACTGCGACCCTCCTTGGCCCTGGTTAAATCCCAATATCCGCCGTCATCGATGGCAATTAACCTTTTTAATATACTTTTAGGGCTGGGAGCAGTTCAGAGGAGAGTGTCCCAGCTGTCCCTTGATGCGTTGGGTCTCAGGGTGGGGTTCCCTGTCCCTCCCGCCCTCCCGTATCCCAGTGCTCTGGTCTCATTTTCCTCTTTTTTCCCTGGGGAGCAGCCAAGGTGGGGATGGTGACGCCGATGGCATTGACGGGCCTCTTGCCGCTTGTCCATCTATCGGGTTATCGCTGGTGACACCCGAATTTGGCGCTGGGAATGCCTCCCTTCGGCTCTGTCACACGTCGACGGCTGAAGCAACCCAGTAGGGTTTGGACTTTCTCTGCCTAATTACTGCCAGATTGCTCAGCCCCGTCCCCAGGGGGATGTGGTTGTGGGTGTGGGGAGCCAGGCTGGGCAGTTCCATCTCTCCTGAGCTTGGGAAAACTCCACCTCGTCCCAGTTTCACCGTGACTGGTCCCTACGGAGAAAGAAACAGCACCGGAATCAGCCTATTAGGGATTTCCAGCGCAAAAGGGTCTGGAAGCGGAGCTGAGCGGTGCAAAACGGTCCACGAAGGACGCTCGACCTGCTGGGGGAGATCTCCTCCATCTCCCCACCTCCGAGGGTTGATGTGCTGGGTCCCACCGCCCGCCGGTGTCGGGCCCTGAGCTCCCCGCTCCCGGCGCAACCCCCACGCTGCGGTTTCGCCGCTGAAAGAGCTTAACGAGGGTGTTTCTTCTATCTTAACTAATTTATTCTCGTGTACACGGAGGTCAGGCAGGGTGCAGGGAGCTGCAACCCGAGTGAGAAAAGCTCTTGACAAGGGAGATCTTGCTCTGCTTTCCGTCAAGCGTCAGCCCCGTCGCCATCAGCCCTTTCCCTTCGGTGTCGCAGTTCCCTTCGGCTGTCGGGTCGGGCTCGAGGTGCCGGCTCCCAGGCCACGATTGAGCTGCGGCACCGACAGGACTACCCGGAGCTGGGGGGAGGAAATCACAATAAAGAGATTTTTTTACGAGGCAGCTGCTCGCAGAGGCTCCTTGGGGGAGAAGCAGATCCAGGTGCCGCACTCAACCGAGCACGAAAAAATAGCAGAGGGGAAGGGCGAGAGCTGCCGCCGCCGTCCCCCGGCTTCTGCCACGGGGGGGAATTCCGGAAGCTCATCTTGTATCCCCAAATATTAGGGACACGGCCCAGGGGATGTGGCTGGATGGACAGGACATGCTGAGGAAGGGAGGAGGTGAAGGAGCTGCTGGGGCACGTTTCTCCCTCCCCCTTCGCACAATCATCTGAAGGGGCTTTTGACCCCACTCGCCCTCGTTGCGTCTGCAACAGGGAAGAGGTTTGAGGTCCTGCGTCTGCCTTCTGAAATCCACTCGTCAGTGCTCCTTCAGCTGGGAGCAGACCTGTGGTGTCTCCTCCCTCCGATCCCTTTGGTGGGAGGAGCTGGTATGAAACTCCAATGGATGGGAAATGCCACCATCCAGGGTGTTGGACCAGTGGTCACCTCCTCAGCCCTCTTCTGCTTCCACCACAGCCCAGAAGAAAAGTTGCTTTTTCCAAAACGGAACCGACTTTGAAGCCCAGAGCTGTAGAAACTTCAGATTTGGGACTTTCTTTGTCAAAATACTCTTCTTCTCTCCCGGTTTCTAGAGGTCAGTAGGCACATCTGCCATGTGTTTGAAGTCCTGCTACCTAACCCAAAGTCTTGCAGGAAGTCAAGAGGTTCCTCAGTGGAGACATTCAGAACGTCGGTAACAACGCCCGCCCAGAGTTCATGTTTCATTGCGCCTTGATTTATCATCCCTTGAGTTAATTATTGACCTTAGCTTTGCCTTGGTCAATATTTACCTCCCCAGGTCAATAAATCTTGACGTTCACCTCAACAGAAGTCAATATCTCCTTAGTGTTTATCTATTCCTTCTGTTGCTAATTTTGCTGAAAGCTTTTATTTATTCTTTCGGAGCGCGCTGCCTCGGCGCAAGGCCCGTGCCCAGAGGAGCAACCTTTGTTTATCCGCTACCAACGAAGCCTTTGCTGCTCTGCCGTGACTCAGGTGGGTCATCACGGACACAAACCATGGGTGGCATCGCTCCAGCCCAGGCAGGACACTGCTTGCTTTCATCTGGCTGGTCAGATCCGGCCAATTCTCGATCACCAGTGGATGGAGCTGACAGCTTTGCTGGGATCGCAGCCTGGCTGCTGAGAAGACCACGTGTTCCTACCATCCAGGATTGGAGCTGGGCAGATCTTGGGGCAGGAGGAAGAAGAAGCAAAGCACATCCTCCAGTGTTTATGGCAAAGTAGGGCAGCTTTTGAGGAGGTCATCCCAGCTTTGCTGCTTGGTCTTTGAGCTTTGTGAGCACCTTGTGGGTGTCATTCTCATGACCCAACAGAGGAGACCCATCTCTGATAGGGATGGATGAGGGAGTCATGACCTTAAAGATGATGTTTCCATGGTCTGAATAATCCTCTCCTCTGAATAGAGAATCCCTGAGATCTAAATTGCTCCCCATTCCTGTCTCAAAAGCAGGTGCCCCTCGTTGTGCCCTCACCCTTGGCCACCATGAGGGTCTGGGGGTCCTTCCAGGCGCCGCCTCTGCCCCTGGAGCCCGTTCTTCCCTTCTCTCCATTAAATGGAATTAGATTAATTGCTGCCACATCTCTGTGGCCCTGTCCCCTCGCCTTTTGATTACCCCTTGACAAAGATTAATTGGAGCGGCCGCGGGAGGCTGCGGGCGCGGGGAGGGTGCGAGAAGCACTTTCGGTGCGGGTGTGAGCGGGTCGTGCACAGCGCCGGGGGCCCGAGCACCTCCTGTGTGCTCCGGCTGTGCCGCGGCCGGGTGTCCTGGCCACCGTCAGCAGAAAACCCCTGGAGGCACAGAATGTCACTTGTAGCTCCTGGGAATCCTCCGTCGTCTCTCGGACACTGGCACATGCGGGCACAGCCGCCCTCCAGCTGATGCTTGTCCACAGCAGTGGCACGTGCCTAGTGCTGGCCGTTTGGTTCGGAAGCAGAACCACATCCCCATCACCCTCTGGCATCTCAGCCCAAATCTCAGGTCTCTTTCAGCCAGGGCAGGTACTGGAGAGGACCTTGGCTGGGATGGAATTTCTGGATCTTCAACAGTGCTGAGCGGCGGCAGGGATGGGAACGGGGTCTTCTTGTTCTGAGGGCTGGTGCTGGGACACGGTGGCTGGAGGCTGGACACGTTGGCTGGAGGTGGGACATGGTGGCTGGAGGTGGGACGTGGTGGCTGGAGGCGGGACACATTGTCTGGAGGCAGGGCATGTTGGCCGACACGTTGGCTGGAGGTGGTTGATGACACGTGGTCTCACGGATTCCCCTCTCTGATCCCTGATGTCATCTACAGCGCCTGGGCTCCTGAGTCTGGGACAAGCCCTGCTAAATGCTGGATTTTGCAGCGTCAGACACAGCCAGAGATTTTTGCCTTGCAGCCACCCGATTTGGGCACCGATTTATTCGGAAGCTCCTCGCCTCTCGTTACGCGTCCCCTTGCCCGCCAGGACCCTTCGCCGTAATCCCTAATCCCTCTCCTCCTGTGAGGAGGAGAAGGGGAATAAACTTCCATCCCTGGGCTCCCGCCTCGAACTTTTAATATTTTAATTGAGTGAATTGACCTGGAGTTGTCCATTGAACTCTGCCCGACCTTTTAAATAACAGGTCAAGGATTTAGCTTTGCCGCGCTGACCTCTTCCCTTATCTGCTAATGCTGCTCCTCTCTCAATTAGCTGCCGTCCCCCCGACCCAGGGAAGTTGGGACCTCTTCGCAGGCATCAGGGTGGCTTCCTCCAGGCGCGAGTGGGCGACGCCATCTCCACAGCTCTGGAACGGGGATCATCGGGGCACCCGTGGGCTTGGCGGTCACCGTCCTTCTTCTGGGATGGGCCTCCAGGTGGGGATGTCCACCAGGGCACCAGCACGCAAGGGAAGCTTCCTCGTCGATCGCTCATGGGGGCAAGTGAGGTGTGGCAGAGGGAAAAGACAAGATGAAGCTGCTGTGAGGGTCTTGTGGCAGCTCCAGGCTCGTCAACCATGTTGAGGAGACTTCAAGGGCACTTCCCTCATTTCCCTGGATGTTATAAGTCATCAAGAGCAACAACTGGAGAGCCCAGCTCTTCTGCTGAACCAAAGGAAGGTGGTACCTTTGGACCAGCTCAAGCTACTGCTGTGGCCCAGCCAGAGCATCCTTCCCAAGGATGGTGGTGGTAAACACTTTCTAGGAGAGTCAGAAGAGATTTTTTGGTGTTGCAGAGGATCTGGGAAGCGAGACCCTCCACAACCCCACCAGCTTGAGCAAGAGGTCCTGTGCCGTGAGCTAAATGAGCCTCTGCAGATCCGTCACGCTCTGTGAGCCCAGGAAGCTCTCTCCTGTGTCCGGAAGGTGGACTCGTGTCCGGACGAACCGTTGGGGCTTTCGAACCTCTCTCTCTCGGGCCCCTCGTTAGAGGTGGGAGCCCATTCCTCAGGCTGTGACCCTCTCCCACCCAACCCAGCTGGTTTGTCCATCTCCTCGGCGAGGCGGCCGCCGCCTTCCCGGGCGGCATCGTTTCACTTTTACAGGGAATCCGAGGGAGGCGGCGGAACAAATGGGCAGATTTGCAAACCCATCAAACTCTGCCGGGTCCAGTTTTTCTCTGGGCTGAGAGCTGGGCTTGGAGAACAAGCCCGGCCTGGGTTCCCCAGCCCGGTTAAATTAACACTGGGCTCTGCATTCCAGAGTATAAATATCTGCCATTGTAGTGCTGAGGAATGCGAGCGCGTTGGAGGCTAAAATTAAAGAGCTGGGCCGAAGGCATCTCGGGTTACCAGAAACAAGACTCCATTGTGCTCCCGTTGGGGCTTCGCCGCCGCCGCTGCCGCCGCCGCGCGGGGAAGTGGACTCGGAGAGTTTAGAAACCGCCTGGGTGAAACGCAAGGGGCAAAAAAAAAAAAAATAAAATGACTTCATTTTTATATGTATCTTGAGCCAACCCCCTGCCAGGGATTGCCGCTCTGGAGGGGAGGGTGTCCCACCAGGCGCTGGGGACGACGGGTGGAGGATGCTCTGAGGTTTCGCAGTGTTTTCCGAGCGGATGCTCCGGTGTCCCCTCCTCTTTTCCAACCTCAACTCTCCCTGTCTTTGAGGATGCGCTTAAACGGAACCCCTCTGAGGCTCGTGTCGCAAGGAGGAACGTGCTGCAAGACCCCGGCCCCGTGCGCGGCCCCGTCCTCGCCCGGCCCTCAGCGCGGCCGTTGCTCATGTCGCTCCGCTCTGTTTCACACGCGGAGCCAGAGATGCTGGGCTGGTGTTTACTGGCAACGAGGCCGCTTGTGCAGAGGAATTTCTGGCCCCTGGAGAGATAAAATAAATAAATAAATAAATGAAATCAACGAAAAAAACTGGTGCAGGGAAATTAGTGTCTTTGTCTTTTTTTTTTTTTAAAAAAAGATACTCGAAATTCTGCCCCGGAAAATAGGTCAGGGTGGGATTGCCTTGAGGTTACCCTGGGGATGTGCAATTGTTGGGTGACCTCCCGGGGTTCCCTGCGCTCCAACAATCCTAAGGGAATCCCCATCCCGGTGGATCCTGCCCAGCAGCTCCGTGGAACCAAACCCTTCAGGAGAAACTCTCCTTTGTTTTCACCCCAGATGCAAATGTCGCCTTGACCGAAAATAAGGACCAGAGTCAGGAACACGACAGGAGCCAGATGGGTGAGAGGAGCAGGAAAAGTACGATTTGCCTGTTATTTACTGGTTTGCTCTTTTATTTTCAGTGAGGATGTAGCTCTTCTTGAAGGGGTTTGGTTCCCTGTCCCGGTTGCATCGTGGGTTTGCACTCCCAGTTCCTACCGGTGCAGCGGCAGCCACGGGACACGCACCCCAACGTGATGCTGGAACCGGTCCTGGGCTGTAGCCACGATCTTCCCTGCTTTCGAGGAGGATTTCAAGCCGCATCTTGCCCCGAAACCCTGGTGGTGGTTGGCACCGTGGGTGGGGCTGCCACGGCCACGGGGACGTTGGATCCCACTTTAGGAAGGGTCCAGACTCCTCCTGGAAGCGTGAGCTTCCGTGGTGGCCTCGGACCCAATCGGCGACGGCCACGTGGATAAAAGAGCCCACAGAAACCTCGGTAAATGTGGAGCCGTTTCCTGTTGCCGTCGCTGTGTCCCCTGAGCAATCAATTTATGGCCCCTAAAGCTCCTCTAAGTGGATTTAGCCTCTCAAGATAAATCTTTTCCTTTTGTGTCCGCGGAGCACGGCCCCGGTTCTGTGGCCGCTGCTGCTAAATCGGGTGTTCGGGGGGGATTAAACCCCGCGGCAGGACCCCCGGTGTTGGTGGCTCTGCTGGGTCTGTGCCGGCGGCTCATCCCCAAATCGTTCTCGTAGTCACAGGACTTTTGGGTTTTTTTTTATAAATTAAAGGGATATATTTACCCTGGGGTGAGGTTTTAGGGCTGAATGCTGATTTTTCCGTACACAAATGGACTAAAGAAAGAGCTCCTGAAGTCCTCACCTCGCTCCCCACCTCCCAGCGGAGATCAGCCCATGAGGACCCTCCTCAGGATGGACCAGGATCCTCGTGTTTATTCCCAGGAGCTGCTCTAAGTAAATAAATCTGCTGATGGACCCTCGACTTTCTCCGTCTTGGCACAATTTGGGGTCCCTGTGCTGGGAAGGGAGGACGCTCCGGGGCTCGGGGCTTGCCCATCCTGCCGCTCCCCTTCCGCAAAGCAGGGACCACCGACCTTCTCCATCGTGCCGGGGGAAGAAGGGGCCATCCCACAGCTATTCGCTCCTCTCCATGGAGAAAAGGAGGAGAATCGAGGCCGTTTCACCTCTCGCCCGAGAGGAGGAGTCGGATTTAATTGCAAACGGGAGCGGGGATGCTCGGGACGGGGGACGCTCCCCGGCTCCAGCCTTCTGCTCTCACTGGGCTGGAAAAAAAGCCCTATTAGCTACACGAGTTTTAAGCACAACCAGATGTGGGAGATGAAGCTGTTAAACTCCTTTTGTGCTCTCGGTGGAGGCTGAAGGAGGAGGGGGGGGGTTGGTTCCTGGGCCCCCGCACCGCCCCGTGCCCCCTTCACTGCGGTTACTGAAACCAGAGGCTTCCCTGGGGTGGGGAGGGGACGATGCCTCTCGGATATTTCGGATGCGGAGATTCAGGGACCCTCTCATTGCTAAAACTGAGACTAAGTGTTTGTGCCGCCAACTCCTTCCCCGATTTCTGCTCATTTACAAGTGGCATCTCCTCTGGAAATCCAGCTCAAGCTCTTTTATTCTGGAGACCCATTTCCCAGAGGAAAACTATGGTTTCTGGAGGTTGAAGGACTTTTCCTTTCCAAAAGCACGCGAAGACTCGGCGGAGATTGTCCCTCCTAGGAGCTGATGAGCTTTGGGTCTGGTCCCCGGGAGCAGGTCTCCCCAAATCCCGGGAGAGAGCGCGAGCGGCGAGGATCCAGCTGCCAATAAATCAGCAGCCCTCTGTAATTTTGTGTAACGTTAATAAATCAGACAAATGAAAATAGCTCGAGCCTTGTAAGGCATAAATCAACCTTCCGCTCGGGCACGGTGCTTTAAAATAATTTGTAGATTGATGGTTGTCCGCCCGAATGGGGGAGTTGGGGGCCTGGGAAGATTTTTAATGACCGCTGCGGTGCAATGTCTCCCCGGGCACAATCCCAGCTCCTCCCCCCTTCCCCAGTTTGCCAGAAGCGGCTCCGAGGGAACCGAGGGATGGCCGCAGCGTGGGGAGCAGGGGGAGAGGCCTGAGCTGCCCACCTCGCCGGTGGGCAACCGTGTAACGCTTCTGGGCCTCCTCCTCCCAGTCTGCACCCCGAAAATAACTTCCCTTCCTAAGGGCACCGACTCCGTTCGCCGCCGTTTGCGATTCAGCCCGGATTCCGCCCCAGATTCTGTAACTGGTTGTACTGGCACAACTGGGATCCTTCTCCCGCGCTCACAGGCTGGGTGCCCGCCACCGGACCGAGGTGGGTGTCACTGGTGGACCTCTCAAAGCTGCCTGAATCCGTGGCTGCCCGAGCTCAGATCCCTTCGTAGCTGTTTTTTTGCGGCCATCCAGTTGGCGCCCAGCAGAAAACCGCTCTCTCCACCACAGACCCTCGGCTCTTGCCCATCCAGCCGCCTCTTCCTACATCGAGCACCCTCCACCGGGGCAGAGGAGCCCGGGAGAGACCCAGTCGCTGGTTTTACTGCTTTCTGGAGGTGTGAAGAGTTAAGTGCGGGGCCGGAGGGCGGCCGAGCGGGGTAATTGCTCCCTGACGCGAAGGCGGCGTGTTCCAGCAGGATAATCTGCGCCGCCCGCGGCTTTTAGGCTCGTGCTCGGAGCTTTCAGCAGGATCCTGGGAGCTCGGGGGGTCCGAGACCCCCCGAAAACAAGGAGACAGTTTTCCCAGCCAGGTTCTCGGGGACCCTGGAGCTTGCACCGCAGGGAAGCAAAGCGGGGTTGGGATTAAAGTCTTTCCCTAACGCTTCATCCCGAGGCGATGATCCACGGGGATGTGGCCGCCAGCGCCACGAGGGCCCTGAGTTCTTGATCTGCTGGTTTTTAAGAGCTGAAACAAGCTCTTAAAACGGAGCGTTGAGGCAGGAGCTGGTCTGGAGACACATCTCCAGCATCTCCCTTCCGACCAGAGCGGATCTCAACCCTGTCCCCCCACCATCCAGGGATGAGCCGTGCCCTGTCACGGCTGCGTGGCCAGATTTTAAACCCCTTTGTAGCGGGAATTTATAGCTCTTCCCAATCCCGAGGGAGGGAGGACATTAAATAATTAGAGGCCTCTTCAATTAATGCCTCTGGCTGGGCGCGGGGCGCTTTGAGTGCCTCGGCCCCGCGCTTGGCGCAGCTGCTCTCGCCGAGGGAAGCACGAGCCGAGGCAGGGGGATGTCACCCCTCCGTGAACCGGCGGAAAATATCAGGCATCACATGTCCCAAACCCTCGGATTATCATATTTTGTCGTTAAACCCCGATGGGAGCTGTGGAATGCCGCCCGCCCTGTGGGAGAAGAGAAACCCCAGGGTTTTTCAGGAGGAGGTGTCAGCCCGGATTTCTCCTGATGGTTTCTATTGCTGATCAAACAGAGAAATAATTAACGAATTCGGACTTTTGATGAGGAGTTTATTTTTTAAAGGAATCATGGGGAGTGATTAGTGAAAATAAATTGCGTGACCCCGCAGTTCCCATCCAGCGTTTCCTTGGCTAATGAGGTGAGTTTGAACTCTGCGAGCGGGGCTAGAAATCCGGCTTCCCGCTTTAATAAAAGGCAGCTTATATCCAGCGAAACCGGAACCGCAGCAAATGTCAGGCTCATTTTATAGCTCGCTGGGATTAGTATCGTTAGATGCTGTTTTCGGGACAGCGGCAGCCAAGGGCATGGTCCTGTGATGCTGGGAAGGCCCCAGCCTTGGAGGACTCGCTGCTGGAGGCTCTGTTGGAGCCAGAGCCACCCTGGAGTGAGGGTCCCGGCGCATCCAGCAGCTCCGTGGCCGAGGCATGGGCTCACACGTTGGCAAATTTTGGGTCTTTTTCTGCAAGCACACAGGAAAAAAAATGAATTCCTGGTGCTGTTTGGGCTGCTGGTGGGTGGCAATAAGGGACTCATCCTGGCACCCACTGGGGATGCAGCAAGAAGCCGAGTTTGTCCCTTTTCCTACTGAATGTTGGTGTTCCTCCTGGAGCAGCAGGGACAACCAGGGGTGGGGTAAAGGGAACAGATTTTAAGCATTTTCCCCTGATTAAAAATTTACCAGTGGAGACAAATTGGGAACCTGGGGCTGTTTGCTACCAGCACAGGAAAGGTGGGAAGGCCCTGCTGGGACACAGAATCCCTCTCCCAGAGCTGAGCTGGGGAAGAACTGAGCCCCCAGTGTTGGAAATGTCACAACCAGTGCCTGTTAAATAATGACTCCTCCTGTGTCACACCCAAATTAAGAAGCACAATGGTGCATTGTTGCAGCTGGAGGAGGGAGAAAAAAATAGGATTTTTTTTTTTTCTTTTCCCAAGTAAATGAGCTGCACGAAGAGAATTCAAGGTAGGAACAAAATGTGCTCGCAGATGGGGCCACGTTCGGAAGCGGCAGCTGGGAAAGGACCGACGAGCTGCCCGAGTTGGTCTCCTTGGGTGAACCCCAATTAGTGAAATTGCATCAAATCGCTCAGGCCAAGACAAGGAGATTTCTGGAATTGTCCCTGCAAGCGTCCTGCTTTGTGCCCCGGTCCAGCGGTGTCCGGAAGTGTTCCCATCACGGGGCTGGGGTGAGGATGACTGTCAAGGGATGATGAAGCACGGATCCCTGCTCACCCTGTCCCCTGGCTGCTTTCTCAGTTTAAAATCTGCTTAATTTGTCCTTTCCAGGTTATCGCTGTGCCTGGATCGCGCTGGGGTTTGGGTGCTGAGCTGCGTCACCCGTGGATCCGGGTGGGTGCCGGCGAAGGCTGCCTGGAGCTCGAGTATCCAGCCAAGACCGGGCACCGCTGGCCTGCTCCTGAAAAGAAGAATGTGTCATGATCCCTGAGGGATATGACACAACGCTCATGTGAGGGAAAAATAACCCCGTAATGTGATTACATCAGGGAAGAGCCTGAGCTGGTTAAATAAAACGGAGCGGGGGTTCGGAGAGCGAGGGCGAGGCGACTGCAGGGTGTTCTCAGAGCAAGGACGCCCAAAAAAAGGTGGATTTGGGGACCCAGAGAAGGGACTGTGTCTCCTGGTGGCCCAGCCCAGCTGATCTGGGGCTGAGCAAATACTCCACAGGCCTGGAGAGTTCTTGGTGGGGTGGATAATGCCTTAATAAATGGGTTGTCCTGTGGACACCTCCCATTGACACAGTATCCTTGGGGCAACTGTTTTATTTTTGCACGGTAAACTAATAGTAGGAAAATATTCCAGGTATTCGGGATTCCTCTGAGCGCAGTTCAGCAGCTGAGGACCCAGGCCCTGGCTCCCCACGGGCCGCGGCTGGGTCCTGGGGGTGCGGGAAAGGCCAGAGCTGGGGTGTGGGGGGGTCTGGGTGATGGGGAAGTGGGGTACAAGGATGCTGGGGGTACCAGGGTGCTGGAGCACATGGGTGCTGGGATACTGGGTTGCGGGGTGCTGGGGTGCATGGATGCTGGGGTGCAGGGGGTCGGGGTGCACGGGTGTTGGGATGCTGGGGTGCAGGG
>VWZK01010960.1:83343-94063 GCA_013396935.1 Baryphthengus martii
TCCATCCATTCATCCATCCACCCACACACTCATCTCATGGTTCACTCATTCATGCATCCTCCACCTCACCCTCTCTACACACCCGCCTTCATCCAGGCAGTCTGTCTTTTCCCCTTCTTCCATCGTTACATCTGTCCATGCTTCCACACGACCAATCACCCATTTTCAAATGCGCTATTCTCTGTTCACCTTGCCACAAATGCAACCAGCCATTCAACCCAGCATCCACCCATTCATCCATCCATCCATCCATCCATCCATCCATCCATCCATCCATCCATCCATCCACCCATTCATCCTTCCACCCATCCCTCCTTCCCTCCATCCATCCATCCATCCATCCATCCGTCCATCCTTCCCTCCCTCCCTCCACCCACCCACCGCCCAGGAACAATGCGCGCTCCCCTCGGCCGCTGTCGCACGTCAAGCGCACGCTGGAGCGCTCGCCTTCAAAACAGTCGTGGCGTTGAGGAGCCAATGGCCGATTTTTAATTAGGAGCTTTGCCTGAAAGGTCCTTCCCTTTTCTTTTTTTGCTTTTTTTTTTCTTTCTCTTTTTGAAGTGTGCTTTTTCCACTCGGAGGACAAAAGGCACTTGGGGGAAAGAAAAAAAGGAGGAAAGGTTTTTAAAATAACTTTATACCGTGTCTTCCCGTGTGCGTTCTCTTGGCTTTGGAGGCACCAAGTGCTGGTTTCCATCGTGCGTGGTTTCACTCTGCGATCACAAAAACGAGCATTATCGTTAATTGGATCCCGGTTTTGTGCTGGATTTCAGGGATGCGAATGCTTTGAATGGAATTCCTCGGCAAACTCGGGCTTTAATTCTAGTGCCTCCACAAGTACAGTAATCGTGGCTCGGAACTGATTTACTGGGAATTAGCCAGGATTTTCCCTTGCTTTCCTTCCAACGCGCTCCTGGCCAGCAGCGAGGGCCGGGAGCCGGCCGGGTGGCCGCTCTGGCGCGCGGCTGGCGATGACAGGGCGCCGGGTTTGCCGTTCCTGGATGCCGAGCGCTCGGCTCCGGCGCCTGTTTGTTCTTCGAGGGGGTTCTGAATTAAACATTTCTGCGGGGGCTGAGGCCCGGGAGTTGTTTATCACATTAAACATTTGTTTTAGCTCTCTTCAGCAGAAGTGTGTTGACATTTTCTCTTGGGGGACTGCCGGGGATAATGAATGGCACGTACTGTATTGTGTTCCTCGGAAAGCCGCGGGATCCTGCGATAACATAAACACCCAGGGCTGGATTCATCCCAGATCTGAGAGGAACGGGCTCGGTGTTTACAGCAGAGCAGCAGCTCACGTTTGAAGTTTATTATTGATTATGAAAAAGTCCCTGTTCATACTTGTCAGGTAGTATTTTTAATTATTTTCTTGCTGACAGCCACGGTTGCGCTCCCTGCACCGTGTCCTCGCTGCAAAGCTCTCGCGGAGGAGAAGGAACGAGCCGAGCCGGGCGGATTTCGGGGCGGCTCGGCCCGGGGAGGAGCAGCCGTGGGCTCTCTCGGCTGGCAATTCGTTTTCCCCGGAGCGGGGAAGGGTTTCGCGGCCGCCTTTGTTCTCCCGCGGAGCCCCCGCCGCATTCTTCCCTTTTGCCATTATCATTTTGGTTAAACAGAAAGGCAAGTTGTGTAACATATGGATCATGTTAACAATTGCTTATCTGGAGCCGATGTTTTCTCCTCCCTCCCTTTCTCCCGGCTTTTTTTCTCCCTCCTGAGATCCAGGCTGAGGCTTTAACGGCCTCGTGGGTTCGGTGCCGGTTCGACGTAACCCAAACCTCTCCTCTTGCCTCCCCTCGGACTTAATTCCCCCGAGTTAAAAGGCGGAAGAAACGCTGAGAAACCTCCAAAGCGGCTTTCCCCAGATGCTCGGAAATCCAGAAAACAGTCGCCGAAGAGCCCAGCCTGTCTGTGGACGTAGATTGACGCCTCTGGCCAGCGCCGGGCTTCTCCCCGGGGGCAGCTGAGGCTCCGTTTGCCTTTATTTGGGGAGGTCGCCGGCCGGGAGATGATCCCGCTGCGTGTTTGTACAGCCCGCTACAAGCAGGGGCTGTGCTTTTCCCAAATCCCCGCTTCAGGCTGCTCCCAGCCCCGGGTCGAGTCGTTGGGCTGAAAGCTTGGAGCCCTCCCCTCATCCATCCTCTGCTCCAGTAGCTGCTGGGGAAAAAAAAACCAAACCAAAACAAAAAAAAAGCGGCTATTTTGGGTGCCCAAATCCAGCTACCAGGGCCTAACCTTAGGCCAAGGGAGCGGCCGCCGGGTCATTTCAATTCCCTCCCTTCTTCCCTCCGCGGAAAAGGTAAACACAAAAGCCTCCGGTATCGCCTCCCGGCCTCCCGGCCCCAGCAGATTGGCAGGAATAAAACGGTTCCGCGATGACGGCGTCGCTGGCGTCATCGGAATCGTTCCTGGAAGGAGCCTGGCAGCGTGGCGGCTGCTGCGGGGTTGAGCGGGGTGAATTCGGTTTGCGCCCTGGAGATTTTTCCCAAGGGTGGAAACGCCACCTCCAGGTTTTTCTATGGAAAATGGCCAAATATTCTCCCCATTTGGCTTGGCTCGCTGCTTCCCTAGCGCTCCGGGGGTTCCGCAGCTCCCTGCAGCTGGAAGGAGGTGGGTGGCGTTGCGGGGAAGGAGAAACCCCTCGACCCTCGGTTTGCGGCAGCAGCTGCGGGAGCCCCGGATTTGAGCGAGGATTCCTGAAGGGAATTTCCCCGCCGATGACATTAATGCATCTAGAGAAGCGACAGTGACCCTTGCGCGGCGCTGACCCTGCCGTTTAGGCCTTTGTAAACACTCCTCGCTTAGCTTTTTCGAGCTCCAGTGATTCTGTGGCTGGAAGCGGAGCTTTGCCGGTTGACAGGGAGCTCTCGGGGAGGCTCCTTTTGTCATCCCGGGGCAGATCCCGTCACATCTGGCCAAACGTCAGCCGGAATTTTGCAGCGCGCAGGAAAAGCTTGAAGCTGGTGGCTCCGAGCGTCCCCCGCGCTGGCTGTGCTCCCTTCCTCCGCTCCAGGGGACAGCCCAGGTTCGGGTCCTCCTGGGGCAGGTCCTTCCCTTGCGGCTTTTTTAGCAAAATGAAGATGTTTTTCTTCCTTCCGGAGCGTGGAAGGGGATGTGGGGTAATGGGTGTGCGTGGGTAGCAGCTCTGTGGTGCTCCGGGTTTGGAAAGCCAGTGCTACTGGTGCTGCTGGTGTGTCCTCGGGTGTCCGTCACTCTCGTCCATCACATTGAGCCGGCCATGGCACCCAGCTCCCAGTCGAAGGGAATTATTGGGACTAGATCGGACTTTATTCGCATGAAGCAGGAAAATTCCCGCTGCTGGGTCAGCAGCCGAGCAGGGAATGAACCAATTCTTCCCAGTGCCAGCTCTGGCAATTCCCAGTTCTGAGAAACGCTTTATCCCTTCGCGAGGCCCTGCCGCCGCCGCCGCTTCGTCGCCGCGATTACTCCCGATGTCTTTTTCTGTTGGGTTTCCCTTTGGACTCGGCTCATTCCCGTGCTCCGGGACGGTGACAAAGACTCTCTTGCGATGCCGAGCCCTGAGCAGGAATTTTCTGGGGGGCTTTTTTTGTCAGGATTTGCAGAGGATGCCGCAGTTCGGTTGTAGAGATCGGGAGCACAATTTTTCCTCCACCGGTGCCTGGCTGGGGTGGTTTTATCAGCGACCCCTGATCTTTAGGGGCACCCTGATAAACCCCACCGAGGCCTGGCAGCGGTTGCCAACTCTGAGAGCAGCTGAGGATGCAGATTAGAGGGGTTTCTTCCTAGTTGTTTTCTCCCAAGGGCAGACAGCTCGCTCCTGGAAAAACTGGGAATGGACAGTGACGTGGTCACGGCCTGGATGGGGACGGTGGGGTGAGCTCCTGGGTGGGATTCTGGATTGTGGTTCCAATTGGGATGCCGGGTTGTGCTCCTGGGTGGGATGCTGGGGTGAGCTTCCAGGTGGGATACTGGGTTATGCGTCCAAGTGGGGTGCTGGATTGTGCTCCTGGGTGGAATGCTGGGGTGAGCTCCTGGGGAAGATGCTGGGGTGAGCTCCTGGGTGGGATTCCGGGTTGTGACCCCGGATAGTATGCTGGGATGAGCTCCTAGATGGGATTCTGTGTTGTGACCCCGGATAGGATGCTGGGATGAGCTCCTGGATGGGATTCTGGGTTGTGACCCCGGATAGGATGCTGGGATGAGCTCCTGGATGGGATTCTGGGTTGTGACCCCGGATAGGATGCTGGGATGAGCTCCTGGATGGAATGCTGGGGTGTGCTTCCAGGTGGGATGCTGGGTTCTGCGCCTGGGTGGGACGATCTCCTGGGTGGGATTCTGGGTTGTGCTTCCAAGTGGGATGCTCAGCCGGTAGAGCTGTGGTACCCAGGCGAGTGTTTTCCCTCAAAAGAGTAAGCTGCTGGTTTTTTTTTTTTTCTTCTTTTTTTTTTTTCCCCCAAGAAAGTGAAAACTGATGTCAAGACAAACTGCACTTTAACCCGCACTTGTCTTGCCTACAAGAAAAAAAGGCTGAATAATAGCGGAATAAGTGCCGCTCTCCCTGCCCCGGCCGCGCTCGGGAGAGGAGCCGGCTCCTGACAAAGGCGTCGCTGTGTCAATAGAGGAGCGGGGCGGCGGCGGCACCGAGCTGGAGGGGACTCGTGGCATCAGGGGGACGCCGGAGCCGGGGTCCTCTCCTCGCGATTCATCTTCCTCGGCGTCGCTTCAGGGCCTCTGAAGAGCAGTGGGACCGGCTGCCGCGCTGCTTTGTCTGCTGCCTCGGCTCCGCCGCCGCCGCCGCCGAGGGATGTTCCCGTCGGAGGCCGGTTCTTCCCTTTGGAAAGAGCTTGTGGAGCGCTCGCCTCCGCTCCTCACGGAGCGGGCTAATGTGGGTGTAATTGATGGCGAGAGGACTAATGGCTGCAGAAATGGGTAATTAAAGGCCAGGGGTGAGGAGCGGTGGGGCCGCGCCGCGCGCGGGAGGTTAGAGAGGTTGAGTGTGTTTGGAAGGGCTCGTCCCGCCACGTCCCGCCTCGGCACCTTGTGTCATCCGGAGGGAGGGGACGCCGGGCTCCTCGGATGACCCAGCTCCGCACGGAGCGTGGCTGGGAGTCCCCACTGGGAAAGGTTTAGGTGGAGGGGGTTTTCTTACCCGTTTTGGCATCGCCAGAGCTGGGGCTGGATCCCAAATCCCTGGGACTGCCCCCCCCAATCCCATCCCAGCCCTGCGCTCCAGAGGGCTCCCAGAGCGTCACCCCCAGCTCCCAGAGCATCATCCCTGGCTCCCAGAGCGTCATCTCCTCCTCCTCCTCCCTCTGAACGCTGAATCACGTCCCTCCCGGCAGGAGGAGGACGATGCCGCTCCCGCGACTCCCGCCAAGCCCCGGTGCTGGCACAGCCATCCGGGTGATTTTTTGGTGTTTTTCTCATGTACGTCCCTTTGCAGCTTCACACTCTTGCAAAAACAGGTTTTAGCAGCTGCAGGGAACTCCCAGAAATGTAAAAATCGATTTGGGAGCTGGAGATTTAGTGCTAAATAACGAGACCGAACCTTTTGAGGCGCTGTTCCTGAGTTCCACCGTAGCCAGGGTGGGAGCTCGGGGTCGGTGAGAGCAGCCTCCGTGCAGCGCGTGCTCGGCCACGGAAGGGAATATCTCCTCTTATACAGATACTTCCATTTGCATCTTCATTCCCATCAAGCCAGGCAGCGGGGCAGGATCCAGTCGTGGGTCCGAAGGTGCCGGTGCCGCGTGGGCAGGGCTGGGGGGGGGTCGCGGATCGGCCGCGGTTCGGCACGAGCCAGATACGCGCTCCCGGATGGAACGTCGTTCCAGAGCTGACCTTGGGCCGTTCGTATCCTCCTCCTACGAGGTGATTACTTTTTAATGAGGGGCTGCTGAAAAGGCAGGAAAATGAATGATTTCTGCCGTAGGATTAGCTCCGGGAGACGGGAGCGACGCGGCCCCGATCGATACGCTCTCGGATGGAGCCGCGGCACCAAACTTCCTGATCTCCCGATGATCCCGTTATCCTGAAGGATCCCCCGAGCACGGAGCAGCAATGGGAGCTTCTTGGAGCTAGCGTCAGGTTTATGCCGGACCCGCCGTCCTTGGGAGCTCCCTTTTTGGGGTGAATTCCCACCTTTCTATTCTTGAATGTGTTGGGTTTTTTTTTGAGCAGGTTGAGGCGCTGCTCCCTGTGCTGGGTAATTAAATATATTTATATATATAATTATAATTGGCTTAGAATAGCCATGGATCTGTGGTTGAAGGCGGGAGCGGCTGCTCCGAGCCTGGCACGTGAGTCCCCAATGTCTGCCCGTCCCTGGATGGGGGCAAAGAAAGGAACCAAAAAAAAAAAAGAAAAAAAAAAAAGAGGGATCTTCTGGAAAATCCATTAGTGAAAGGAGGGAGCGCCGCTTTTCAGGCCGCCGAGGCGGTGTTTAAAAAAAAAAAAGAATCCCCGAGTCAAAAGGGTTGAGAAAACAAAAGCCACCGAGAGAGGCCTCCCCCAGCCCAGCTCCGGCCGGGAGCCGGTGGAGCCGCGGGTGCCGAGGAAGAAGATGCTCCAGAGGGGACGGGGACGTCATCCCACGGGACGCTGTGACGGCGACACGCGGGGAGCTGGCGAGATGCTGGAAAAGAGGAGTTTTCGCTCCGTTCGCTGCGGAGCGCCGAGGTGGAAAAGACACCGGCGTTGAGCGGGGTTGGGAGGCTCCTCAGGATGAAGAGTTAATTAAGATTGATTCGTTCCGCGGAGGAGATGAGCTGGAGCGTTGCCGCCGCCGCCGCTGCCGCCAGGCTCTGGTGCACCGGGCAAATTATCTCCCTGCTGCAGCCCCGTAACCGCGGCCGCCCCGGCCCCCGGAGCTGACCCCGGCCCGAGGCCAGATATTGGAGAAGATAGAGCAGGGGCTGGTGGCTCCTGCCTTGGCTTTTGTCCACCCGGGGGGAGTTTGTTATTGGAGCTTCCTCAGGAAAAACACAAACCCTGGGAGGAGAGGACTTGGACAGGAGTGGGGGGTGGCCAGTCCCTGGGCCCCTTCCCGAGCTGTGGAGCGGCTCCCGTGTTTAACGAGCATCCAAGTGCTGGTGGGAAGCTGAAAGGTAATGGCAGAGCTTTCTTCAGCCAAAAAGAAGCCGCTTAAAATTGTTTTCAGCTTTCTGGGGTTTAGGTGGCTATCAGGGTTTGTAGACTCCCCACCTCCAGGGTCTGCCCTGGGCTCGATGTCGGCCCCCTAACCCTTTGGCTTTGCTTCTTCCCACGCGGTTGTAGTGGAGATTCCGGGGGTTGCGTCCGCCAGGCATCCCGCGCGTGACCCCCCCCAGATCCTCGTTGTGCAGGTGCAGGTGGGCTCAGACGGTCCCTTCCAGAGGGGGATGTGGTGGATCCTGGTGGCTTTCAACAGCTGGTTTTGAGTGGGGCGAGCTTGAGACAGGAAGTTTTTCAGAGCAGCTTCCGCCTGTTTGCCGACGGGACGGCCTTTCCAGAGGTGGCTTCTGTAGGAGCTGAGGTGGAGGTGATGTAAAGATGCCTTTAGAGGCTTTCTCTCCATCTCTCTGCGGCCCTCGCGGACACCCCCCTGCCCGCCACGGCCGACATCTCCACGAGTGGTTTTACGCGGCGTGTTTCTAGATGGGCTCGAGGAGGACGTGGCCGTGGTCACGTCTGCCAAGCGCGGACTTGCAGCCCCGACGGCAGAAGCGACATCCTCGCCCCGCCGCGTCCTCCAGACAGAAGCAGGAGGCAAAGTCCCCTCGTAGGACTGGGTGGTGGGGCCTGGACCTTCAAGGTAGACTCACTACCCTCACTGGCTGGGCCCTCGTTATGCAGATTGCATGCAAATCGGGTCCGTTCGACCTCCTGACTTTTTTATGGGGCCGCCTCTGGTTGGGGAAATGATTCTGCTGATGAGAAATGGATTTTCCTCTCTAATGCAATCCTCCAAAAATGGGCTGGATCCGACCCCCAGACCGTGGGGAGCTTGTCCGGCGTCAAGGGATGAAACTTCGGTGAAGAGCTTCAGTCCCGAGGGAGGTCTGAGCAGCACCCGTGGGCCGTGGGCCCCTTCTCTGGGACACCCTGAGGTTTCTGCTGCACCTTGAAAGTCAACCTTGAGGGATGGTGGCCCTCGATGCTCTGAACGCTCAGTGGTGCCCTTGCTGAAAACCGTCCTACCTGAGAACCGTCCTTCAAGCGGCGACGGGGTGGAGACCGCGGCCGGAATGTCACCCCCAAGGAAGGTCCTGCCGCCGACGCGGTGGCTCAGGGCAGGAGAGCAGCTGCCAGAGGAGATGTGACGCTGTGGCCGAGAGCGGGACTGGTGTTGGAAGGAGCTGCGTTTCCAGAGCACGCCCGTGGCGAGGAGCGGGCAGGAGAGTGATGGATTAATGCCAGAATTAATCTTTTGGGATTAATGTTCTTCTTTGATGCTCTGGAGCGGCGGGAGCAGGGCGCGTTGGGTCAGATCCACCTTTTGGGATTTCTAGACCCGGAGAAAGAGTTGGCCAATTTTGTCCCGTGTTCCTGGGGTTGGGAGCAAGGAGACCTGAGTGACCCCTGAGTCCGGGGGCCAAGTCACGTTAAGAAAGATATAAATACCAAGAAAGAGGCTGAATTTCTTTTTTTCCACTTTGTTTTTTTATCGCTCCTTTTCCTCCCATCCCTCTTCTGTTGAGAGGTGGAGCAAAACTCTTCAAATCCACTAATCACATCAGCGCTTTATTAACAATCTCCGGATATTTATTGCCGTATCCCCTCGATCCGGAGATTCCCAGGACCGTTTAGCCGGGAGTTTGTCCCGTCCCCTCTCCGTGACAGATGGGGGATGCTCAGCTGCTGCCGGGTCTCCTCAGCGGCTCCGTATTAATTTTTCATTTGCCGGCCGGGTGCTGGAGCCGCACAGATGGATGACGGCCCGTTGGTCACTCCCAGTTGATCCCGGTGTCCAGCTGCCCTGCACTTGATATACCAGTGGCCGGAGCGGCCGCAGGAGTGTCCAGGGTGGAGGTTGTGTCTCCGGGAGTTATCCTAAATCCTTTTAGCACATGGACGTTGCCCCGGCTCTAACTGCAATCCCATCCTCTGCGTCGCCGCCGGTTCGGAGGGGACGGACGGGGAATGAGGCAGGAAAAAAAAAACAAAAAGGCAGCTCCCCGATGGATTTGCCGAACGACCCAAATTTGCCTTGGAAATGCGGATGTTCGTGCTCCGGCAGCGCGCAGAGAGCTGGGCTGCGGTGGGAGGGCAACGTCTCACCTGCTGCTGACGCTGCCCTTGGGTTGTACCACTTCCAGGTGTGGGCTTTGGGCGCTCCTCATCCCAATCCTGCTTTTTGGGACCAGCTCCACCACCGGTGTCCGTCTGGGTGGGGCTGTGTGGCCTGTTCTGGACCCACCAGGTGGGGTTTCGCGAGACGACCGGTATCTCGCTGAGGGACGTGAAGAGCTGTTGCCGTGAGCTGCGTCTCGGGAGCGTGGCCACAAGCCTCCGGTCCACCCTGAGCAGAAACGGAGTATCTGCAGGGGTTGTAATTCTGATTTACGGCTGCGATTTGCCTCGCCCGTTGCTCTTTGCCTATGCGGTTCCTAAAGGCAGGGGACCAACCCCAGCCCAGGACAAGCTCCTGGCACAGAAACCAAAATTTTCCTGCCTCCCGTTTGCTGGGCAGACTTGGGAGAGTCTCTTTTCTCCTCCTGCATTATTTTCCCGGCTTCCTTTAGCCTTGAAGACATCTCTGAGGCTGCTGCAACGTTTGCAGCGGTGCAAAACCTCTCAGTGCCACAAATCCAGCCGCAAAAGGAAAGCTTTGGTGCAGGAGTTGCCTTGATAGGAGGCTTAATTTGTGCAATGGGGGCTTGGTCCAGGTCCTTATCTGGCCCCACCATCAGGTACTGGAAGCAAAGTCCATCCCAGAAGATCCATTGTGCAGAAGATCCCCGATAGGAAGAGTCCGGGCTGTGAAATGGGACTCCCAGTTCCAGGTTTGCCCTTTCTTGGCCCAAAGTTTGCACGTCAGAGAGTGAAAAAACTGGGAACTTGAGCGGCCCCTGGAACCAGGACGTGCCTTTCCTGGCTGACATCTGGCTGCGCTGCTGCGAAAGCTGCCGGGATCATGGAACTGCTCGATGCCTTTTGGAAAAAAAAAAGCATAAATCCTCCGAGCTGCCAGCTCTGCAGAGAGAGGGGCCGTCAGCGGTTAAACCAGCGGCGGGACGAGCCAAGCGTCGGCACCGGGAGCTCCCTCCCAAGGGCTGAGACGCTTCCATGGAGCGGCCAGAACTGCCGAAGGGGACCTCGAGCCACCTCCAGGTCCTGCACTGCGGAGCTGAGCATTGCCCCCTCCAGGATGACCTCCTGCAGGGCTGGACCCTCTTCCCCAGGGGAGTTTGGCTGGATTTAAATTTAAACCTTGGCTTTAGTGCATCCTCAGCTTGAACGTGTTTGCTCTTGTCCTCCCTCTCCTTCCTTGCCCTCCAAATCCATTCCAACCCTCTCCTGATCCCCCGAGGGATACGCGGCCGTCGGCAGATGCTGCCTGCGGGTCATCTCCATTTGCCTGGGTAGGGTTTGCCGGGAGATTTTTCCGCCCCGGAGTCAGCGGTGGGCGAACCTACGTGGGGCTGGGACGCCGACAGATCAAATAAGCTCTGCCTACGAGGCTTGTGGAGGAGATCCCCGCGCTCCAACAAAGCCGCCCGGCCCCGGGGATGCTGCGTCCTCGACGGCCTCAAATTCCCAGCGA
>VWZK01010963.1:8525-42440 GCA_013396935.1 Baryphthengus martii
CGGGGAGGGGAGGGGAGGGGAGGGCGCGGCGCTGGGGGCCCCTGCCCGGAGCGGCCTCCGGGAACCACCGCGGGGGCTGCTTGTCCCGGGAGCGGCTGCCGGCATCGCTCGGGTTCCGCCGGGGCTCTAATCTTCGGAACGAGGGTTGCACAGGAGGGTGAAATGAAACGGAAGGTGCAGAGCGAGCTGGCGGGGATGGAACGAGCTCCCCGGGGATGGGACGGGACGGGACGCCTGGGCTCCCCAGGCGGTGGTCGGGCACTGGGCTTTAGGGACTTGACAGCTTCGGAAATAATCGTAAGTTGTGGACTGCCCCTCACTCCTACACACATTGAGGGGCTGGAGTGTGGCCAGAGAAGAGCAGCGGAGCTCAGGGAGGGTCTAGAGCAGGAGTCTGGTAAGGGGAGCTGGGCTTGTTCAGCCTGGAGGCTCAGGGGAGACCTTCTGGCTCTCCACAACTCCCCGACAGGAGGGTGGAGGCTCTGCTCCCAAGGAATAACGGACAGGACAAGAGGAACTGGCCTCAAGTTGTGCCAGAGGAGGTGTTTACGTTGGAGCTGAGGAACAATTTCTTCCCCTGCAGGGTTGTCCAGGCCTGTCCCAGGCTGCCCAGGGCAGGGGCAGAGTCCCCATCCCTGGAGCGGTTTCCAGGCCCTGGAGGTGTGGTGCTGAGGGATGTGGGTTAGTGGTGCCCTGGCAGCGCTAGGGGTACAGGTGGACTTGTTGAAGGTCTTTTCCAAGCAAACCAATTTCGTGGTTCTGAGTGCTCAGATGTGTGTACGCCCTGGGTGATGTCCTCTGCAAACCCCATGAAAGGAAGCTTGAAGTGCTGCAGAATGACCAACCCTGGACTTCCTGGTAGCATTCGCTTCTGAAACGCTTCATGAGGCTTCAGTTCTCTTGGGTCTCTATCAGTGGAATAGCAGAAAAGGGCTGTAAGCTGCTACCACGCTGCTCTAACGGTAGTTTCTGTTCCCTTTCTGTGGTTGTACGTAAGACCTTAGCTGATAGGCACAGATGGCAACCAGTTAGAGTTCACAGAAAAATGTCCCCTAGCATTTTTGAATCACTGGCCCATTTATGAGTCATTCATTAGCCATTTTTATGTTTAGATCCCTTTGGATTTAAAGCTATGTGTTATGAGTGATAAATGACTCCTCCTTAGATGATTAAGCCTATCATTTCTGTGAATCACTCAATTCAAATAAATATTTTCCTTTCCTAGTTTTTCTGAGAGGAACGTGCTTCACAAAGTAGCCTAAAAAGCTGAAAGAGAGAAAGTTGTCAGTGAAATGTCATCACTCATCGAAGTTTACCTCCCACCAATGCCTAAATGCAATGCAGACGTGCTGCATAAAAGAGGAAATAATTCTGAAGCTCCATCCCCATAACGTTAGCGGCCGTTTCTGTCTCCAGGGGGCCTTGCCCACTAGAAATGGAGGGCAGCGCTGGAACGGCCGCTCTGCTTGGTGGCAGCAGCTGGTTCATGCTTCCCAGCTCCCTGTAGACCAACGTGAGTTGTTTTCTTTGCCTCGCTAGACTTGCAGTCAGCTCTGGAAGTCTTCATAAAGCACTTCCAAGCTTCGCACGTGCGGAAGCTTGGTAGAAACTTGTCTCTCCCGACTCCCCGCAAAAGTCGCACGTGCTGCCAGCGCTTCTCAAACCCTGAAGTGTCTCCACAGGTGGGAGATGTGCGTGGCCCTGTCCTGTGAGCGCCCAGAGAGCTCGGAATGTGGCCCGTTGTCGAACAGGATTCACCACACTGGGGAAGATGTGGTGGAAATGTTCTAGGAACCATCACGCTTGGTTTGGGCTCTGCTCAGACACCGCTGAATAGATGTCCCCTAAGGAAGCGTATTTAAGTCCATACACCAGCTAAACTATTGTGTTGTCTAATTGCATCTTAAAGTATTAGAAATACTTATTAGAAGTATATTTTACTTTGCTGTGTGTCTGCTGCAAGAATGCAGAAAACCTCAGAGGATGAGACGGATGAAGAAAATCTGAATTCTCTGCTTCCCTTGCAGAGAGTGTTTTGGAAGAGGTTTTTTTGAGGTGTTGCTCACAGGTCTTGTGCTGCTAACTTAAGAATATGATATTTGATTACTGCTCGTGCGTTTGAGTTCTGTTTTATTGTCTGTCTTGAAAACATCAGGGCTTTAGTTGTGGGGCGGCAGAAACCATCTACCGCTTCTGGGAGCCTGGCTTCCTGTTGAGTGCTGAAACGACCCGGTGCCGGTTTTCAGTGGAGCTTTGGGTTCGATAGCTGAGGCACGTGCAGCCAGATCTGCAAAGGTGGCCTTTTGAAGATAACTCCAGCTAAAATCTGAAGACGCCAGGCCGAAATTCTGACTTCAGTCGTGATGCTCGCTGGGAGCACGTGGGGACTTTCAGTTGTTACGCCTTATTTGACAGCGGGATCGATGATTCTGCATCCGGGCTGCTTGGTGTGTTGAGTGCGTGTGGCTCTGGGAAACTTAACCAAGTTACCATCTTCTTACCGGATTTTTTTGGGGGGTTGCCAGAAACATTGTGTTGCGTAAGACAAATTTTTATGAAGTTGTACACAAGTACGCTTATATACCTTATGGTGAGGACTCTTGCCGTGGCACAAAGCTGTTCTCTTCCGAGTTAAACCTTTTTGAGCTACATCAACCCAGAATGAGCAGAATTAACCGTTGCATTTTGGCTGACAGGCAGAAGGTTCCTCAGAGGCTGTAGCTGGGGTTGCCGGTTGCCCGTAGCCGGCCACGTGGAGCTGTGACGGTCTGTGCCGGGTGGCGATCGCTGCCTCCGCGATCCCAACGCCTAGTGCCGGAGTGCCAGGTCCGTCGAGATGTGTTTTCCAGGGAAGTAGCTTCTCTGACCGGGATCTATTGCAGAAAAGTCCTGCGGGACCTGAATTTTCTGGTCGAAGTTGTACTGACTTTTTAGTACCAGGAACGAGTGTTCTTGCGGAAGAGAAAAATGCGGTGTGTTCAGCGAGGTGTGTTGGATTTCTCATTACATCTTGCTCTGGATGTATCAGCACCCGTCTTCAGACGTGTTGCTTTTTCTTTTGTCTGCTTTGCTTTTTCTTTCGTGCTCGTATTTATTCATTTAATATTGTAAAAAAAAAGAACTTCTATAGTGCTCCGAAAGATAGGAAGCGGGAAGGCAGGCACACAAACAGCTCCTTCTCCACCGATTACCCAGCTCCTGAGCAGGTGGCGGGAGCAGTACTATCAGGTGTAACTGGTGAGCTGCTGCACTTGAGGTTGTTTCCCTAAGTGCCTAGTTAAGCTTTCAGGTAGAAAAGGCAGTTCACCCAACCGGTCAGTGAAATGGATCAGCATCACCTAGAAGGTAAATAATTGATTGTATTTTGAAACTTTGTTGTGAAATTCTTTGTCTCTCCTAATAAGAGAGGTTTGTTTGGAAGTTGCTTTCTGAACGCTCGCTGCCGCCGCCCAGCAAAGCTGCAGAGCTGCGCGCAGGAGACAGAAATGAATCCGTGTCGCTCCATTTGTGTCTGGAGCTGCAGCAATATTTCACGGGAAGTTTTAAAAATAGGGACGGGCCAGTCAGTGCTGCTGGAAATCAGCTTTGCAGGCCGCTCAGCTAACGCTCAGCTTCACCTTACGCTGTTCTTTCCACGTCTCAGTTCATCTGGCCGAGTACCGCTGGCCGCAGGACTCGCCCTTTGCAGCAAGTATTGTGACACGCTTTTTGTAAAGGAGCTGAGGGGGGAGTCTCGTTCCTCGTCTCTCTTCCATGCTTAAATGAGTTAATAGCAGCCTGGAATTGGACTTCTGCTTCACGTGCCTTTGTTTCTGGCAGAGGTTTCTTTCCATCCCGCTGCAGCCAAGCCGGCGGAGTTGTGGTGTCCCACGACCCTGTGCTGGCTGCTTCTCTCTAGAATGGAGGGCTGGATGATGTACTTCCCCACAAACTGGCTTTCTCTGTTTCTCTCCTTCTTATTTTACCCGGAGCCGCTGTAATTCTTTTCCCTGAAAGAATAGATTCCATTTGTTTCCAGTGTGTATTTCATGTGGCGTGTTCTTTACAAATAATGTCTCCATTTATGTTTTAGCTGTCTGTTTCTGGCTTGGGTAGGCAGTGGACTGTTGGTGGGGTTATTTTTGTGACTGCAGCGTTGTAGTCTCTCCGGAAGAGTGGTGTATATTGTGTACAGCCTGGCAGGGACCAACCCTGGGTAATAGTAACCGCAGAGCGCCGACTGTGCTGATGCTGTAGGACCGTGTCTTGTGGTCTTTTCTCCTTGCGTGACTGTGTGTGAATTGGATGGAGAATTGAACTGAGACTTAAGAATTGGGCCAGGGAAGGAAATGACACTGGAAGTGTCACCTTGTTGAGGAGGGACGGTGTTAACTGAGCTATTCCACAGGCAGAAACCGGGCAGTGAAAGGCTTTGAGGGCATTCTGCTGTCTCCTGTTTGTCCGGGGCGCACCGAAGCAGCGAGCGTTTCCCTAGTGAATGTACGATGGTGCTGTATGAAAACAGGCCCCGTGTGGTTGTCCGTGCCCAGTGATCCCAGGCCAGCCACTCGATTTGTGTCTCTTTCCCTGCAGGCTCCTTGGTGTGTTGGCTCAGTCTTATTTTTATGTTTCCTTTGGCCAAGGTCCAGGTGATAGCCTGGCGAAGGAGTCCTAGAAGCAAGTGCGTAGAGTGAAAGCCTCGTCCCATTTTGGCAGTTGAGGAGAGAGAGCTTATCCAGGGCGCGGGCCAGAGGCGACGTTATCGACAGTCCGGAGCTGGCAGTTCTGCTTTTGCCAGCCTTTGCCTTGGAGATAAGTTGTGGTTTGCTCAGCGGACAACTCGTCAGGCATGTTCAGGGTGGTGGCAACCGTCTGTGAACACGCTGCGATACCGGAGCATCGAGCAGCTCGTTTCTATTTGTATTTTACCTGTGAACCTCGGTCGTGAATCTGTGTTCCAAAATTTACCTTTAATTCGTATCCTGTGCAACGTCCCTCACCTCGTCAAAGACAAGACCTGCGCTATTTAAAAGCAGTTTCCGTTCTCAGCACTCGTTGTTGTTTTGAGCAGCTTCTTAGCTGGTCTTCAGCTGAGGTGTCCCACGGGCAGTGGTGTGGCTCTGACCGTGTTCCGCTGGCAGCCGGAGCCCGGCTGGGCGGATGAACCAGGCAGAGGACATGGGCAGGAATGCTCCGTTTGCACATTCTCCAGCCGCTCGGCTCCCTCCTCTGCACGCCGACAAAGGGCCAGAGTCTTCTCCTCAGCAATTCGAGGAACTTTGTCCCAGACTGGCACTGGGGATTCAATTGATGCAGAAATGAAGAAAAGGAGATAACAGAAGAGAGCCTCAGAGAGGGCAGGCACAGAGGAGGGCAGAAAATGCGTTAGAAAGCAGTCAAAAGCGCTGGAGAAAATGGGGGAAAAGAGGAAAGACTCTGTGGGGAAAGGGAGGCTGAAGAACATGATAAAACGAAGGGAAGAAGCGAAGACAGCTGCAAGAAGGATTCGTCAGGTTGGTGAATAAACCCCTAATAGGCAACCCCAGGCAGTCATTTCATAGGTGGGTAGACCTGGGGACTTGGGTTTGAATGTGGAGTTTTTGCTGTTGCCTTGAAGCTGTCGCTTGACTAACGCTTTATTTTACATTCGTAGCAAGTGAGTCAGCTTGAGTAGCTCAGAACGCTCTCGGTTTATAGAAGCCACATTCACTTCTTTTCCCTTGCTTACGAGGTTGAAAAAGGGGCCTGGGGAGGGAGAGAATGAACAGCAGGAGAGAAGGAGAGGCTGGGAACTGCAGCTTTGTGTTGGCTTTGGAGGGTGACGGTTGCATAGAAAGAAGATTTTGTATTGTTGTGGTTCCTGCCAGGCAGTTCTGTAGCTTATCTGCCGCTTCCAGATGTCAAAACATGTGTGTAAGTTTTCTAGCGCTAGGTCAGAGGCTATGAAGTAGTGACACAGATGTGATTCTTGCCGACATAACAAAAGCTTAGCTTGCAGCACGGGTGACGTTCCCAGTTCAGGATTGCCTGCGCTTCGCAGAGCTCCACAATCGTTTCCTGAAGCTGGATTAAATTTGCTTCCTGGTTTATACCAAGTGTGTATTCTTACATTAGCAAATGCCAGCTTTATTCCTGGTTTTGTTGACAAGGAAAACAAAACACTGAGAGCTAACTGCCCAAGATCGTGCAATAAATGTACAGTAAGAGCGTTACGATGACGGTCTCTGAGTTCATCCCTGTCACAGGTCCTGCCCCAGACGGCTTCAGACCGTTTCCCAGCCTGCCCTGCTATTCTCATTGCCAACAGGGGCAAATTATCCCCTCCGGTAAAATGTAAGAAAAGGGGAATCTGCCTCCTGCCCTTTGCTTACCCTGTCCCTGCCTGGGAGAACAGGAATGGACTCCAGAGAGCAGTGTAAGGAGAGGGCACCGGGCTACCTTAGCGCTCAGTGGTGAATGTGTGTCGGTCAAGCCTTCCAGAGCCCTTCTCCTGCAGCAAAAACTCAGGAAGGTTTTAATTCCCACCCCTCCTCTCGCTTCTGGTTTCTAGATGGGGCTCACAATGCAGCAGTCTGTTATTTCCACCCCTGCCCCCCACTCCGTGTCCATGATACATAACCACAGCCTCAACACGTTGCTTACATATATTTTTAATAGATTACTTGTCATTTCTGGTACCGCTTTGTTTTCCCCAAGATACATATGGGGAAGAGATCGGTGTTGCTTTTTTTGTCCTGAAATTTTACACAGCGCTTTACAGATACAGAGAGAGTGTCCCCTTGGGGACGGTGCTGCCCAGCCTGTCCCACCCAGCTTCTCGTACCCTCAGAGTTAACATCCAGCCTCTTTCCTTGGGTCCTGCGGTGCTGCTTTCCAGCTGGAGCCCAAATCCTACGTGTTTTGGAACACAGTGTGGTTCAGGATGACCTAATGTTGTTGTGCTTTAAGCCTGTACAAAACTCCATCGGTCGAGGCAATCTGGACGCGTCCGTTTTCAAAACTTGAAAAAAACGAAAAATACGCGCTGTTACATTTGGAATTACTAATTCGGTTGTCGTTAACAAGCCATTAACTTGCTACTAGATTTTCTTCCCGCTGTTGCGGAGTTGGTGGGATGTTTGGGAAGCTGTCCACAGCATCCTGATTTTCCTAACCTTGAGTGTCTTTCTCTGCTTTGTGACTTGACGTTGTGAGGTGGTTCTGTCGCCGGGTCTGAGATGGGCTTGTCAGCTTTGAGAGTAACGTTGGCTGGCTTAGAGCAAGCGTGATTCTGGGCCGCTTTGACACGCTGACCTAAATTAAATGGTGCAGATATAATGAAATTTAATGAATGCAATGGAGTTGGATATTGATAGAGGGAGGGAGGGAGGGGGAAAAAAAAAAAGCTTCCATTTTTAAGAGTTGCTGTTTGTCATCAAGAGTAGCACAGAAATGTTCTCGCTGGAAACCGAGCGCAGCAAACAGGAAAAAAAATATAATCTTTTGTTTGCTCTCTTTGGTTTTGGTTAACCGTGGTGGATTTTTGTCACAATTTTAAGGCGTGGTTTGGCCATGTGTGTTCCCTGCCAGATGTAGCTGCCCTAGCAAGTGGTCAGTAGGCTGATGAATGACAGCTGATGGAGAGGAGTGAGCTGCTCATTTTTAGGCAAGGGTGGAATTTTGGACTCTCAAGTATCTCCTAACACAGGCATCTGCTTTTCCCAGGACTAAGTTCAAGGTGGGGAGCCCAACAGCTCTGCAGAGGCAAGACCTGCAAGCATTTTTTATCCAAAAGGCGTCTGGAACACTTGAACTATGGGTTAAATGCATCTGTGTTTTGATGGGAGTTCCTCCGTGATCTGTGTTCCATGCCAGGGTTTTTTTTTTCCTTGGTTCGGAGGGAGAAGTTGGCACAGTTTAAAGAAAATGTACTTCTAAAGTGTGAGGAGCTTCTCGTGTGCTTTGAGTTTTTGCCAGGCTGTGGGACAGTTTTGAGGGGTTTGTAAACTGTACTGGATTTCAAAGCCTGCCCTCCCCACTCAAATTCTTCTGACCTCCTGGGAGAAAGCACAGGAGGGGAGGCAGGAGGAGGGCTGCTGGGGGATCTTCTGGCCACAGCGGTGTGTAACGGAGCCTCAGTGACTTCTAACTCTGAAGCTGCTTTTTCCATCCCTTTCTGCTGCTGCGAGACCCTTGTTGCTGCTTCCTCTTCATCTTCTGTCTCTCTTTGAAGATGGAAGTATACAGTCTTTTTTTCTGGCTGCCTTTTTTCTTTTTTGTTAGTTAGACGAGCCTCAGAAGCGGTCTCAAGTCTTGAATATGCTTCAAGAGCCAAAAGTTGGCCATCCTTGGGGTGGAGCTGTTTGATGACTTTGAGCTTTTAAGCTGTGCCGAACGAAATCAAGGGAAGCGCGTGGTACAGAACAACTGTGCATCGATGGTGAGGGACCTTGGGAGAACAAGTGCTGGGTCCCACCTCCGATTCCATGTGCAGAGAGACAGGGAGTGATGAGTAAGGATTAAACCCAGTAGCGAGCAGACTTCGCTATCGATTCCCGAATATCGTGTGGCCTGCGTCTTTTGTATTCGCATATTTGCCTTGCGTAGTGAAAGGCCTGCTGAGCTTTCCTGTCTCCATTGTCCACATATAGACACGCTTTTTTTCCTTCCATTCACATGGAGCAGGTGGGCTTCCAGCAGCGGATAAAGGGCAATTTACCGTAACGGCGCAGAAATATCACGCGCAGCTCTCATCTGAAAGCGAGCTCCTAAAAACCATCTGCCTATTCCAAAGTTCGCATCTCACTTCGAGCATCAGTGGCCTTTTTTTCTGTGAGCAACAGTTGTTTTTTCTCTGAGCTGTGTGACTGCTCTTCTGGTCCTGCTGTTCCGCTGACACAGTTTTGTGGGACAGCTGAAATTGCAAACACTGGTGGAAACGAAGTCGTAGATCGTAAAGTAGAATTGAATGGTGCCGATCTCTTCAGGGCTGCGTGAATTTAGAACTGTTTTGGGAGTAGTTAGAAGAGCTCAAAAACCAGAACTTGAGGAGATGCATGCACAGAAATTTAACTTATCCTCTTTCCTGGTCAAATAATAACCTGTGGTTTGACAGCAATGTTAGGAAATCTCTAATATACACCAACAAAAGTTGCAGTTTAGGTAGAGGATAATTTTTTTTCAGGTGTCTTTCAGAAACCTCCTGCTCGCTGTTTTTATATTTCAAGTACGTACCCAAGCGTTCACGTGTTTCTGTAGGGTTTGGAAAAGAACTCTGAGCTTGTGAAACACAGTGGTTTAAATCTGCTTGTTTTGGAAGTGAAAGAAGATGGGATGATTTTTTTGGTACAGGAATTACATCTCGGGTTTGCTGTGGATGTTGGCCATGAAAGACTTCTTCCCTTCTATGTACCCCTTCTCCAGACGGGCTAAGTAGGATAACCATTTGCAGACTGGTTTCAGATGGAAGTCACAGGTTACACAGGATGAGCAGCAGCAGATCAGGACGCAAGAACTGATGTGCCTCAGAATGAGGTTTATCTTTTTTTTTTTTCTCTTTTCTTCTTTTTAAAGTTGTTCTCGCAGTGAGAACCCTGCAAGCTGACCAGGCACGGCCTGCATCCTGCACTTCAACATTATCTTACTCTGGTTACTTCGTTCTCGTGTCCACCCACTCCCTGCTTTGTTGCCCTCGCCCCTTCCAGTCCTCGGTCCTTGTTGCTCTTTGTGTCTCTCTCCCACTCGTCCCGAGGCTCCGTTAAAGCCCTTCTGTGCACAGGGAACAGTAGGTCGGTTGTCTGGCAGGCACCCTGTCTTCCCTTGCCGTTCCACGCCGTCTTAAAACCCAGCACTCCCAGGAATTTCCCTGGCTAGTTCTTCAAAGTGGTCATCTCTCTGCTCCTTCTTCTGATGGAGCGTCCGTCCTGTGGTATTAGGTCCAGCCGGACCTCACCCCCATCCCATCGGTGTAAACTCTCTGGGTTCAGGAATATACCTCTCTTCTAGCTCTAGTGTGAAAATTTACATCGGTTAACTGGGTTTGTGGGGGTAGTTGCTGCTTGAACGGCTGTTCATCGGATAAAACACGGTTCCAATAATGTTCTCTGTCTCAAGGGTGCAAAAAAAGAAATGGCAAGGAGGCCATGACTAAGGAATAATACTTTCTCTGTTATCGTGGGCTCAGCTTAGGAGGTATTTTCATTTTTTGGTGCCTGTCTGTAAGATAAGAGTCATAAAACCCAGTGCTAACGGTGCGGCTGCTCTTAGAGCCTTTGGCAGGAAACACCATTTCCTGTTCCGCGGAGTTTCTCACAGCTATTGACCCATCTGGGGCTCCAACATTTATTGCTGCAGTGGGGCAGTGTCAATAACAGCCGAATTGAAACATCTTTGGTACTTGAAACAGACTGAGCAGATTCTGGTTAAAAAAGACAGTGTTTCGCATTAGTTTGGCCTGCAGTGGAGCATCTTCAGGTTTCTGTCTGCTTAATGGTTTTGGAAATTAGTTGGGTGGGATTTACCTCTGAAGCGTGGGCTCATACTGGTGTGGTTTGCTCTTCTGGATCGAGTCAGAACTTCCAGGAGTCGTGTCATGGGCAGATTCTGGGCGGCCCCTCAGAGCTCCGAAGTCAAATAGCGACTGTAATGCGTTCGACGATGTGCTTCCCTGGTCACCAGGTAAATCTACCGATTGAGTAGGATGACGGATCCATCTTCTCCATTACTTTCTTGAGATGAGTTGGACCCTTGTCCACCAAAACCTCGAGCAAGTGCTGTCCGCAGTCTGCAGGTGGCAGCAAAACCAAGGCAGAGGTGAACCCTCCCTCAACTTTTCACTGTGCCTGTTTCTCTCGGCTGGCAGTGGTGTGAACGCTGGTTCAGCAGGACATCTCCGCTAGGTTAGGGCAGGACCTCCTGCCAGGGTGCAGCCGTCTTTCCTGGCTGGCATTCAAGCTTGTGGCTTCTCCAAATCAGATGCTGATACAAGAGGTTTGAAAGCTGGAGGTGCTGGGTGGAGGACACCTTCTCTAGATGCCTCGCTTGGAATTTCCCGGTGCTGATGTCTGCCCCTGCCAACCTACCCCAGCGCTCACCTGGGCCGGTTCCCCACTTGATCCTCTGTGAGGAGTAGTCACTGAGTTAAGCATTACAACATCAGGAGCAAAATGCTGCTACGGAGAGTGAGTATTTGTAACCAAGCCCGCCCTTTGGCCTGGCGGCATGGGCTTGACGGGGACTGGGTGGCTTTATTTACCCGTCACTGCTCCTCGTTTGCTCAGCTGCTCGACAAAAGCGCAAGTGACAGTGAGGGGAGAGCTCTTCGGCTGGCTGCAACTCTCTGTGTTGTGGCACGAGATAGAAAGTGATAAAGGATTGGTAACTTCTGACTTGAATCGAATTAGAGCCCCAACTCTACGGCGGAGCGAGTTTCAGGAGGAACTTGGGCATCTGTTTACAAATTTAATCGCCTCTCGGGTGCAGTTGAAGAGCTGCCTCCTTCCCTGAAATACAGCACAGCATTTGTAAGTGCCAGGAGTGACCGTTTCTTGAAAAACATTCTGCCTCCGTGTTCTTCATCTCCTCCTTGAGTTGAGAAGTTGTGGAAGACTAAATAGAGAAGAGGTCAGTGTTTGGGTACCACCTCGAATTACTGGGATCCCTTGGAAGCTCATTTGGGATGTGTCATAACGAAATAGAGAATGTCGTCACCTCTCTTTATGTACTAGAACAGTATTTTGGTCTTAGTAATGTGCCAAAATGGTTCTACAAGAACCGGGTTCTTTTATGAATATCAGTTAATAATCATGGTGTTGACTTTTTTTTTAAGACTTTAATAATTTTTTTAAAAAAAAAAAGACTTGCAACTAGACATTTCAGTCAGTGAGAATGAAAACTCTGCACATATGTGGTTTGTAGCTCGTAGTTTCTACTCGTGTTTTAATCTCTTTTTGGAGTTCGGTATTAATCTTTCAAAACACACGTGGTACTAATCAAAATATTCTTCTGAAGACTTTTTTTGCCTGAAATGCCCACCAGAAAACATATGTTTTTAGAGACGGTGTTACAGCTTGACAAATTCAGACCAAACAACTTAGAGTTGAGCTGATTTTGCTCATTTTGTATTAAGTTGACTAGAGAGCCTTGAGGATGTGAACGTTAATTGATGCCGACATTGCAGGTTTGTTAGCTTGGGGTTTGGTACCATTTTATTCTCCATTTCTGGAGCTGGAGTAAAAGGGAGGGAGCAAAACCCTGATGAGAGACGTGAAATGCAAACCTCATGTCGTGCAACAAAGCTGCCCAGGGCACAGAACCCCATGGGCGTGAGGTGCTGGAAGAGCTGCTCCTTGGGTTGATCTCGTTGAGGACCTTATTGGGCTGTGGAAAAAGCAATGCAGGAGCATTTCTAAGAAGTGCAGAATGTTGTGGGGTTTTTTGTTGTACTGTTTTTTGCCTTTGGTTTGAAAACTCTGGTGGGGCGGGAGGAGCAGCAGAGGAGCTGTGTGGAATTGCTCCTGGTGTATCCTGTGTCGGGGGCTATGACATCCAACCGAGGACCGTCCATTGCAGGGACCTCGTGGGTTGTGAATGTTGTGAGGTGGGTGGTCCCACTGCTCCGTTACACAGCCTGCGCTTCCCGGCCAGCGTAAAAGGAGCGGGGATAGAAGCCGCCCTGAGGTTCTGGATGTGCTAAGAAAGGAAAAATCTGGGGGCTAATCAACCTCTGTCGCAAGCAAGAGGATAACTTCTGTTGCGTGGCAGTAGCTGGCACTGCTTACCCACGCTGATCCTGTCGCTGGGAAAGGACTTGGCTTGTGGGAGCCAATGTTGATGCCAGTAGGATTCTGCGTAGGTGGATTTCTGTGCAGAGATTCATGATTTCCCCTGTGTGCTTTAGCCCCAGAAATGTCACAGCTGGGACGTACACGACACGATCAAGTGGGGAAAGGCTGCTTGGTTTGCTCCTCATGGACCTATCAGCTTTGAGGTGGGTTTTATTGAGAAATATTTAGAAGAAAAAAACAACAAACAAAAAAACCCCAACAAACAGAAAATCCTTCCTTATTTATAACCTGAAAAAATTTCAGAGTCCTATATTTTGTCTGATTTATTTTGGGAGAAAAAACTGCCTTGGATTCTTGGCACTGTTCAGAAAAAAAAGGGCTATGAAGCCACATTGCTATGCTGCCAGTGGAAGTAATCTGTATTCTTCTTGTGGGATCTTCCTGTCAGATACAAGGACACATCTGCAGCTGCTCTGCTTGGGGGAGTGGCCTGATGGGACATCAACACCTGAGACAACACAGTTCTTGCTGGCCCCTCTACGTACAAATTTTCCTTTGCGTTTCCTTTCTTACTTTTATCCGCGTTTTGCGCGTCCTCTTCCATTTTGCAGCTGCGGAAGCTTATGCTCGGAAATAGAAGAGATTGTTCCGTTTGGTTCCTTGCTCCTGGCTGAACTCTTTGCAGATGGGACCTGCCTCCAAGTGAAATTCCCTTGAAACAATAGGCAGGGATTACATGGCTGACTTGGAGCCCAGAGCAGCCTGAGCGGGAGCCTCTTCTGCTCGCTCCTGGATTCGGTCAGGAATGGAACCTTCTGCAAAGGGCAATTGTACGGCCTCTGCTTCTTGTCTTGTCAGCTCCTCTGCTTCGAGTGTGTTCAGGTTTCTCCCAGACAGGGCGCAGATTCAGGCTCTGGTTTGCTGGGCTGGACGAGCCGTGGTTCTCTACTTCATTTAGAAGCCACTTCTGGAGGTTGTCAAGTCCAGCTCCCTGCTCAAAGCAAGTCCAACTAAACAAGGTTGCTCAGGCCCTTGGTCCGGTTGAGTGTGGAGACTCTCCAAAGGTGGAGATCCCACAGTGTCCATGGTGCCCTGTTGCAGGGTCTGACCACCCTTTATGGTGAAAGATTTTATTTTATTGTGTTTAATTGGAATTTCCCGCGTCGTCAGTTCAGTTCATTGTGCCTCGTTCCCTGCCAGAGTGTCTCCAAGGGGAATCTGTCTTCTCTCTACCCTAATGCTGGGCAGGGTATAGACTGACAAGATGTTCCATCGGCCTTCATTTTAAGGGTGAACCAACATATTCTGATCTTGGTGACCCTGTCCAGGGCTCGATCCAGTGTGTCAGTGGTCGTCTTCTGGGTATCTGAGAAGGGGAGACGTCAACCCAGATGGTCTCTTCGGCACATTCGTTCCCTGGTCATGGTAGCAGGTCTTCTCGGCAACCGGTTCGTTCTTCAGGGTGGCCAGACCTGTTCCTGTGTTCTCAGAGATGTTCCACCAGGGGATTCATGTCATCGCTATTCAATGTAGTAGTATCAGTGCTTCCTTTGCTAGAGATACCTTGTGTTGCATCCAGGACTACGCTGAACTCTGCTCGTGCTGGTGTGATAATGGTAGTTGATGTTCATTTTAGCACCAGCTCTTCCCCTTTTTGTTTTCAGCCGCTAACTCCCAGCTTGCAGTAGAAACTCTTACCTTCAAGGCATTTGATGTTTTGAGTTAAAAGTTTATTAAATTAACCTGGAATGCTTTAGGCAGCTAAACTCCTGATTCCTTGGGACTGTTGGTCGTGCTTGGGAGGGAGTTCGGAAAGAGATTTCTTGGCTTGAAAATGGAAAAACCTCCTGCAGACAGCACGTGCAGAGCCAGGTGGGGACTGCTGCAGATCTCTATCACATGCGTCGTCCGACTCGGAGGCGGAAGGTGTTGAATACTACTCTTGTCCTGTCAACCTGGCTTCTGAGAGACAGAGGAAGAAAGGATGGAGAGGAAGGGCACACAAGCTGGGAGGCAGGAGATGAGCCAATTTACCCTCTCTAGCCTGACTTCAGAAAAAACGTGACCGGTCCCTTGGGATTTTTTATTTCTTTATTTATTTTTAACACAGGTGAAAGAGGTGCTTGACTTCTAAGTGGTTGTTCTAAATGCTGACATTTAAAGAGTGAGACCCAGTGCTGGGAAGCCGTGCCCGAGGTAGAGATGCCGTCAGGAGTTAACGGCCTGTGCGTAAGACACCCTGATGCGCTGGGGAAAAGCTCCTGCGAGCTGGAAAAGAGATACCATCTTTTCAAAGAGTCAGAGGCTGAAAGTGTTCTGACTGTGAAGCAGTTCTAATTTTTGTTATCTGTTCTTAGCTGGGTTGTAAGTAGAAAGATGTCATCTGCTTGGACTGGAGGCAAATTGGAATAAGAAACACGTTTTTTAACAAGATATCACTGTCCTGAAATTCTGCTTTACTCCAGATTTGGGTGGTGTCTGTTCAAGTAACACTGGTGTCTCCATGTTCTTGCTTTGTGTTTCTGGCCTGGTTTTGACCAGAAATGCTAATTTTGGGTTGTGATGAGCTGTGACTGTTACAGAAACAGAGACTAGGGTGCCCTTCCTGAAGGGGAGATGTCAGCAGTGCAGGTTTTCCTGGCTCTTGTCCCGAGTTTGTTGATACCGGTGAGTTTTCACGGTGCTTTGATAGGTCTTTGGCCATGTTTTAAAGGAGAAGAGGTAGTTCATGAAGCCCCTGCATAGTCAACCCACATCCAGGCCATTTAACACAGAGGACGTTGCTGTACAAATGGCACCCCACCCAAACCCAGTCTGGGCCACTTCTCCTGTTGGGTCTGACTTCTGGCAGCAGGATCCACTGCTTGAGGGGCTATGTGTGCAAGTTGAATGTGGATCTCTCTGAAAGGGGATAATCATTTGAAACCAATTCTTTTTGGGAAGCAATGTGGGGGGTAGTGCCTGGGTTTTTTGCTGCTGTGACTTATTCATAAAAACTTTACTGCAGATTTGAGCCCAGCTTTAGTTGTAGCTTCTGGTGAAAATTCTTCCCAGAGTTTCTCTTACAGCATGTTTTTATTTAATGCTGTGCCAGAGAAAGGAGGAATTTTGGTAGCTCCAACTAATTCTCCTCCAGTTCTACAGGGTAACAAAAGTTCTTTTTGAAAAAACCAGCAACTTACAAAGCAGATGTTTGTTTGTTTTTCCTGGTGTGAAGTGAAACGTTTGTTTTTTCCTGTTACAAGTTTAAGGAAACCACAACAATGCTCTTTGCTGCTCTTTTAGAATGTTCAGTGCTTAGATCCGGAAGCCACCCAAGTGCAGTGAAATAGGGAGGTTTTCTTCACTGACAGTTCTCCCATTTTACTTAACCTAAGTCTGAGAATAATTCCATTGGTCTCGTGGAAGCTGTAATTGTAGAAAACTACCTGTCAAAAGCGAAGATTAACCAAGTGCTTCACCCGAGTTGGAAATCAGAATGTGACAACTATTTGCATGCAAGTTAAAATTTGTCTCACATTTTGTATAAAGGGATTTCTCGGAATATTATCTTTAGGAGTTGAAGCTCCGGAGATGTGGGTTCTGGCCCAACTTCCGTCACTAGCCTGCTGGAAATATTTACTTGGGTCCTTTTTATCCCTTTGTCTCTTCCCTTATTTGTGAAGTGGTTGATTTGATGCCCATAGCGAACGGCTGTGGGATCTAATGGGGGAACCTCTGTATTTTGGCCACGTATGGTGTGATGGTAATTGCAAACGCTCCCCACAACTTGCGTATAATCCTTTTCACCAGACACCAGCGTGAAAGAGAAAAGCAATATTGACAAGAGAAAGGTGGCACTAGATGACCTTTATAGATCCCTTCCCACCCAAAACATTCTATCATTAGCACATGCGGTCGCAGGGAGCCTGTTTCTGTGGGCAGCAGACTTTTTTGTCTTTTCTCCCCATGTCTGTAGGTGATGGTTTCTGGTTTAGGCAGGTAAAGTCAAGAACCAGCAGAGCTTTAAGGCTGTGTTTTGCAGTGCGAGCTCCGGTGCGCTTGCTGGCGATCCAGCTGCTCGGTGTCTGCTCTTGTACAAGCCTTGTTGAGCTCCCTGCTCCAGCTACACGTCCTTGGCTATGGTGGAGAACACCTGACTCTTTTTAAAAAAAAAAAAAAAAAAAAAAAAAAAAGTTGGATAGTGCAGTTATTTCTTTAAGGTAAAGTGAAGATTTTATAAACACAGTTATTTAATCTGCATTCTTTGTCACGCCCAGCGAGGAGAGCAGTCTTTCATGCGCTTTGTCTTTCATGTGCTACTCCCTAGAGGGTGCCACACACCTACTTTCTGCAGCGCTGGTCCCTCTGGAGCCAGCTGACATTGCAGAGGATTTGTGGCAATGCTGGGGAGTTACAGGATCACAGAATCCCAGACTGGTTTGGGTGGGAAGGGACCTTTCAAAGTCATCTGGTGCAACCCCCTGCAGGGAGCAGGGACATCTGCAACTAGAGCAGGTTGCTCAGAGCCCCATCCAACCTCCCCTGGGATGGTTCCAGGGATGGGGCAGCGACCATCTCTCTGGGCAACCTGAGCCAAGGTCTCACCGCCCTCAGTGTCAAAAATCCCTTCCTTCTCTCAGGCTAAATCTTCCCTCTTTTAATTTCAGACCATCACCTCTTGTCCTGTCCCCCTGTCCTGAAAGCCCCCGGGAAGGTCTCGCTAGAGCCTTCTCTTCTCCAGGCTGAACAAGCCCAGCTCTCCCAGCCTGACCTCCCAGCAGAGGGTTCCAGCGCTTGGATCATCTCCATGACCTCCTCTGGCCCCACTCCAACAGGTCCCTGTCTCTCCTGTGCTGAGGACTCCAGAGCTGGACCCTGCTCTTTGATGAAGAGCAATGAGGATGTTGAATGATTTAAGCCTTTCTCATGTAGTCCTAACCAGATGCTGTTAACAAGGGATTTTGCCCTGACTGCAGCTTGGTAGGGTTAAGGATTGTTTCTGTTGGTCAAATCCAGTTTCAAGATGAAAAAGCTGCATCATTCCGGAACTGTGCTGACCAATTCCTACAGTCAGTGCCTGCTTCCCAGGTCACTGGGAAAGGCACAGATGCTATTTATGGCTTTTAGCAACTGTGAGCACGTAAGCTTGTTTTGAAATAAGCCTGTGATCACCGTGTATGCTTTAAAGTTTTTTTTCGTTCCTCAAAACATCTGATGGTGGTGGTTCAGCCTAGCACGGTGCAACCTCTTGTAGGCCTCGATGGGCCAGATGCAAAAGCTGCTCAGCGCACGTTGTGCAAACACATCCCGGAGAGGAGGGCTTGTTTTACAGGGAATTAAGTAAAAAAGCCCAACCTGGCACATGCCATCTGGGAAGTGGAGCAGGGCGGGGGGGTTCTTCTAACCTGCGGCCATCCTCCCTGCCTGAGGAGAGGACAACCTGCTCTGGGGTTGGAAGGCAGGAGCAGCGTTCCCGTTAGAAAGTCATCCTCTTGCTGAAGGATCTCCTCCCAGAGCTGCCTTTTCTATCAGCCTGTTTAAACCCTTTAGCTGCAGACTGACCTACCAAGAGGTGACGTCCTGTGTATTCAGATGGCCTGAATTCAAATGACACGAAGAGAAAGGAAAATGAGCGGGACAAAGAAAGCCGTGGGAAGGAAATGAACTTTTTGTGTGGCGTGCTACAGAGGTATGAAATGGGAGTGTTAGAAAATGTTTGGTACCATCTATAGAAAGCCTTGCAGCCTGCAGAAATGCAGGAATATTGTGAAAAATAAATAAGCCAGCGCTTGGCAGACGGGTTTGCTCTCTGTGGCAGACGCCGTTTGCCTGGGGAGGCCCCGGCCGCGCGTTAGCGGAGCTGCCATCTCTTTCACATGGGAGCTGGGTGACAAAGAGCCATCAACTTGGGTACCCAGATGTCCTTGGAATCCACTTACTTACCACAGACTTTATAAGACATGGCAAGTGTGACCCATTTCTGCTCTCAGACAGCTCTGCCGCTGCACAGCCCCAGCCCTTGGAGGGGCCAAGGACTGGGTCACTCAAGTCCCCTGGGTTAAAGCAACTCTCTTGCCTCTCCAATGCTTTTTTTTATTATTTTGTTGTTGTTGATGTACCTTTAGTGATCTCTTCCTGTAAACCATGGTACTGGTGGTACACTCAGCACAGCTGGCCTTTAACGTGGGCTGCTTGTGGCTTCCAGGGTTGGATATTCCTTAGCTCATCTTTGTTGCCAAATTTTCCTACCAGGGAATTAAGGAGTTGCTTGCACAAAGGAGCATTTTGCCTCCCAGAGGGTTTCACTGAATTCAGCTTCTAGATTAAAGTGCTAATTAACACAAAACAGCTCTGGGTGCTTCACTGTAAGAGTAACTAAGGCTGTTGATAGCTGAGGTATAAGCAGAAGGAGTGCTAATGAGCTCCCGGCATTTGGAAAACAAAGCTCTTGCAGCGCTGTGTGTGTCCAGGCATCCTTAATGGGCTGGGGGCTTTCCTTTGGAGGGATAGCTGTTGCTTCTGGGAGATTCCCTTAAAGCAAAAGGGGAATTTTTAGCTCTTCACAGGTTTCTTTTCCCTTGTGCATTAGCTGTGTTTTTCAGTTCTTGAATGTGAGTCGAGGCCTGGAGGCTTCTTTCATCTGGCTTTGGCCAGAGTTTTCAGACTCAGTGTCAGTTTTCTTGTCTTAAGGGGTGAAATGCCAAGATTATGTCATTCCTACTCATATCCGATAACATCTTCATCCACAAATAATTGTAAGGAAGACACTTGGGCCACTGGCAGGTAATGTTTGATCCAAAGACCACTGACCTGAAAGGGATTCTTCCCTGAGAGCAAAGCGAAGCTTTGGGTCAAGTGCCAGAGTGCGATTCCGTGTGCCCGTGCATGACAGTGCTGGGCTGGGCTGTGGAAATGGAATTTGATAAAACCCCTTCCACCTCTCCCAGTTGAGCACTGGTGAGTGAGAGCATGTGGTCTGGGCAGGCCAGAGACACCTTAGTGGCCGCTGGGGAGCAGAGCAGTTGCCACAACACCCAGCAGCGCACGTTCCCCAGCCCCAGGTTGCTGCTGCTGGAACTGGAGTAGGAACGTGGGTTTCCCAGCTGCCGAGCGGCATCTTCTGCGTGGCCAAGGTGCCCATTGTGCCTCTGGAAGGGTCAGGGGACTGATGGGCATGGTAAGAAATAGCAGGATCGCCGCCTGCGAGGGCCCTGCCCGGCCACATCCCAAGGGAAAAGCCGGGAAGATGCACTGGCAGAGCTGCAGGAGGGTCTGACCCCTGTTCCGTAAGGCACCCCGAGCACCTTGCTCTAGAGAAACCACAGCAGGAAATAAGGCAGTGAGTTCGCTGCTTTTAAAGGATTTAACTTTTCTGGCAAATGCTTTAATTAAAGTGTCTTTTGTCAGATGGCTGAGCAGTCAAATCCTAGTCAAGCCCGGAAGGAAGTATTTCCACAGAGTGTTTTCGGTGCGGTTCCTGACTGAGATTGTGAGGAGGGGTATTATTGACAAAGGTCTCATTAACAGTGGCTTATGGCCCCCTGGGAATCGATGACAAAACTCTGGTGGCCTTCATTAGAAATCAAAGCCTTTCAAGGCAAGGTAAGTACGGTTCTGGGCACAGTTATAATCAAGTTAAGCATATTAGCTTAAAAGCAGCTTCTCTGGAAACCTTCTTGGAAATTCTTACTTTTCCTAATGTGTAAGAGAAACCCATTTTCTGTGGATATTTTTAGTGCTGACTTCCTTTCGAGTGCTATTATCCTACACTCTCCTCCATTAGTGCTCACTGGCTTTCCAGGTCGGTCATATGGTTGCTGAGCATCCACTCCTGCCTGCTCCTGGGATGACTGGTCAGGCAGGAGCCAGGGAGGCGAGCTGTCCCTGCCAGCTGCCAGCAGCTGCCTCTCCCGACTGACAGAGCGCTCAAAACACTTTCCTCACACCCTCCTGGGGAGCTGATCGGTGTTGGGTTCATTGGGAGACCCTCTCCCCAGAGCTGTGGGTATTTTAGCATCAGCTGGGTGAGGCCAGACCCATTTCTGTCTGTTTTTTACCACTTGTTATGTTTACAACTCCAGTGAGCTTGCTGCGCTTCAGAAAACTGCAAGGAGCAAAAAGATTCCAACCGAAATCCCTCTCTTTTTTGTGCGTGTGTGTGTGTGACAAAACACCCTAAGGCAAAGTATTTTCGAAACAGCGGGGCTGATAATGAGAGCTGATAACTTCCCAGATGTTTGCCATTTTCCTCCATGTGACTTTTTAAAAATAGGGATTTAAACTGCTCCTGCCGGTTGTTGCAGATGCCGAGTCTGTGTCTAATGAGCAGCTGGCTCTTTGGAACTAGGAATGTTAATACTTCCAGCTCCCTGCAACTGGAACCGGAGGTGGCGGCCGGTTGCGCAGGAGAGGGGGGAGCGCGTTTTCCCGTGTGAATTGAGAAGCGGGGAGGGAGAGAGGGAGGGAGGGAGAGAAAAGCATCGTAATATTGCGGCGGTTCGGTTTCAGTGGATCAAATCTTTCCTCTGCCTGCATCCGAGCAATTTGGTTGCGATCAGATGATCCGAGCTCAAGGAAGCGATTGGAGAGCGCGCTGGCTGCAGCTGCACTGTAGGCTGCTTGCAGGGACAAGGAGCCACTGTTTTTCCAACATAGCGTAAATACAAAAGTTATTTTGTAGGCTTCAGGATGCAGATATGGGTTGTGCTGCCAGCATTGTTCTGCTCCAAGCCTTTCGTTCTGTGGTACAGAGGAACTGTCCACATATCTGCAGGCGACGGCGGCGAGAGGAGCTGTCGCATGAAATTCTGCCGCTGGATAGCGATGACGAAATGAGCAGACCCCGGACTCTCATCGTAACGGTACGTTATCCTCGAACCGGCAGAACGAGGCGACGGAATTGCTGTTAGAGATTTTACGGGGTGGTTGTGTTGTTTGTTTTTTTTTTCCTTTAACTCTATATTGGTATGACAAAAGCATTGACAGGCTGTATGTCACCCGGGGTCCGTTTGCTGGCAGATTTGCTGCCTCTGCTGTCAGACAACGTTCAAATGTACTTTCTAGGTGAAGCTGTGAGCTGCGCACAAGCTCTACGCAAAGTAAACGTTCTGGTCCTTAATTGTTGGTGGCTTTTGTCGCCGTTTGCCAGACGGGCAACGCTGGAGCCGCTGGGGGTGGTTCTGTTTTATTTCAGGCGTGGAATTCCAAATAGCAGGCATCTTAGGAAGTGTTTACTATGGGTGCTCCTCAGGCAAACAGAAACAAACCCAAAAGCCAAGCAAAACAAACCCCCTGTACTTCCACCAGGGATGCCGTTGGAATTGATATCGAGTTCTATGCAAATAAACTCCCATCTCTGTTTGCTGGGAACGATTTGCAGCAGTGGAAGGTTTGCTGGATCACCTCTTTCTGGTTTAGCCTGTCACCTCCGTTCCGTGGTGAAGGGGGGGATTGAAAGGCACTCGCTCCGCCAGGCTCCTTTTCTTTCTGAATTCGACTGGATTACTTTTGTTTTGTGGTGAGAGTATCATAAGCACCGTAGGTTTATTAGAAATAACTGGCAGGGTTGCTCCTTCTCATAAACCACTGTTTCAGGGCAAGGAATGCGCTTCTGCGTAGTTCCTGCTCAGGTAGACGTACGGTGAGTGTTTCCAGAACGCTGTGGGGCTGAGGTGGCGGTGATTTGGTACCTGGTGACTCTCATGTGATAAAAATGTCAGCAAGACACTGCAAAGAGGATTTTTCCCAGTTTGTCAGGGCACTCGTTTGTATCATTTGAGCGATAGAGGTTGTTTTGTTTTTTTATATAGATATATAAAGTACGTTGCAGTGAAGTCCAAAGTGCATTCCCCTGGAACCCTCTCCCCCATTTAGTTTAGTGGTAAGTGGGTGGTGGTACCGTATGAGGATTTAATAGACGTCCATTTTTTTTTTTTTCCTCTTTTTCCATTGAATGGTTGAATCGATGTCAATGGCGTCTAAACAAATCACTCTGTCCTTCCTGGTAGTAATTTCAAGCATAATGAAGTGAGAAAGGTCTAGAAGAAGTTGCAGTGTGTCCTACTACGGATCATCTGTGTGACTTGCTTCAGTCCTTGGCAGAAAAGGGTAGTCTTGGGTGTTGTGGCAGCAGACAGCGTGCCAACCTCCCCGTACCCAGGTGCAGTTACCAGCAGCTTGAGTTGCCGTTCTTTGAGTGGTAAATCCTGGGGGAGTGGAGCTCTGAGCGCTACAGTGAAGGTCCCTGGGCTCTTGGAGAAGGTGGAAGGTGGCCACTACCCTGCAGAGTCAGGGTACCCAAAGGAGAAGAGCACTATTCAGACCATCTGTCACCTGCCTCTGGTTCCAGGAGTCCCCTCCCGGTCCCGGTGCTGCTTGAGAGCACTGCTGTGGCAGAAATGGATGGTCTTGTTCCCACTAGAATTCATCTGACTTGAAGAAGCAGCATGATAAAGAGAGCTGAGGGCTGCTGGACCACGGTGAAGCATGTGTTATGATCCCAGCAGGCGATGTTTTCCCCTTGGTTTGTTGTAGATCATAGAAGTTTATGTCTGGATAATACAGTGGAGACAACTGTGGAGACAAGCAGGAGAGTGTTTAGTTCACAGTGTCGTTGTGCATGTTGTGCAGGTGCTGGGAACTGAACTGATCCCAACGGGATTGCTGAGTTTTCCCATCTGAGGGCAGTGAGTGATGGGGGTGCCCAAGGAAGAGAGGTGAGGAAATCCCAAAATACAGAATTACAGAGTTACGCTGACAGGCCTGGGCGCGATCGCCAGAGGCCGTGGGCTCCCGTCAGCTGAAGAGCTGGCATTTTATCTTTTCCTGCCTTCAGATGCGCTGGTCCTTCTCTGTGCAGCTGGTGTGCCACTGGCTGCCTGCTCCCTGCTGCGGGCGTCAGCGTTTGGTGTTGGTTTCAGGACACAAACTGCGCCTGCTTTTCAAACGGCTGTTTCAAGTCCCCAGGCTCTGCTGCCTGTTCTTGACGTTTGCCTGTCCTGTGTCAAAGCAAAAGGAAAATCTGGGTGTTGCCTCAGTACAGGCAGGGAGAGCAGCAGCCTACCCTAAAATCCCTCCAGGAGCTGGGCAGCTCTAGAGATATGCCCTATTTTCTTTCATTAATCCCTGAAGAGGAAGGTCCTTGTACGATGCTCCTCGAGGAATCGTGCCTTTGCCAGCGGCTCACCAAGCAGGAGGTGCTGTGGGTGCGCTCTACCAGAAACGAACGGGAGAAGACCTGAGTACAGCCTCCAGCTATTGCTCAACAGCTGCCTGCTCATCACCCTGTGAAACCTTCAGGCACCACAGTGGGGATTTCTAGCGGCCTAGTCCTCCTGGAAAGCGTAGAGCGATGTCTTTATTCACAGAAAAGGTTTTTTCCTCTTTGGTTTGCTCGGTTAGAAATCTGATTTTATCTTGGGGCAGGACAGATTAATACTCACTTTTAGATCTTGGCTGGATCCACAGAGCAGGGAGAGATGTCAGAAAGGCAAACTGGAAATCCTTTGTCGGGGTCTATTGCGTGTCGTCTTCTCTTGGACACGATGCTGGGAGTTGCCAGGGGCGTGCCAAAGAAGCATCCAAAAAACCTCCAGCTAGATGTACAAGGTGACTCAATGGGTTGAGTGACTCTGCATTTACCAGACCATCTCATTTTCTGTGCCTTTAAGAGTACGTCCATGAGAGCTGGTGTTCAGAACAAGCCTCTGAGGTGGTGAGATTTGAGATCTTAGAAACAAACCTGTGTAGAGTGGATGCAAACGGCTGGATGTGCTGATTCTGCAAGAAAAAAAGGAGAAGAGGAAGATGCCTGAAGGAAGGAAATTTAGTCCATGGAATTCTGTGGCGTTTGAAGTGGGGGCACTAACGTTTAGGATGATGCTTTGCCTTTGGAACTTGTGATTTGAAAAGAAGTTGAGCTTTATCTAGTAGGTCATTCTTTGGCTCGTTTGTTTGTTTGGGTTTTTTTTTTTATGTGATTTGCTGTGAGCTGTGTCAGCTGAGATTTGTGTGGAAGGGAAGAGCAAAGAATGATAGTTGAGGATATCAGCCTCCTGTTCACACACATCCCCCTCCCGCCTTGGGATTCTGCTACACAAAAATACGGTAAAATGTTGCGCATTTGGATTCAAATGCTGTGAGTTGAACTGACGTGTTGGCTGGGGCACAGCAACAGCAAGGTGACAGCACTGCTCTCTTTATTCAGTGTTTCACCGCTGAGAAGAGACGGCTCGCAGGGGTCTTACCTGCTCTTCCCAGTTACGGAAGAAGTAAGAGACCCTTCCCCTGTGGCACCGATGCAGGAGAGCTGCTTAGTTTGGAAATGGCATTTTGGTCTTCTAGAAGCAGTGGAAGCGGTGAAAGCACGTCTCTGAGAATGCCTACTGACAGTTTGTACACTGTGAGTACCAAGAGCTGTCAATAAACGGCAGCTCTGAGAATGTCAAGGTCTCCAACTCACGACTTGCAGATTTTGTCAGTGGTGAGGTGTCTGTGTGTGCCCAAATGAGGAGGACTTCTAGAGTTCAACCCTGGGAAGAGAAGGATGTTCTCCCTCTTCCTCCAGCGTCTCGGAGGAGGGATTCTCTTTGGAAAGCTGGACAAACCAGGGCTCTGAAGTTCAAAAGAAATAGTCGGAATCTTTCAGCTCGAGTTAGGAGCTTCGATGTGCGATGCGTTTTTAAGCAACAATAAACATATGTAGCTTTTCTTTGACCTTAATCAACTTCTGCCTCGGCACTTGACCTCAGCAAGAACAGAAACCAGGCAGAGCTTTGAATAAATGAATAACATCAGAGCGCAAAGAGGAAGGAGGAGCAAGCGATGCCCAAAATGCTTGCGCCAGCTCAGGCTCTGCCTCTGGGTTAGGTCTAGGAGCCAAGATGTGGGTCTGTTTTCGTGGTGCAGAGTGTTGCAGTTAACATTAACATTCTGACTACGCACGTGGCTATGAAAGAGATGGTGTTCAAAGCAGCCTTTTTTTCCACCACACAGATCTTCTCCATCTGACCTGAGCGCTCTGAGCAGCCGCTTTTCCTACCACTTTCCATCCACAGCAGCATCTGGAATACGACCGTGTGTGGAGTGAATTGTTATGAGCCTGGTAACCCAATTCTTACGTGCGGACTCAAAACAAGCAAGTGGTGAAAACATCCTCCTACGCGAGAGGAATTTATTCTATAGATATTTGTTTATTTTTAAAGAGAAGCTATTTATTTAAGCAGGCACTCAATATAAAGGTTGGATCAGCTGATCCTCTCTCCCTTTCAGCCTGGTCCTCTGTGATTTCTCAACATTACAGACCCAAAAGAGTAAAGTGTGAATTAAAGGGGCACAGAAAAGTCTCTCTAAGTAGCAGTCCTTCGGAGGGCTTTGGGAAGCCTTTGCAGGTTTATGCGTTTGACACAAATTGTGATTTGAGATGCGTGTTCAAAGTGCTTGGGAGAGAAAAAAAATTGACCTGTAAAAAGGCAAAGTAACTTGCTTGAAGCCAAGAAGACAAACCAGCACAAAAAAACCCCCAACAACCCAAACCCCAGAAAACCACTTCAGGTTTTTCAAGCCCTGACCATCTGCAGCCCCAGTGCTCCGCACGATAAGCGCATTTCTAACCAAATTTTTGCGCGTACACGCTCCATTTTTCAGTTTTGTCCGCAGTGCCCTGTCCGTGGTTGTGCTGGGCTCTAGATCTGATGGGCTGTCGCAAATCCCAGCTTTCCAGAGTTCCCTTGATCGTTTTGCTCTTTGAACCTTCCTCTGGGTTGTTTTGGTTTATTTTTTTAATCCCAGTGTTTCAGTCCTACAGAGGGATGTAGGAGGGTTAATAAAAAACTCCCAGTGAGGTGACTGGTCTGGGACTTTGGAACTAGGTGCACTGTGGTTGTAGAAACCATGAGCTGCTCCCGTGGTGTTTCTCTCGGACACCAACTCAGCCGTGAGTGTGGCTCTTCCATTTCTGTTGATCTGCTTTCCCGTGTTTATCACAATATTAACTGCTTGAATAAATTATAAGGAAGGTGTTAAGTCTAGCTAATAAAGAGAGGAACGGAGATTTAAATGCCAAACGCTAGACACAGGATAAACCATCTAAAATAAACACAACAGTATCTTTGAAGTTCTGGAGACTTCTAGAAAATGCTTTGAAATGTGTTTCCTGTTCAGAATGCAGAATCCAGCAGAGGTATTTTGTTTTAGACTATCAGCAGACAGCTGGACAGAAGTATGGAACATTTAGCTGTATATATGTATTTATTTGTGACCAACGGCCTCTAGGTCTGTTTTCAGAGACGCTCTCTGGTTTTTCTGTGCATCTTGGGCTGTGCAGATAGTTCCAGGCTCGTAGTTCTCTTCAGATCATTCAGCCTTTTGCCTCTCACAGTGAGGTTTTGGTAGCGGGCCTGTTCCTGGCGCTCTAGTGACCATACTGGACAGGTGGCTTAGGCTGAATATTACCATCGAGAGAAGGGTTGTGGAGCCGTGGTCCTTCCTGCTACTGCGTCTTGGCCCAAACTCTGTTCCAGGAGCACGTCCCCGTGAGCAGTATCGCCGTCCGTAGCTCGCAGGAGATGGGTTGCGGCGACGCTGGCCCCAGAAGGATGCAGAAATCCACCCGCGACGCTTCGTGCGCACTCCCAGCGTGTTTCAGGCGTTCGCCCAGTGCGTGTGGCTGCGGGATCCGTGGCCAAAGAGCCTGCGGCTGGGTGGCGGCAGCTCTGCTTGTCCTCTTGATGGATGTGCGCTGTCCTTGGCCTCTTGGTGAGTTGACTGGTTCTCTTCTGCCGAGCAAAGTGAGCCACGGCTGGGTCAAGAGACGTACAAAAGAACAGTGAATGAAACCCAGGCTTTCAGAAGAGCAGTGCCAGTGCTCAGCCCTTCCCCTCGCTGGCGTGAACTGGCCGCCAGCTGCAGCCCGCAGAGCCAGGCTGGGTGATATTTTTTTGTGCTGTTGTAGGTGCCGAATCTTCCGAGTGGAGCCGAACTGGATTTAAATGCCTGTAGCTGAGTCCAGAGCCTGTTTCAGGCCTTTGGCTACGAACGTGGGCATATCGATCTAGCTCAGAAGCAACTGCGCCCTCCTGTCAGAGGTAGAGCGAGCCACCAAGGAGCAGGGGCCCTGCGAGAACGCCGGCCAGCCCCAAGGAGTGCCAAAGAGCGAGCTGCTGGCAGAGAGGGGCACGGGGCAGGGAGACCTGCCAGGCAAAGGCAGCCTGTGAGGGAGGGAGGGAGAGCTCAGCAACGAGGAAGAGGAGCCAAGTGGGAAACAACATTTCTTTTTGTCTGAAATTCATCAGGCGCAGCTGCTGCTCGACTTGGGGAAGGTTTGATTGGCGAGGGGAAGGCGCCACTGCTCCGTGTTGACACATCGAGATATCCCGATGTTGCTTTGTTCTCCCTCCTCCTCCTTATCAAAAGCTTTGCGGGGTTTTGCTTCATATTGAGTTTACTTCTTGCCCTTCTTCCACTCCTTTCTTGCCAAAGTGTAAAACCATCTTCTTCTTTGACTTCGGGCCCGTTTCAATCTGTTCCTCTCCTGGGGGGACTGGAAATCTGAACAGACCGTGACAAAACCGATCCTGATATTTCTCACTACCAGGAGGTTTCGTCTTTACGACAGTGATCTCAATAGGGTTGGTGTAACCCCAGTGTAAAGAAACCAAAATCCAGTTCATCCCATTGCGAACAAAAGCCTCGTGCAATTCCATTGCTCGTGAGAGACAACGAGCTGTATCCCTGAGCTTTTATCTCCGTGCTTCGTCCTCTTCCTTCTATCGAATCACTTGGCTTTACTGCGCGTGGGAAACGTTTGTTGCTCCGTAGCTTCGCCAGCGGCCTCTGGCCTGCGAACTGGGGCGGCACAGCACAGTGCAATGGGAGCAGCTGCCGAACCGTTGTCCCGTCAGCCACGGCAGGGGGAGCGGTCAAGGAGCAGACGCCGTGGGTGCATCAGCAGCGCGATTGCCGCGGGGTGGAAAACCTGCTTCGCTCTGCATCCCAGGGGGGCTGCCACCTGATTTCTAAGAACTTTCAAGAGATTCTGCCTTCTAGGTTACGTTTCCTGAATCATTACGAGCTTTTGATTCAAGGCCTCCCGGCTGCACGGCTGTTAGATGAGTGCGGCCGACGTGTGGGAGAGTACAGACCAGGGCCAGGCTGCTGTTCCTCCTGTAGCTTAAGGGGAGCTGGACAAACACAGGCGAGAGGTTTGGATGTTCCCTTAACCAAAGCAAGGTTAGTAAAGGCAAAACACAGGGGTTAATTTCTCAGGCTAAGCAGCGTTCCAACAGATTTGAGGCTGTCGGTTGGTGCTGGCTGGCAGCTTTGCTTCTGAGAGTGAGGCAAGAACCGAATTCTCTGCCAAAATACTCAAGTAACTCAGCTCTTGGTCACGGCAGTGCTGCTGTTTCAGGGGTACAGACACAGGCGAGGCTGGAGCTGAGGAAGGTAGTCTAGGAAATAATGATCAATTCCTGGTCCTTTAGCTTTTGAGTCCCTTCCTTGAATCCTAGAATGGCTTGCGTTGGAAAAGATCATCTAGTTCCAACCCCCTGCCATGGGCAGGGACACCTCCCACTAGAGCAGGTGGTTCAGAGCCTCATCCAGTCTGGTCTCAAACACTTCCAGGGATGAGGCTCCACAACTTCTCTGGGCAACCCTTTCCAGTGTCCACCACGATGGAGCCTTACAGCCTGCGTTAGCGACCGAAGCTTGGAAATGGCGCAGTGGAGAAAGAACTGGGATTCGGCACCAAAAAGCAGGTCACGTGAATACTTGAGGATGCGTGGTTTGGGTGGCAGGGGTCTGACATCATCTCGGGCGCCGCTCCAAGTCTAGTCCAGCTGGAGCTGGCTGGGGCCAGGGGCCGTGGTCTGCTCCACGGAGATGTGGTGGCTGTACATGTCACACGTTCCCAGTTTTGAAAACCCGACTCCTTTGTCCTTCTGAGGCTCGATTATTTTGCTTCTTCTAGGACTCTTGTTTTAAACTCAGGGAGCTCTGTAAATAAATACATTTTATATAAAATCTACTTTTTTCACCCTGTTAATTGAGCGTCTCTTCAGAACAAAATGTTGTGTTCTGTCTAAACAGCAGGAATTTGTGTGCAATATCTTCCCGCTGCAATTGCAGCCTGATAGTAATTATTGCCAATTTGTGGTTAGCTTAAAACATAATAGATTCTCTGTGTGTGGTTTTCGGCGACAAAAAATCACCATTGTAACGTTTGTCAGCCTCCTTTCTGCCTCAGGGATCACTCTGAATACCCTGTGTGGAACCAGTTGAATTGAACGCTTCTTGCCTTTGGTGTTTGTTTTTCCTCACTTCTCATCTGTCAACTGCCCTGCTCATTTTCTCTTCATTAATATCGATGCTTGCTTGAAGGCGAGATGGCCAGAATCAGTTCTTGGTCGTCCGTGTGCAAATCCAGCAGAATAAGGCTTTGACTTCATGAAGTAAAACGGATCAGAAGTGTGATTCTGTGCTGCTTTAATATTTCTAAAAAAAAAAGAAGCAATTATGAAGTTAGAGTGGCAAATGTGTGTGGCCTTGCTGGAGCAATCGGTGGTTAGCTGTGAAACGAGGACGGGGGGACCTGCTGAACATCGTGTCACCCATCGCTCTTAAATTTCTTTGGCCTTTCAGTCAGGGTTTGGTGTTGCCTTGATGTTTTCCACGGGTTGTGATTTAGGTGCTAAAATTAGCAATTCCAGAGAGGATAAGCCTTAACAGAAGGGCGATTAATGACTGAAATGTAGATCCCTGGAACCAGATGCTCCACTGGCCTTTTTAAGATGTTGCCTCCATTAGTAACTGATATGCAGACATCATTGCAGCTCTCTCTCTAGGCCACCTGGATCTAATGGGATTACAGAGGAGTTACAAGTTCTCAGGAGAAATGGAGCTTGGAACCAGGCCTGGTTTTTTCTCACTTTGGGGTGCTAGAGGCTTGATCCACGCTCTTTTCAGTGCTTTGGCTCATTCCCTGTCTTTAACCCATTCTCCCACGTGCTTGAGGAGTCTTTTTTCATCTCCCTGGAGCTCCCTGGAAAAAACGAAGCAGGCAGAGAGCATCCAGCTGCCTGTTGGGTCCCTTCACCTGCCAGCTGGCTCTGGCCCCTGGATTTCTTATTCAGGCTGTGACTCCGGTTTGGCTTTTGCAGCCAGTTCCTCTGGCTATTGACCGCCGTTAGCTCTTTGGCTCAAAGCGAGGGCACAGTCCTTGAGGAGGTGCAGTGATCTAAGCAGTGAGCTGAAAGCTCATTTATTGCCAGGAATGTCCGGTTTCTTTGGCCTTACAACCCGCCAGTTGGGTCTCCTTTGATCTTTTGACCAGCCTGTTACGGAAGAAGCCAAGTCCCTCGTGGGCCGTCGGCTCCCAGGTGGTGGACATGTGCTCCAGGACGTGTCCTTCAGATGAATGTGAGTGGCAGATGTCTGGAAGATACAGGGCGAGTAATCCCAGCCTTGAGTCTGGTACCTCCAGTAGGAAACATGAGCTCTTTCCATGCAGACTTTTGGTGAAGACATTTTCCAATATTTAAGATAAACGATGTCTTTTGTTGTTCACGATGCGACTGATTCTTCCTGATGACCATCTGCTCTTTGGAGCACCTGATTTTGTTTCTGCAAAGACACCGGTTGGGAAGGGACTTGTGATGGGAATGTTTGTGCATCCGTCACCTGTTTTTGTTCAGAAACCCTCTGAGCAAGCAGCTCTACCAGCGAGCACGCTCATTCCTCAAATACCCCTGGAAATAACAGAGAACTGTAGCAGAATTTATAGAGAAAACTCATGAGCATCATTTGGACCAAGGAGCAATGTGGAAATAATAGAAATGTTCACTAACACGGGCTTGATTCTGGTTTTTATACAAAAGATAGAAGTGAATCCAAGCCTGGAATTGTACCAATCCTTCTTCACCTTACTTCTCATCGAATTGAAACTGTAAATATCGATCAACAAACTGGAATTATAAACTATTTTCACTATATAAAAGAGCCAGAACACACCAAAAAGGACCTGCCCAAATGAAATGTTTGAGAGATGAGTTGACATAAAAGTTTGTACCAGCTCCCACTGAGAAGCTCCTTTACACAGTATTTTTAAGCTGCCAAAAGCCTTTGCAGATCCAAAGTCCGTGCCAGTTTTCCTTTTTTTAAGCAAAATCAAAGGCGATTTTAAGTTACATGAGCCTGCAAAAAGAATCTGAATTGATGGCTGAGCGTTGCTTTTTGTAAAATGCATTCAAAAGACAACTGTATTTCTTGGAAATATTTTCACAAAAGGATTTGCTTCCTGAGCCAGAGCATGGCTGCAGTGTTTCAGGCAGAACAAGGAGCTGAGTGAGGAGGAATTGCAGCAAACTTGGCGCTTTTTTTCCCCATCCACATCCTCTTCTGGCACTTGTTTGTGTCTGGCTGTTGTGTGTGCTTGTAGGAAATCAAGAAGTTAACCTCTTAGCTTCTGATTTCCTGACCAATTCTTTTGTACCCAGCTCAAGTGTTGCATAATAGAAAACAGGGGTCAGGATGTTCCAGTTATTTCCACAGTAAGAGGGAATTTTCAGGACTTTCCAGAATTTGCAAAGTCAAATAAAAAAAAAAAAAAAAAGTGCAGAATTTCTGAGTTAAGAAAGATAAACAGAGTTTCCAAGTTAAGAAATCCCTCTTGGTACAGAGTCAGGTTCTCAAAGACCGGTTTAGGTTTTGATGGTAAGCCAGGAACGAAGATGCCAGGGCTTGTCTTGGTTTGTTGGGTACAAAGAGCAAGACGTGGGAGTGAGGAGAGAGACAAGGGCCGGGATACTGGGTTACGCTCATCTCAGCAGAGAAAATCATCTGGAGCAGGCGAAGGAAGAGGAATCACTGTGATTCAGATCTTCTCCTTGCACAGGCTGGGACCTGGAAGCTCAGAGCAGCTTTGCTGCGTTGAGTGACATCACTCTGGTCCTGCTTTCCAGCTCGTTGAGAAATCAGAAATAAATGTTGCTTTTTGATCTGTCCTTGGATAGCGAAGTTCCGCAGCAGCTTCTTGGGAGGGCTTTAATACCACCAGGGATTCTAAACAGATTTTCCTGGAATTGGGAAACCATAGGGTGATACTGAAGGTTGAACATTTGTTTTGAGTCTTAATCAGGATTAGAAATTTTTATTTAAGAAGTGAAGAGCAGTGCCTGGGAAGGTGAAACAGTTCTCTGGGCGTACAGAAAGTTAGATCAGAGCGAGAAATTCTCCGTTGGGCGCTGGCATTAGGCGACACTCTTCTGCTTTCTGTGTTCCCAGAGATCAGTACAAGAGGGGAATGTCAAAAGGATGCACGTTGTCCTCTTCTCCTTTCCACATACCAAACTTAGCTAACGCCAATCTGACCTGCAGGGTTTTATATTTCACTCCTTTTTTTGTTAAAATAAGAAAATAATCGTGCTTATCTGCTTTTGAAATCGATGTGCTCTTTCTCCCTTCCAAAATGCCGTTATTTAGCTTTCAATTATAGGATCCAGAGGATGAATTATTATATCCAGTGGCTTCCATAATTGTCTAAGGTACCCACAGGCCTTGGAAGAGAATATACAGGAATTTGTGACATTGAATATATGTTACAAGTGCGTGACATCAAAGACGATGCTGGTTGTAACGTGTGGAGGGGAACATGTTCTTTTCCTTGGAAAAAACGCCAAAACAATAAAGAACCACCCAGGGTATTTTCTATGAATATTCTGGCATTGTGGATGTTGACTGTGACCTTGAGTAAATAAGTGGGTTGCCTGACCTCCTTCTGCTTCAGTTCCTCCAGCTGGAAAATTGAGTGGAAACGTGGATTCTCTTTATAAACCAGACGTCTGATCAGAGCTTTTCTTGGTAAGGAAAAAGGAAAAAAAAAAAAGACTCATTTCTGCACCGTAGCACAGACACGAATAGCAAGTAAAAGAATCACAGTCAGAAAATCGTGCGGCAGAAGCCGAAATCGCAGCAGCACCACCATGTCTGGAAGTAGTAAATTATTTAAGTGCATTTTATGGCCCCTCATCACTGTGTGTTTTGTTATCAAGCGCTGATTCCGGGCTGGAGTCAGCTGGAATCCAGCTGCTGGAACGATGCTGCTGTTGCATCTGTGTTCTTGCAGGGTTAGCTGGTGGAAGCCTGACTGTGGAAGGTGTGTGCCTGTGGAGCGGTGTTCCCAGGCTCCGGGAGAGGG
>VWZK01010963.1:42674-64203 GCA_013396935.1 Baryphthengus martii
GCAGATGTCCCTGCTCCCTGCAGGGGGTTTGGACTAGGGGACCTTGAAAGGTCCCTTCCCACCCGAACCAGTCTGGGATTCTGTGATCTGAGTATACCAGCAAGGTCTCCAAGTGTTGTGTGAATACACACGCTTTAGGGACTGAATTTTGGGATCGTTACATGGCTGCTGGCAAAGCACTAGAGAAATTTGTTTTCCAGTGGCTTCCTGACGTACTGTCACCGTTGATTAGTTTGATCCAGCAGCACATTTTTACATCTTGCTGTACGTCGTGGATTGAAACCGAAGGCAGTGAAGCCTGACAGTAAGCAGATCTGAGAGGGAAATAAGTTGGACAGAAGCTGTAGAAGAAATCGAGGAGAGAGAACGCAGAAGTTAGTGATGACCTCCTGACCCCTGTCGGCAAAGGGAATGCTGGGGCTCTGGAGCAAAGGGAACACGGGGCTTGGTCCTTTGCACGAGCAGAGATGCCGAATGTCATCGTTTTTCCTCTTTTGACTTTAATAAGATTCTTCAAAATGCTGGGAACAGATGCAAGTGTTCAGCAAAGCCAGTGGAGCGGAAGGCAATTAAACACTGAGCTGACGACCTTATTTTATTATTTTTCGACTTCTTTTGACTGTACGAAAGAGATTCGGCAGTTCACAAACGTGAACTGAGACTTGTGGATTCCCCAAGGCCAAATACCTCTTTGCTTGGGATGACCTGAGGTGTGGGTAATACTTCGGCTGCTGTACATAGCAAATCTGAATTAAAAAGCAGCTCAGGAGCTTTATTCCTATGAACAGAACTAATTTTAGGATCATCTTAAAGTGCCTGATATCTTGAATTGAAGTGATAGAGAGGCCTTTGAGGTACAATGAGGACATTTTTTTCGTCACACCGGTGCTAATGAAATTTGCTTTGTGCTTCGGCTTCAGGACAAAGCGCCATTAGACGTTTGGCTGCTGGTGGTTTTCCCCATGACAAATGTAGAGGGGTTTGCATTCCAAACGGATCTAAGGAGGGGGAATCTCGGTTTGCAGTTGTTACTTCTGTTTATAGCTCTAATTGCTGTAGCTTCGTTGTTATTTCGTTACTTCAACCTTTCAATGCTTTGGTGCTGAGAAAATAGAACGTTCGGAGCCTTTACTGTCGAGCCTGAAAAACAGGCCGTCAGAATACGGAAATAAAGGAGATTCAGTCATCCTAGGAACGATGATCCTTTGGACAAAAGATGCTCAGTGGGGTAGTAAACTGGATAAGGACCAGCTGGAAACTTGAGCTGAAGTTCGTTTTTTGTCTTATTTGGGAGCGACACAAGCTGATGGAAGTTTCAGGAAGCACTGGTGACCCTTCTCATGGTGGAGAGGGTGCCCTGGAAGGAGAAGAGGTGGGAAGCTGGGAGAGAGCCTTCCCCAGGAGAGGGGGGATGGAGCTGGGCTCGGTCTGTGGTGAAGGAGCCTCGGAGAGGAACTGGTACCTCCTTCAAGTTAAGCAGAGCTGATGGATCTGGCGTTACGTTTACCTTCTGGCAAGCACCTCTCGTCTTGGTGCTGTTGTGGGAGAGACACTTGGGGCTCGGTATGGCTGGCGTGGTGCTTTGCGGAGAAACAAGGGTGGTTCCACCTTGGTTAACGCTCGGGGGGCTCTCGGCAGCCACCTGAAATGTCTGCAGACCTCGGCGAAGGGCTTCTCTCGTCTACTGGTTCCTCACAAGGGGAAGAGATGGGCCAGGTCCAGATCTCTTCACTCCTGTGAATGGCAGTGAATCTCTTCACTCCAGGGAAGTGGCAGAAAGCTGAACCAGGGCAGGTTTAGGTTGGATATCAGGAAAAAGTTCTTCACTCAGAGAGCAGTTGAGAAGTAGAACAAGCTCCCTTGGGAAGCGGTCCCAGCACCAAGCCTGCCTGAGTTCAAGAGGGGTTTGGATGATGCTCTCAGGCACATGGTGTGATTCTTGGGGTGCCCTACACAGGGACAGGAGTTGGACTTGATGATCCTGATGGGTGCTTTCCAACTCGGCATATTCTGTGATTCTCTGATTCTCCGGCTTCTAGTGCCAGGCACCGGTGCTTTTCACCGTGACGCAGGAGGACAGTGAAACCTGTCTCGGGCTCAGCAGGCTGGTAACACTCAGTTAAAAGGAGGTAATCTTCTCAAAGGCAAAGCTAAATGGTGAAGATGATGATGAGACAGGGATTTAATTTGGGAAGCTGCACCCCATTTTAATTGTGGAGGGCGAAACAAACTGGTTGGTGGTTTTTGGTGGTACTGGGGTCAGATGCTCTGGGCTCGGTGTGGCCGCTCTTCCGTCATTGCCGTCCTGCACAGGGAGCACTCAGGTGGCAATTCTGCAGGTTACTTTGGATCAAATGTTAGCAACGTTGAAAAACACATGAAAAAGTTTGTAGCGCTCAGAATTTCTTGCTGGAAAGAAAAAGGAAAAAAAAATGACACTGAGGGTAAAGTTGCAACTCCCGGAGTATTTAATCGCAATCAGCTGTCAGAAAGAGTCTTATCACCCGGACTGCAAAAACTCCAGAGTGAGAAAGCAGAAAAGCTTCTCAGCCTGTCTTGTCAGCACACTGAGGTTAAGCAAAAATGAAGAACGGGACGGGTACTGCGTACAGACGGCACCAGGGGGGCTGCCGCCTTGCTGCTGCAGCAGGGTGGATCCTGAGTGGGTACAGAGCAGAAGGAAAGGATCAGGGTGTGGGTGTGGACTCGTCTGTGGCACTGATGGGGGTTCTTGTATGGAAGAGCCCTTTGTGCCCTGCCAGCCTCCGGCGGCCGAGCTCTGGGCGAGTCTCGTCTACCTTGATTCAGAGCAGTTTGATTTCCAGTGGCACTGCTCCCAGGTTCTGAGGCACTGAGGGACGGGCTCCTGACCTGTCCAGGAGCTGCTGGAATTGCCCCTGTGGAGAGTGGTGGGGTGGGGGAGCTGCTGGAATTGCCCCTGTGGAGAGTGGTGGGGTGGGGGAGCTGCTGGAATTGCCCCTGTGGAGAGTGGTGGGGTGGGGGAGCTGCTGGAATTGCCCCTGTGGAGAGTGGTGGGGTGGGGGAGCTGCTGGAATTGCCCCTGTGGAGAGTGGTGGGGTGGGGGAGCTGCTGGAATTGCCCCTGTGGAGAGTGGTGGGGTGGGGGAGCTGCTGGAATTGCCCCTGTGGAGAGTGGTGGGGTGGGGGAGCTGCTGGAATTGCCCCTGCACAGAGCATCTGGGAAACAGGCTCTGTGTGGCTGCTTGACTCTCACCTGAGGTGGGAAAGGGTCGAAGCCAGCAGAGACTTTTCTTAGTTGGCCGGTGACAAGCGCTTCTGAAACCCGCGTTTCATGAGCCAAACTCAGGGTGCGCATTCCTCTCTTTCTAGCAGTCTGCAGCTTGGGGGATTCGCAGGGTGCTTCCTCTTTCTGAGGTTTGGCGCCTCTTGGAAAGGGAAACTGTTACCTTGGTCCGAAAGCAGAAAGGAGCAGGGAGCAGGGCCCCGGGAGCAGATCCCGTCGGGTGCCGTGCGATGGGGGCTGCGAGTGAGGGGCCGCAGGAGGAGGCTGTTCTGAGAGCGCCGGCGTTCAGCTCGCGGCCGGACGTGTGCGCGGTGAGGGCGCAGCCGGTTTGGCTTTCGACTCGGGGAGGGTGGCAAAGAGAAAAGGATGTCATGGGGTTTGAGACCAAGATAGATGTTCAGTCGCAAGTGTGGTTGGGTTCTTTTTTTTTCTACAACATCCTATTTTGATTTGCATCAGAGGCGGGCCCGGGTGCCTTTATGGTTTACTGAGGCGCTCTGCCCTTAATAGCTGAATATTATTCACAGGAAGAAATGAGTTATTGCTGGGTTTCTTCTCCTTTCTGTTCAGTTACTGTGGATACAGCCTGTAAGTTCTAGACGTTACTTCCCCCCTTCAACAGCAGACGTATCTTCCAGTTGTTGCGCTGAAGCTGCCGAAGGAAGGAGATTCAAGGAGCACGTTTTTTTACGGCAAGGTTTGGTCGCTGCTTGAATTCCTACGGAGACGATGAGCTTCCGCGGGAGATTCAGAAGGGAGCCCAGCGAACTGCGGAGGAAGAGAAGGACCGTTAGGCGAGTGAATCGAGGGGAGATTCACAGGTTAAGCTGCGTGAGTATGTTCCGCTTCGGCTGCCTCTTCTGCCGAGAAATGAACGTGCCAAACGCTTCAGCCTCACGCGTAGGTGAGAGTAGGATTTATTCCTTGGTGGGTACGGAGGTTGCTGTGGGGGACTGGTGCCTGTGGAGGCCGGGAGGAGAAAGCCGTTGTCCTCCTGCAGTGCAGGGAGAAACTGGAAGAGGCTCCAGAGGCCTTGGCGGAAAGCCGGAGCGAGGTCCTGTCCCGCCAGGTCGACGGCAGCTTTGCCAGCGATGGCTTTGGGCCAGGCCTGTGTGGCACTGGGCAGCTCACCCATTTATCTGCACTCTGCCCGAGCCTTCCTGACTGAAATGGAAGCTGCAGTCGAGTGCGGGTACAACCCTTAGAGCCTTCTGCTGAGCAGCCTTAGGCAGGGACTCCTGCTCAGTGTATTCTCCTGACTCGGGAGGTGTCAAAGATTTAACGGCTTCCTCAGGAACGATCTGTGAGGCAGTAGAGCCGTTTCTTCGTGGCAAGAGGTGCTTGGTTTTCTCCTCGAGTTTTGCGTATCCCGTTTTTTTTCTTGGTGTGTGCACTCTCTGCGTGTCCAGTGCAACAAAGACTCACTGATAATGCACTGAAGAAGATCATTCTCGTGAACTTTTTCAAATAGGAAGGAAAATAGCTTTGCAGTTGTAACTCTGGGTCACAGATTCTTTAAGGTGGTCTGTGGTTCCTCTGGTAGAACGTTTGGGTTTTGCTTGTGCCCAGCTGCCCTTCTGGGTGGGCGTTTTAGGTGAAAATGGAGCTTTTTGCGAAGGCTTCTTTACGGCCTAGTTCCTGCTGCCCTGAGCTGTTGGTGTAAAGTGGAAGATAGCAAGTTTAAGCTTCATGGTGGTGCTGCTGAAAACATCGAACCCTGGAGGTTCCCGAGGCTTTGGTAGGGGGTAGGCTCTGCTGCTGGACAGGTATGCTCTCCTGTCCTGGGTAGGAGGGATTTTTGTCATTATTAGCGCTCACCAGAAGTGGCTGAAGCCTTCCAGGAAAGTCTGGCAGGAAATAAAGCCAAGCCTGAATACTAACAATAAACCAATGGCCTGCTTGAAGATAAAGGGGAACAGATTTGTTCATTTTTGCCTGTATCTTGAGATAACAGAAATGGAGTCCGTTCAGCGTAGCAGTGCCAAAGAACCTTTGCGATTTCTAAGTGTCGATAAAACCTGTCGTGCTCTGACCTAAAACTTAGAGCGCTGGTGACGGCGTGCCTGTGGCCTTCAGTTGCAAACAGGTGACGTGCCTTTTTCACCCGAGGTTCCCACCACCCTTCTCGTGAAACATCTGGCTGCCGAGGTGCCCAGGCCTTCGCTGGGGTTGGCAGCAGAAGCTGCTTGTTCTGATTTCTGCTCTTTCCAGACAGAAGACGGACCAAGCTGGGGTCACCTTGTCACATGACTCTGCCAGCGCGTTTCTCAGTGTTCGGCCCCGAGGAAACGCGGGCACGCTTGGCTTCGCTTTGGTGGCTCGTGACCTCTGCCTTCTTTCCCAATATTCCATAATTGGAGCGTGTTCAATCGTCGGCCTGTGGGTGCATTTTGCCATCAGCCGGGAGCCAATCTCTCCTTCACGCATCGGTCTCCCCCACCTCCCACATGGAGGATTCCAAAGGGGTGGAAGCTCCCACTGCAGCTGGATAGGCACCTTACTCAGAGCACATTTCTTTACATACTCCTGTTCTCTAGAGGGACTTGTATTATTTGCTGGAAACTCCTTTGTTTGTTTTTTGTTGTTGTTGTTGGTTGTTTTGCTTTTTTTTTTGAAAGACTAATTACGTTCTGATTCGTTTTAATTGATTGTAGGCTGTTAATTGAGCTCAGCGTGGTTAACCGGGTTTTTTTGCTCTCATTTACATTCTGTGTGTGCAAATGATCGCTGGATAATCGATCGGGAGGGTGGTGGATGCCAAGGAAACGATTGTGATTCCGACATCGTTGCGAGAGCTGAGTTTATAACGGTTGGGCAGAGATGATGCTCATTGTGACAGATGAAGCCTCTGTGGCAATACTTGCAATTATTTCCTGAGGTGTGCGGTGTGGATGGTATCTGTAACTCCTGATGAGATCAGTAGCCAGAGTGGAGGTAGGAAAAACGAGATATTCACTGAGTAAAATGGAGCAGAACAGCACAGATGAGATTTTTCCCTGCAGGACGCTGCCTTAGTAAGAAGTACTCTCTAGAAGTCAAACGGTATTTTTGAGAAGTTTATTTAGAGCTAATGGAGACATTTTTGTTGGGTTTTTTTGGTGTTTTCTTTTGCTTCAGGGGCCTCTGATGTGATTAAGCCCCTTGCGAAAAAGCTGTTTGCTGAGTCTAGCTTCATACAGCTGAATTTTAGTATTTGAGTGGAAAGAGTGAAGGGAGTTTGCTTACGCGCTGCGTTGCAGCTTCATCCTCAAACTTCCAATATGCTCAAAGTCTTTGGCATCAGAGCAGGATCTAATGAGCAGACGTTAGAGTTTTCCTTTTGATTCTTGAGGAAGAAAAAAAAAAAAAAAAAGTCTCTTATGTACTCTAAAAATAAGATCCACTAAAATGAAACCTTTATTTTCAAAGCAGATAAACACGTTTTTAAAGAGAATTTTGTGCTGTGCCTGGTATTCTGTAAAATACTGGGCTGTTTTGGCAGCAGGTTTGTGCTGGGTGAGGCTGGTGAGCAGGGAGCAGCCGGCAGCTCCAGTTGGATGGAGATGCTGTAGGTGTCAGAGCTGGGTTTCTGCCTTTGCCATGAGGGTCATCTGAGTGCCGCTTAAGGACAAAAATTTGGAATATCTTTTTTTTTTTAATGTAGATTTTCCTTAGACTGCAATGATTCTCTAAATATCATGAATTTATATATATCTGTGTGTGTGTTTGTTTACACAGACCGAGGCAGAAGTGCTGTTTACATCAACTTTGGCCTGGAAGCTTAAAAGCCTTGGTGAAATCCATACGTTTTGTTACCATCCCTGCCTTGTGGCCCCCAATCTACCTGAGACCTGGCTAGAAAAAGGGAAGCTGAAGCAGAGAGTGTTTGCAAAAGAGCTGAACAAGACCTGCTCCAGCATCCTCTTTGCGCTGCCCAGGGCAGAACAATTCACTTCTCCTTCCCTGGGAGTGAAGTAATCACCCGAGGGAATTAAAATTATAAATTAGGCGAGGCCGGGGGCTGGGTGGCAGGTCCTCCCTGCTCCCCCCTGCTCCATCCCAGTCCCCTTCCAGCGCATCCTGGCTGCTCAGATGTCTGGATGCAGATGAGTGAATCCCATCTTTGCCTTTTCCCCGCTGCCTTTCGGAACAGACTCAGCTTGGTAGCTTTAAAGAAAACCTTTTGTTGCTCTAACTGCAGAGGGTTTTTTCTGGCTAAGGTCAGGTAAGGGGAGTGAAGTAAGTGGCTGAATTTTGTCGGCGTAGAGACCTGCGTAAATTAAACTTAGAAGAAACCCAACCCTTGAGATACTTTGCAAGACTTGCTTGTTTTTTTTCCCCTGAAGTGACCTGTGGGCAAATATTTAGGCTTCAGAAGCACTTGCTCTTTAGAAGCTGCCATCTTTGGCAGTTTGAAAAGCCAAGACACGCAAGTTAATTTAAAAACTGTAGTTTCTTTAGAGATCTTGTTGCCAGTGGCATGGTAATGCTGATTTTAGTAATTTTCTGGCTAAATGAAATTTGTTTATCTCCTTCCTAAAAAGGATTTCCAGCTACTGCATAAATACAGAGGACAAGTGAGCTATTTTCTTGCTACCTTGAACATTTTGCAGACTATATCGGCCATTTAACGTCCAGAATGGCAAGTGCTGGTCACTGAAGATGCAGATGCATACGGGGCCGTGCTTCTGCCTTCCCCGTTCAGAAAGCACTGCACGTCTATGATCGTGGTGGAGAAATAGAATTCAGGAAACACTTAAAACTAAGTCGAGTGTAGCCTGAGAAACCCCCTCGAAGGTTCCTCCGGCACGGAGGCTTTGCTGAGCCACCAGCCCTGAGGGGCTGCCACATTTTGAGAGAGTTTTAGGAGGCCTGCTGCCTTCAAAATTCATAACGAGAGCGATGACAGATTCAACTTGAGAAATAAAAGGTAGTGGCAAGAGGAGGTCGCTCTCAGTTGGCTGGGAACAGGTCTCTGTGGTTTGAGCCGCTGTAACCCTGGTCGCTGGTCGGTCAGCTCGCTGGAGACGTTACGTGTCCACGTGCTACTGGTGGCTGCGGCTGGCCCAGCTCTTAAAATGAGAGTTTGCTCTGAGTTTGCTCATCCAGATGAGAGAGGCTTCCATTTTTCAAATATTTCACATGCTGAATTCTCTTACAGTAACTTTTAAAGCTGGAAAATACTTCAAGTAGACCTTTATAGATTTTTTTTTGATCCACACAACAATGGTAATTTCCGATGTAAGCAGTTAGGATTCGCTCCACCCCAACTGTATTTGTACAGAGTAAGTCTCATTTAGCCAAGAAAATCCTTTATTGGTGCCAATCAGGATTTTCTTTGAATAAAGAGGCTTTAATGAACGAAAATGACTTTACACTTCCTTTATTCCCGACAGGATCTTCCACAGGCTTCCCTGCCTCGCTTAAGCCAATAGGTACCACAGCATTTTGAAAGCTCATTTCTGAATCCCTAGGAATCCAGGGGTTTGAATCTTTTTGCAATTCTTTGCGGTTTTCTCTGTACCGGCGTCTTGTGGGAACTGGCAAGATCCCCTTAATGAAATTTATTGGCACATCGGCCTCAGTGCCAACACCAGAGAGCTGTGCAGCCCGGAGAGACCGGCTGGATCCTTTCCAGCTGGGGTTCTCCAAGGTTTACTGAAAGATGTGACAAATTAAATATCTCAGACCCGACAAATGACTGTGTTTTAGGAAAGGAGAGGATGTCACAGAGAATTTTCTTTCTGCCACTAGTTTTAATAAATTTGTTGACTGTGGATCGCAGACTGAGCGAAAAGCCTTCGTAACGTGGCCAGAGAGTTTGTTGACTGTAAATCAGTGGTGGAGCAATTGTAAAAATGATGAGACCTAAGAAGGTGAGTTCTGGCTGCGCTTCCCTATCCTTTCCCTAAACACCTTTTGCAGACCTGGAAAAAAGCGAGTGGTTTTCCACCCTCAGCTTCCTGAATGTTCAGGCGGCTGTGACCTCAGAGCTGCTGGGCAGCCCGTATCCCTCGCATGTCCAAAGGTGGGAGTTAAAATCAGCCTTTACGCTGCACCTCCTCCAGAAGTCCTGGAGTCGCCACTGTTCTTTAGCTTGCTTCAGTTTGGACAGGCTTGGCACAGAGAAATGTTTCATTTAGATTGGCTCACCCTGGTGGAATAAAATTAACTGTGTGTATTAACCATATGAAAAAAATTATATCTGAAGGTATGTGTTATGCCAGAGACAGTATTCAGCTGGGGGAAAGGAAAGGAAAGGAAAGGAAAGGAAGAACAAGGAGTGTGAGAAGCGCTTCACATTGATGTCATCCGAGAAAGTAATTTAATTTGCTGTTGTGAGTTTTAGTAGGATTGGGCTGGATTTAACAGGATCGTTGAGAAGGCTGTAAAAAAAATGGAGGAAGGTGATGCTGTTATTTCAGTAAGTGGCCCTTTCTCCTGTAAGTCTGCCCATTTCAGTATTTCAAGTGTGTACTAGTATTAATAATACTTTTTGACAAGCCATAGCTTGGATAAAATATAAAAACAAGAGTCCTGCTCGATCTTGACCCACCTGGCCATCACAATTCTCCTGACTCTTTCCATGGACATGCAGTGGATCCTCCTGTCATGAAGATATTTTAGTCCAGGTTACTGAAGTCCATCAGCTTAAATTCTTCCTGTGTAGCTGTTTCTTTAATTTTCTTATTCCTGGCATGAGGAAGAGAGGAAATTAGTTTAAACATCTGTATTAAATTCAATAAATTGTAGATGCTCAGGATTTGGTGTCTGGGGATACTATGCCATTAAAGCATTAGAAAATCGTTGTGTTTGGGCTAGTTTATTTTTAGAATGGGGAAGTGCCTGGGATGACTGTCCAGAGACTGTTGGTCTCAGTTACATCATTTCCTCCTTTAGTGAATGTTCACGGAATTACGGCTTCAGGAGGATGATCTATAAGACATTTTATGCTGTAATTATGAAGAGAAGGTGGGTACCAGCACTAGTACCCAATGTCTGTGCAGCTGGAGGCAAGCCAGGTACCTTATCTGTTTCTGTAAAATCATTTTTTGGTGGGTGTTTTTGGTTGTTATTACTGGGAAAGATGGTGCTTTTGTACCCAGACCAGAAGGTGATGTCAACCAAGCCATGTGTCACTGCTGGAATCTGGGCTGTTCCACCTGTGTGAAATGAAGTGGTGATTATCCCTCTGTGCTGTTGGCTCATTAACGATCTCCTCGCTACTCAAAAAGAGTTTGGAGAAGTTGGCTGAAGAGCACAGAGGGGTCCACAGCCCTGCCAGGGTCTGAAGTTGCACAGCCCTGCTGCGATTGCTGGGGCAGGTGAGGAGTCAGAGATGCCTTTTTACCAGATGTATTCCCAACCCGTTCAGTACAACTCCGTGTAATTCATTACTCAGTCGAGATAGAGAACATAAAAAAGCGTTATAAAAACCCGAGCCAGCCTCATTCGATCTTGCCACGGATCGCTGCCTTGGGCTGCTTCCAAAAAGGACAGACGAGTTAAATTGAGACAAGGCAGAGCTATGGTCATTAAAATAGCTTGAAATCAAGCCCTGCTCATTTACAAACTTCTGCGAGCCTTCACGGCGAGGAATTCGCTCACCCTGACGCCGCTGCTCCCGCTGGCCCACGAGGAGAGACCGGGGCAGCCCTTCCACAACTTCTGGAGATGAGCCACTCACCGACGCGGCTGTCTGCCGCTCCCATCCCAAAGCAGGCCTTGCCCTGCTGAGTTTTGCCAGATCCAAAGTGGTGGCTCCACAAAGGGCGGAGTTGGTGTCCACGGGGCGTGGTGCTCAGCTTTGGAAGAACGGGCGGAACGGAGAGAGAGATGTTGTGCTTATGATCCCATCCTGCTTGGGGAACGTAGGACGTGTATCTCGGCGGTGGGTGTGCTGCCCAGGGTGGGCCGTTCTTGCATTTCTGATTCAAGATGCAAGGTGATGTAATTCACATTGCAGTTTATATGGGATTTTCCTGTAATGCCGTAGGAGGAAGAACAGCGTTTGCCCTTCCATCAATAGAAGAACATCACCCTAAATGTTGAACTACTTCCCTGAAAGCTTTTTGCAGTGATTTTGATCATTTCACGTCTCCTTACGCCGAGTTACGTTTCGGATGCCCGAACTTTCTCACAGGGCTTCTCTGGCAGCATCTGCCGGGACACTTGTGTCAGATCAACACTAAGAGGAAGAGGGTTGGTGGTGGGAAGCGCGATGCTCAGGCGTTCGCCGTGGGGGAAGTCTTCCCCTGGGGTGTTTTGGGCAGCTATCAGGAGCCAACTGGCTGAGTGCTGCCAGCTTCTGAAGAGGAAAGAGGGGCCAGCATGACGTAGCTTAGCCAGCCTCCACCCGCGTCTGAACATCTGCATGAGGTTTGTTTTGAAGATGTAGCTGCGCTCGCCCCAACCTCACAGGGATTCCCAGGGGGAAGAAGGAAAAACTTCATCCTTCCAGCCCTGGCAAAAAGGGTGGTTTCCGTTGGCGTAGAGAACCTGAAAATGCCACGTGGTTTTATGGGATTCCCCCAGATTTTAAGAAAACTCCCAAGATTTGTGGGATTCCCCAGCTCGCTCTTCGCCTGTGACTTCAGTAGGAAGATGGCTACTTACATCGTGAGCTGACTTTACGTTTTTTTCTGAGATTTTGAAAGCCAACAGTCACGATGTTTCCAAGGAGCACCTCACCTACAGAACTGCTGTGTTGACACCTCTCTGGTCTTTAAGAGTGGACTTCTCTGGTCTCAGTGGCATTTCTGACTTATTAAATTAGAAATTGTTGCAAAACCATTAGCCAAAGAGCCTCTGCTCTAGGAAGGGGGGGCTCTCAGTGTTGACAATGTCACAAACTTTCTGCAGAAAGCGTACCTGTTTCGGTGAAACCGCTGCACAGGAAAACGCCTGCGTGAAACACTCATGCCTCGTAAATGCCGGTCCCTGCGTTTTTTTCACTTTTACTTTGAGTTTTCTTGTAAGTAGTTGCAACGAGGTTTCCTACTGGAGGTACCAGTTACGCTTCTACAGGTTTGCTTTCTGCCAAACGTGGACCGAGTGAACTTTGTTCACACCTGGGCGTCGTTCCCAACCCGAGTGGTGCATCAGGGATGGTATGCTCGGCGTGCACCAGTGGCTCCTCTTCGCATTTCAGCCCCTTGAAACTTCTATCTGCATAGGAGTGTTGGATAAATAGATGAGATAGTAGATGGAGAGTCTGAAACTCGTGGCTAAAGGATACTGTGGTGACTCAACACAACTTGGAAGGAGACAAGAGCGAGTGGTGGGTGGTGAGATGGTTGGGGGAGTCTGTTAAGTTCCTGTGGGGAACTGCTGTTGGTTCTTCGCAGACTGAAACCTCGCCAAGAAACGGGCCTGCTACTCAACCCCGGTGTTTCTTGAGCAGAAATTGAGCAACATTCCGGAACCGTTTTCCTTGGGAAAGAGCTTTCCAGAAAAGTTCTGTTTGTTGCTGTTACGTGTTGCTTTTATCTTTCTTTTGCAAATCTTTAATGTCTCAGCATTAAAGTGCCTTTGGCCTGTGAATGCTAAATGCTAATGATTTTTAGGAGTTTCTTAACTCTTAAGCTGTCAAATGGGACTAAGAGTGTTAATAGACTGAGAAGAGAGTTAATAGACTGAACCGTTGGAGGAACAGCTCCAACTTTTTTAATTGCATCTCCATCCTTGGAGGTTTTCGAGACTCATTGGATGAGTTCCTGAGCAGCCTGATCAAACTTGCCCTGCTTTGAGCAGGGGGTTGGAGAAGGTTGACCCACAGAGGTTCTGAGTCATTCTGTGGTTCTATCATAAGCTGTTCAGCAATTCAATAACTTTCTAGGAACGTGTATCCCAGGATTTTAATCTATTTTGTCTGGCTCTGTTACTGACACTTAATTAAACTTTTCATAGATGCACTTGGTAGCAAAGAGAGTCTTGAACGTAATATGGGAGAGAAACAGTGTTAACAAGGGCTGGGCAGAAATCTTGAGATGACTTTAATTCCTGGAAAAACAGGAACGCTCTAGATGGAAGTCGAAAGAGCGAGAGACTTGTATATTTGGGCCGTTATCTGTATAATAGACCATATATGAATGAGATATATATATATATAAAATCAAATAGGATGGAGAATCACTAGATGTCCATTGGAGAATTTTTCTTTTGTGGAGATGTGAAAGCTTTCTGTTCCAATACACCATGGGTTTGGTTTAGGGAAGAGTGGGAAACTTTCTATTACTCTGGAAAGCACAGTGTGAGAACGGTGGGTAAAATACACCTCCCAGTGTCCAGCATGGCATCAGACTGAATACTCTGTGTGTATTTATGGAGAAAGAGAGAGTTCCTGGCTCTGTCAGGTAGCTTAACGTGGCGGTTTTGGTCTCTATAATGAGCTGACGGATTGCTCTTGAGTTATCAGATGGAGAGGAGCTGCTACAACTGGCCCAACGTCCACTGTTCTCGCCTGAGCTGTGCTGCAACAGGCTGGGAAGAATGGGAAGGGGAAGAACTTTTTTGTACCGTGCTGTAAAAAAAGGAAAAATGGGGCTGATCTCAGTTTACGAAGGCAGAGGAAGGCAAATTTGAGGCTAGAGCCATTACCTGATCTTTTCTCTTTTTTTTTCCACAGCAGGAAAAACCCAAACTCTTGGAGCCTTTGGATTATGAAGCTGTTATCACAGAGATTGAAAAAAATATCGGGGATAACCAGTTTAAGGATCTGATACTGTTCCCCGACGATGACTTTTCAGTAAGTATGAGCCAAATATGTGTTATTCTTTCTCGTCGAGTCATCTATTCATTGATTTATTTGATCTTTGTTGCTGGAAGCAGAGTCAGAAATTGCCCAAGGGCTCTCTAAGATACTTTTAATGTTGTGTCATTCCTTCCTTCCTTCCCACCAAATTCACTCTGTGTTTTTTCTCTAGCATTTGTATATGAGTGTGAATTTACTGTTCAGGATCAGGTAAATCTTCAAACCCTGCTTGCTCCCAAATATATTTCAGGAACTCAGAAAACATGCTAACCCATAACGTTCACTTGCCTGTTTGCTCAGCGCGGTGGTTGTTTGGCTGGTGCTGGAATCTCTCCCCTACTATTATAGTCTCATTTAATCACACCCGTAACTTCCATCCAGCCTTTCTGATCCTATTCTGTTTAATGTATTTGGCCACTGGAATCAGCCAGCCCGTGATTCCCGGCCTTCTGCTCAAAGTCTGACCTTTTAGATGGTGGCTGTGACAGATTTCCAAGCCGTGCCGTTGCCGACATGAAGTCGCACCAGAAAGATGAATCCAAATCGATTTGATTTTTGTTTGCTTTTGGGATTGTCTTAAATTCTTCCGCAGTGGGGCTTCCCCTGGAGCGATGTGGGGGGGTGCGGAGCGAGGCATCCCACAACGGGATGCTGGCAGGCAGCGGGTGCCAGAGCCCGCAGCCGTGGAGCTGCCAGACCTCATCCCAGGCTCCCCACGGGTTGTCCTGTCCAAGCTGTGGAGAAATGGAGAACGGGAAGGGGATGGGGCAGCTCGGGAGGGCTGCGGCTGCCTGCCAGGCAGGCGTGCGGCCGGGCGAGTCGACCGGAAGAGCACCTTCGTCTTAGAGCACCGTCTTCGAGATCAGCCAGTCTCGGTGAGAGCTCTAGGTTGTGCTGAACAGTTTCTAGTGGAAACGTGATTCAGCTCGTGAGGGATCAGAGCTGCCATGTGAGGGCCCTTCCCCTCAGCTCGTGGCACTGCTGCTGTCCTGGGGGGACGGCTTAATCCAACCCATGGCTTTGTTTTACTAAATGGCTCTATTTCCCCGGTGGCATTAAGCGAGTGAATGTGCTCGTGGGATCAAGAGACAACTAAACAGAAGAGGTTTCCTCATCACGGTTAATTCCTTTATCCATTTTGCACGTTTGCGGATTTGTGAAATCGAAATTTAGCGTTATAAAGCCGACTAGACATCCTGCGCGCTGTCAGGAGGCCTTTGAGCCCCTTGGTTTAGAGTGACTGAGCTCAAGCCAGAGGAGCGAACCCTCTCAGCAAAAGAAGAATTGCGTTCCACTGCTCCAGACCTCTACCTACCAAACCATATTTTCATATCCTTCTTTTTATTTCGTTCTGAGCAGTTGCTGCCTGGCTTTTAGTAGCTACTTCTGTTTTGTCACCTCCAGATTATGCTTTGCAACCATTCTGCGCAATTATTTAAATGAAAAAAAAAAGAAGGAAAAGACAACTAGATGATCTTTAAGGTCCCTTCCAACTGAAGCCATTCTATGATATCAAGAGAGCTGAGAGAGGCGCTTGTGTAGTAGAGGTGGCCTGTACTCAGAGAAGAGTGGGAGCAGTGGGAGATGGGGTCTGAATCCTTGCAGTAAACCTGCCTCTGTCCGTCGTTGCCTTCCGTTGAAGCCAACTGCGGTCACAGGAGGCCGTGCCACCGGGCAGGGCTGCAGAGCTTTCATGGTAGACAGGTTGTACAGCTGCAGAGCGTCTATTCATAGCTCTGCTCCATCCTTCTGAAATATCACCTGGGCACGAACGTCCGCAGCAGGCCTTTGAGTGGAAAAAGATCCACGCCTGACTGGATTAGGGGGAGCTCCGGCTGGCGCCGAGCATTACTTAATTGGGATAATGCCCCAGGAAACGATGGATGCTCCTGTTTAACTCCTCAGCATTACAGTTGCCCCAGACTTTGTGGCTCGGCGTTGATGTGGCCCCAGTCTGGGCCTGAGTATTGGCACATCCTATGGGCAAAATCTCTGCGGAGCGAAACCATACTGAAGAATTAGCTGGGGTAGCGAGCGTCAGAGAAAAATCTGCTTTTAATAATGATTTCCCATGTCTGGATCTCTGGTATGCACCGTGTGCATCAGGCACGGCTCGATTTTCATCCTAGCTGCTGTACTGTCAGCACTTTGCTTTCATCTCAGAATTGCCTTCTCTCTTTGAGTGCAAGAAGAGTTATTCTCACAGGGTTTTGTTGGCCATTTCCAACATCTTACGAGAAGTCTATGGAACAATAAAGAATTATTGATATCAATCTGAACCCGCTAGACTCTAGTCCTTCGTTTCCTTGCTTTTTAACAGAAGAATACAAGATGCCTACACTATGAAGACACATTCTCTGTTTTTTCTCCAGCCGCGGAAAAGATGCTTCACTTTTTTTGCAGCTCTGCTCAATAATCCTTCTTTTAAAAATAATAATTGATTCATACCGGTTCCACCTCTTGCTTTCCTTGCTTGCTGACTCTGCTCCTGCCTGCCCAAAGTCCAGTGTCCCTTTGACAAAAACCCTGTCAGCTCAGCTGCATTTTTCACCTGCTCCTGCATCCCACAAACAGATGGCCCTTTTGTTGCTGTGCCCTGAAAGAACGGCCGGTGGAAATTTCAGCAGTGACACAGCAACCGGTGTGGAGGAAGGAGCTGCAGAGCTTCCCTGGAGCTCTCTGGCAGATGAGTACGAGCTTGTACTCTGCTGCTGGTGATAGTAAGCGGGAGTTCCTGGGTTTCCTGTTGCGCTCGTAACCCCCAGCAGTCTGATTTCAAATCAGATCTTGCGTAGAATCAAGTGGCAAGAGGCTCAGCACCCCTTGGCTTGCGTGGATGTTTAGTGACTAATTTTATGTAAGTAATATGTTGAGAAATAGAAGTTGTCATTAAAAGGTGGCTGAAAGGATTTAGCGGGGTGCTTCAGTTTGATAGGGTGTAAAAAGCAGGTGAAACTCTCTGAGTCGTGAAAATTTGTTCCTCCTTCTCTCCCCACGTAGTATTTTTTTAAAACTCTGTTTGAAAAGTGGAACTCAGACTGTCTTAAACTAATTGTATAGATAGAGCTGATTTGAACCTGCAATAGAAATAATAATTCATTGCCTACACTTAGGGCAGGTGTAGGATGGCAAAGCTGTCCCGTGTAACGCAAAACCTGTTGAAGTTCAGTCTGAAATGTGCTCCTGGCTCTTCTGGGCTCTTGAAAGCCCACCCAGGTGCCTCCAAGAATCCTAGAGGCCTTAGAAGAGGGGCTGAGTGGTGCAGTGCTGACACCCTCCATCACGCCAGGCGTGACTGTTCCCAGGCTTCTTTTTTTTTGAGCTCTGAACAAGGAAGAGACGAAATCTCCCTGTTTTTCAGATTGTGAAACCTCTGTTGTGCAGGTCTGGAAGTTGTTCTTTTGGATACAGGAGCTCACAGCAGAACCAGATGCATCTTTACGGGGAGAGGGCAAGAGCAGGCAACAACGCGGCCTCTTCACGCGAAACAGAGCCCGGGGCAGCTCTGAGCACCGGACTTGGGGTCTCCTTGGACAGAACCGTGTAAACCCGACTGTTATTTCTAAGGAGAGTTACAATGATGAGATCGCAGGTTATTTTCAGTAGCACAGGACTTACCTCCCACTTTCCCATGGGACCGGTACTATCTGCTCATCCTTAGAGGGGCAGAAATTGGGTCCGTTGTGACTAGTGGGATATGGGTACCCTGGGCATGCAAGGAAGAGGAGCGAGGTAGTGAGCGGAACCCACACTTGGATGCACTCCAGCTTTTAGAATAGAGGGAGCTAATGCTGCGTGGGCAAAGCACCACCTCTCACACCAGGTGTGGTTTTGCCCCAGCAAAACCTGGCCTCTAAAGCCGCTCCGTACTTGTTTTCCTCGTGCTTTGCACCTCTTCGGTGAGGTCTGTGCTGGGCCAGCAGCCTCTTGGGAGCCCCCATTTGCACAGCAAAGCTGCACCGTATCCTGCTTTTCCCATTTAAAGGACTTAACTCATTGCAGGTTTTCAGTAGTGTTAGGTAAATGGGTTTCTTTGGATGAAACTGGAGCAGAGCAACTTTTCTTTCGAGAGGCGGAACCTGCACGGTTAACGCAGAGGAACATCTCCACCGGTGTGCGGTCGGCCCTCTTAGAGGGACTGCCTTTTCAGGAAGTAAATATTTTCATTTCTGACGCATCCGTCTGAAGATTTAACCACTGGTAACGGGCTCAGACTGAAAAGCCATTAGAATAGATTCGGGGTGGGTGATGTCTGAAAACATTACCACCTTCCTGTGGCCTTCCAGGATCTGAAGGGGGCCTACAGGAAAACTGAGGAGGGACTTTTAAGGATGTCGGGTAGTGACAGGACAAGGGAGAGTGGATCCAAAGTAGAGGAGGGGAGATTTAGACTGGACGTTCGGAAGAAGTTCTTCCCCAGGAGGGGGGTGAGACACTGGAACAGGTTGCCCAGAGAGGTGGTGGGAGCCCCATCCCTGGAAGTTTTTAAGGCCAGGTGGGATGGGGCTCTGAGCAACCTGCTCTAGTGGGAGGTGTTGGAACTTGATGATCTTTAAGGTCCCTTCCAACCCGGACAATTCTGTGATTACACCTGATCAGTGGTGAGGAAGGAACTATATGAAAGTGGATGTAGCCGGAGACAGCGCTTAATTAAGCTGCACCATATAATTACTTAAACACCAGGGGCCAACAGTTTATGCCAATGAGACAGCCTGGCTGAATGCCAGAAATTCTTGTTGGAGATAGGCAATTTCTGCAAAATAGATTAAAAAAATAATTCAGAAGGATTTTAGAAGTTAACGGTTTAGGCTGATACCTGCATTGTTTGATTCTCACAGTTCACATGCAGAAATTAGAAGGTCGTTGGCCTCTGGTTTGAGGAGGTAGTTGCTGATTAACTCGATCTTAGAAAATCAGGCTGCATTCAAATGCTGAATTCTGTACGTTTGCACGTTTGCAAATGAGAATTCTGTGAACTTGCAAATTTGCAAATGCTGATCTCCGTAAACTGGAAAATTTGCAAATGCCGAACTCTTCAAATTTGCAGATTTGCAAATGCAGAATTCTGTAAACTTGAAAATTTGTAAATGCGGAATTCTGTTAATAAATTCTGTGTTTTTTTGATGACCCTTTTAGAAGCACATATTCTATTGTTGAAATGTAGTTGCTTTCTGAAGTGAGGAGGTTTTGGTGAGCACAGGCCGGGCCTTCTCTGCCTTTCAGAGCATTTAACGTTGGAAGTAACCGGCTATGAACAGGAAGTGCTTTTGTGGCCGGGCTTCTGCAGTGCGGTGGTTGAGCAGAACTAATTCTCAGAAGGGAAGTGCTTTGTAGTTTTTTAAAATGAGTTTAAATATAACAATACCCAAGATTTTCCACGTCCCAATTCTGTGTAAGTAAACCTGTGCCTGATTTCTGAGTTTTGCAAGGCTGTGTTTCTTTCCTTCAAGTGCAGCCTTATAGAATCATAGAGTTGTTCTGGTTGAAAAAGACGTTGCAGATCATCAAGTCTAACCATCTTGTTGAGAAGGAAAGCGAGTTGCCTGTTGTGTTCAGCTACAGTCTTCTTCAGCGAGCTGGCAGGGAGGCACAATGACCCCATCCAGGCAAATCTGAGCCGTCTTGGCCAGTGTGTTGCTACCAGTTGAGAAGAAGCGTTGGATTAGGTAAAAAATTTGCCTTACTACATGTCCTAAATGAAAAATACTGGAAACTGTCTTCTGCGTAATACACAGGGTGCTTAAGTTCTGTTGTGGGAAAGCAGAAGAGGTTGTTGGTCTCTCTGCAGCTTAGTGGCCATCCCAACAAGGTCAGCATGAGGTAGAGGATGCGTCGCATGTCTCTTCTCTCGTGGCCTCCCGCTCTGCCTCGGTCTGGAAAGAGCAGCTGATCTCCTGCAGCGGTGATTTCACGAGACACGGAGTGCGTGCTTTGGGGCTGCTGCTGCTGGTGACGGTGCCCCGGCCTTGGGGAGAGCTCCACATGACGGACCTCAGTGGGCTTTCAGCTGGGCTCAGGGATTGCATCTTCTCAGGACCGCTTAAACAAGGGCACTTCCGATGTCACGGACGTGTGAAGTAGAAGTAACAAAACGCCTTCCAGAGACTGCAGGGGCTGCTGGGAAATCCCTGAGTAACCAAGGATCCAGACATCTTCCCTATTACTAAATGTGGCCTGAAAATTCGTACTTCTCCGTCTGCTGTCTCTTTTACTCACAGGCTACATGACTGTGGAAATCTCCACACAGGCTCTGGCGACACAGCTGGGTAGAGCCTGGGAGCCCACATTTAGGAAATTGCGCTTAATTTCTCAGAAAAGCAGGGGTATTTTTTCACTTTACGGTGTCTACAAGGCACCATCGTGATTTGTGGGAGCCAAAGTGTTTTAATCGCGTTGTATCCTGAGCTATCCAGATGAAAAAGAAAAAGTTTGGGGAATCCCGCGAGGGTTGCAGCTGCCTGAGCCGTAAGTGCCTTTCTCTCGTAATTACTCATGTGGAACGTGGGAGGAGGGGCATCAGAGTGGCCTGGGTGAGCTGTAAGGAAAAATGCAGTCAGTAATATCCAGAAAATTGCGCTTCATTTTGTAGAGAAAAACCATCGTTTTTTAGCCTGAGGCAGAGGATTGGGAGGAGAGCTTCTCAGGGCTGCTTCGTGGCATTGGTAACTGGTGGTTGTTGATAGTAAACCAGTCATATGCCGGAGCCCCTCCTCTGGAAACCATGTGCCTTTCTGTGAGGGAAGAGAAAATGAGCTTGGGAGATCAGCTTCATCTTGGGTTCCATCCTTCAATGTCTTGAGCAGTGGAGTTACTCCGTTGGAACTCAAAGCGTGATCTGCTCTGCTGGGGTTTGATTTCATTTGTTTTCCTCTCTTATAGCAGACAAAATGAGGGGGGCAGGACCGTGGATTAATTCAAAATGCCCCAAAGCTGCTGCTTCTGTGACTTCTGCCAAGTGTCTGCCTTGCCTGAGCTCGGCATGGAGGCCCTGGGGCACGGAGAGGAGCGCTGCTGGTGGTGTGGACCTGGTGGGAGCTAAGGGGAGCTTGATTTCTCATGGAGACCTTCTGGAGATCCTCTTCTCCGTGGTTTCCTGCTGTGGGGCCTGCTGCTTCGGCAGCTGCTTCCAAAAACAAGACGGCTGAAGTTATGCAGCGCCTACTGAGTGCGAAAGGAGGTTGCAGGACACATCAGGAGCCTCGTGCCAGTCCTGATGACATGGGGATGGAAATGTCCTGCTGAGAAGCTGTCCCACTTGCTTTCTGACCATCAAGCTGTGGCTTGATGTTCTTTTTGCATCTTCTTGGGGGAAGGCTCTGCTCCTCTCATCTCCTTCTAATGAGTCAAAGCTTTGAGCTCTGTTTCCACCTTCCTTGCTGAAGAGACAGGAGATGTGGAAGGGATGCAGGGGAAGCAAGTAACCAGCTTGGATTTGGAGTATTATATTTATGGGAGAGGATATAAGGGAGACCTGGTGACTTTGTTTCTTTGTTCGTTTAAAAAATCTGGGAAACTGAAGCGAGCTTGCTTGGA
>VWZK01010964.1:0-26968 GCA_013396935.1 Baryphthengus martii
CCAGGTTAGATGGGGCTCTAAGCAACCTGCTGTAGTGGTAGGTGTCCCTGCCCATGGCAGGGGTGTTGGAACTCGATGATCTTTAAGGTTCCTTCCAACCTTGACAATTCTATGATTCTATGATTCTAAGAATGATTTAACCTACACTGAGACTTTAAAAAATGTCGTCTAACCTTCCACATGAGCTGGAGATGACAGAAATGCCACAGAGCTGCTTGAATATTTTTCTCAATTTAATTTGCTTCTCTTGCCTTCAGATCATGTTTGGCATTTGTGTTAAGAATCCAGGCAAAACCAATTTTTATAAGGGAATCCGACTTTGATCCTTTTACCTGAGGATTACATCACAGTATAAAATAACAAATGTAACTAGAAGTATTTGAGGGCTACAAAATATACAAACTGTGATGGATATTTTGGATTGTTCTCAAGGAAAAAGAGAATACTTAGTTCTGGAGACTTCTTCATGGCTACTGTAATACTTTTGTTCTAATACCGTTATGCTATGTAACATAAAGACTTTAAGGACTATTGTGATGCCTAAATATTTCATACCTAAGTTTCCTAATGGATATAAGTTTTGCATCAGCATCTCTTAATCTACAAGGACCTTATTGGCACACACATGAGCAAAAGCTGAGACTTTAGCCGACAGTAAAAAAAGAACCACTGTGAACATTCCTACATCAAATAGGAGCACTATAAATGTTCCTACATCAAGCAGGGGAAAAATACATATCAGACTCCATCTTGCTAAACAAAGGAGCAATATTTGGGGGTTTGTTTATGTACAGTTGTTATTGTTGGAAAGAAACCACCCATGTTTGCCTGCAGAAACTGGAGGCTTTAGCATGGAACAGTGTCATTCATGCTACCCCTTTGTTTCTGTACACTTCTCTGTTCTCAGTGCTCTCTGCTTAGCTGCTGTCCTATCTTTAACTTCTCATTCTCAAAAATAAGCAGAATTGACACATTGAATAGGGATCGACGAGTAAAATACACTGCCTATGTTGTGAAAAGTTTTACCAATGTTTCTCAAATACAATAGTTAGTCACATACTATTTCGAAAATATATGGTCTGATGGCTACCAAAGGCATGTCAATGGATTAATATATTCAAGACACTTTTTAGTGTTCATTCAAGAGTAATTTATATTTTGAAATCTTTAAAATAAATACTTGGGGTTTTTTTTTGTGCCTAGGCTTCTAATCCTTAAAATTCTACTGAGCTGTAGAAGTACAGTACCGTACTGACAGGAACTCGCACTTCTGAAATGAGGGTTCAAATACCCACAGTCTGAAGAGATACTGGAACCCAAACTTCCAGTGCTCTGGAGAAGCAACTAGTGACTATTGCCCTTTTGTCCCATTTAGCTAATTTTGGTTGTTTTGCTTGGTTTTTTTGTTTGTATTTTTGTGGAGAATGGTACTGTGCAACCACCTTCTCAGCTGACATGGGAGAGGATATGGCTTATATTGCCACAGGTAAAATACTGACACTAAATGCTACTGCTCTTCCTCATTAGAGCTGTGCTTGATGCCTGATAAAATTATAATGCTGACCTTACAATGTTAATTATAAATGCAAATCAGCTTATCCTTAGATGTGAGCTGTGTTGAAAAGCTTGTTCAGCATGGCTATTCTTCTTTCCATCTGTGTTTGGGAGCAGGACTGTATATGCCTAAGGATGCTGACCTTCCAAAGCAGCTAGACCGTTGAAAAGCTTGTTCAGCATGGCTATTCTTCTTTCTGGCTGTGTTTGAGAGCTGGACTTTACATGCCTAAGGATGTTGACCCTCCAAAGCAGCTAGATGGGATTTCTGCAGATCTTGCTAGTGTTTAGATACTACTGAGATCCATTTCTGGGTTGAGTCTTGTCTTCTAAGTCAAGCCTCATTGCCTCATATTTTTAAAGGTATGTTGATGATATATTGGGACTCTGATCTGATCTGCACCTTACTGGACAATCAGATGACTGTGTGACAAAAGCATGTATCTTCTGCAGCAGGTTAAGTGATTTCTTCTCATTTCACCTTCTCCTGTACATGTCTAGTGTAGTCTTCTGTATAATAAGAAACCCTGGACTTCAGTCAAACTATTAATTCTGAAGAATATAAAATACAGATGCTGAAATTCTAATTGAAACAAACCAAAATATCAATGCAACATCAGGTTGTGAGAATGGACAACTTTTTTACATATTAAAATAATAATCAGTAGATTCTTTCAATTATAAAATGCGTGTGGTTTTGAAATCATTCTTCAGTCGTGAGTGCTACATGGGTTAGAGCAAGCTGCAAGGACCATTGCCTCACAACTCCTGACTATCACAACTTGGAACATGTTGGTTCTTTTGATACAAGTTCACTGGTAAGTGTGGGAACCAAGATCTTGGACTTCCAAGGAGCTGAAACTGTCTGATAAGGTTTGGTCTTGGTTGAATGATAACTTGAACAACTGAAATACTTCTTTTCTCATAAACTCAAACATATTCACTTTGGGCCATTCCTAGTACATATGTTTCGTCCACTGTCACAATCCTGTAAAGAACAATGTAATACCATACAGGAGGCTTGCAGATAGCATTCCCATTTTTTTCCTGCTCAGTGTAAGCAAATATTTTCCCTTCAAATTCATTAGGTTTTGCTATTCAGTACAGTAAAGTACATAAATTATGCATGTTTATTTGCAGAGATTGAAGGCAAAATGCATTATCAGAAAGGGGGCTTCTAACTCCAGGCTCCTCAGAGAGGTGCCTATATGACGAGTCATCCTAAGAAGTCTTTGCAGTCAATGAAAAGAAGAAAAGGGCATCCTCAGAGGGAGATTTATTCCAGCACAAAGCAATTGTGTTCCCAGGATAAGCAGTCTCTTAGATGCTTACAGTGAAGTGGAGAGAAAGGAAGGCCTCATGAATCGAGATATGAAATATCATATCATTACACTGCGTTGACTGTGCAAACTTCCAGAAACTGAAATATTAGTTCATTAATTGGTAAGCGTTCCTTTTAACCAATGTGAGCTATAACCATGGCCCATCAGTTGCACATATTGGTGTTTCATCAGCTGATGGACACCGGGGAAAGAAGAATCACTTCATCCTTGCCTCAATTTTTTGTGTTCTTTACTCTATGTGTTCCCGGGCTACCCCCACATTATGGTTGAGCCTGTCCTCTGACATGCAGTGGTCATTCTTATATACACAAATGTTTACAACTCATCATATATAGATATTTGTTGAGTAGGATTCTTAGGTGACGAACTTTGAGAAAAAATCCCCAAAGTCTCGGTCTTCAGATAATCAAAAGACACTTTTGTCACAAACACCTCTAAAACTATCCGCACACTACACAGTATGACGGTAACCTGTTTTTATTGGAAGTCATAAACTTGATAGTGTCTTTGAATTAGGTACAAATTTTACTACCATTAATTAAACAAGGGATAGTTGTGACATTGCAGAACTGTAAATATGTAGTGAAAAGATTTACTTTTGAAAAGATCAAACTTTAGTCTTGTTATATGTACTTTGCATAACAGGATGCAAAAAAATTCTGAGAAATACAACAGATATTCATTTTAACAAACAACATGTTTTCTTACATTTAAATCTTAGCGTATGTTAGTCTTACATTTAGATCTTAATGTATATTTCTGATGCTCATCTCATGCCAGCACTGTGAGATCTATTGTGAGCTAACATGCAGGGTTAGATGGAGTTTCTTCTAGATAGTCTTTCTTCTTGCTTTGAGCTTCAGAAAGACCAGGGTAAAGTACCTTTCCGCCCTGGCTGATGCCATTAAGGTGGTATTCAAGACTGATCTTTGAATTTAATGCAGATTCAATGTGATCTCAGTGCTATGGTCAAATGTGGTGGGCTGCTCAGTCCCTTTGTCACTTGTGGAGAATTGTTCTGTGTCAGTGTGCCCTGTCTTTAGCCTGACAAAGCAAAAGACAAAATGTCCAGCAGTTGTTACCCCATTCCCAAGGCTTGTGACAGCTTTCCCATGAAGAAAATGTGCCTTCTCAAAGTTAGGTCAGGCGATGGGATGGCGAAATTGTGGTACAGCCTGCAACTGGGATGCCTAGGCTTCCAACAAGGCTCCTTAGACCATGTATGCTAAGAGGCACCAAATTCTGGGTTTCTGCAGTGCTGCAGCCTTTTCTCAGCCCCAGGTTCCCATGCATGTTGTATCTCTTACCGGCAGGTGAAATGCCAGTGGCAAAGCAGGCTTTTGGTGCTGGAGAGAAGTCACAGCGCTGCATGTGAAGTGCAGGAGGTGTCGGGGCTGCAAAAAGAGGAGAGGAGGGAACATGAAACTGAGCCGAGGATGTGAATTTCACAAATAAGGGCCAAAGGACTTCCTGAGGAGACGTGGGAGACCTGTTACACAGAGCTGTTACACAGACCTGTTACACTCTCTTTGTGTTTTGTGTTCCCATTTTTCTAAAAACTAAGTGAGATAGCTTTTGCAAACATCTACAAAAATTAATGGGAACCTGAAAAAAAAGGATTAACTCATAAAATTTTCCCTCATGGGACAGTCCCATGAAAATAGCACAGGTGAAGAGCATAAGGATCTGTATTTAGTTTAGAAACACTCTGTCCATACAGACTTGAATATGAAAATAGATGCCTTCTAAAGAAATCTGTTATAAGTTCAGAATAGGATCTCTGTTCAGCCAGATAGGGCTTATTTCAAAGGCATAATACAGTTTTAGCTAGTCATACCTTTATTTTTCGAAATGCCTGTCCTAAAAACCAGACCTACTTAGCTGTTTGCCAAGGCATTCTGCAGAAAAGTGTATAAAATACAAAGGAAAGTGATGCTAGTGGATTTTAAAGAGAGAAAGCAAGGATTTGTCAAGCACTTTTGAGAATAAAACCCTCATTGATTAGAAATTTGTGAAGGTCGCCGCCATCTAGTGATGAGATGTTGAAGATGTTGCTTAGAACTAAACGGAAACACGAAGTGCCTTTTCCAGCTGGATGTATATTCGCTAAGCACACCATACGCGTCCTGAAACAGTGTTTTTTCTTTGTGTATCTCCTGGCACATAAGGTAACTTGTGTTACTGGGAACAGAGAGACTTACTGAGACTCAGTGTATTTGTTCCTGTGAACCGCTCTTGCATTGCAATTCTAGAGCAAGGCACTCATGTAACTGACAGTTTTTGAGTGCAGCTTTAAGTGAAAACTGCAATCCAACAACTTAACTACAAACAAAATTCCAACTGTCAGGGCAATGAAAATTACTCATGAATACAAGATGGATAGCACACATCCTCTTTTATGAACTGCTCCCCTATGAAGGAAGCACTTGGGCGATGCTATAATTTTAGTTTAAGATTTTTAAAAATGTATCTAAATGCACCAACTTCTTGTTCCTGGCTTAGCAAATCATTTGAGCACTGTGCATCACTAAGGATGTGAATAGTCCTCAAGTGTTTTAATCTAGGTTTAGAATTTTTACTCACTGTCATACGAACACGAGGGAAGTACAGCCTGCAATTTGTTTGGGAAACTTATGTCAAGATTCACATGTTTTAGAAACTCTGAGAACCTGGTCTATGCACACAAAGTCTGCACCTGAACAGTGTCTACAAAGGTACCTTTTGCATATTTGCTATTTTTTTTTAGTAGACATGCTTTCTTGGGTCCCACCTGTGTCTGTGTGATTTCTTCCAAATGCCTTTGTTATGTAAAGAGCAAAGAGTATGACAAATAAGGAAACACCACGGCGAGTGAAGACAGGCTTTTGACTAGCTGCTATTGGCTTAGAATCATTGTTCAAATAAGAGAGTCCAAGTATCTACTTTGTGTAGTAGTTCAAAGAAAGTTCCAATATTGACAAGTTCAGACAGATGTCAAGATGGATGAAACTTCAAGGGCCAACAAGCAAACCCCACATTTATCTGTACAATTGAGACATTATGCCCACCTGAAGCATTAAACCCCAAAAACCCACAACCCTGGCTTTACTATTTCTTCCTGATAAACTTGTACCTTTGACATTCTCTGCAGAGTGCCACAGCTTCTCTCCCACCCCTCCCCGAGGTGTGCCTGAGGTGACAAGTTGGTGTGACAGGTGCTGCTGTGGTCTGTGATGCCAATGGGTGAATGCTGAGGAGACAGAGAGGCCGCAGGGCTGTACTACTTCAGCTGGTAGTTGTTCAGAGGAGCTGCAGTAAAAGGCAGCAGCACCTTTTCACCACGGCCTTCCTGAACCAAGTGGCTGTACTTCTGCCACATAAACCAGTCCGCTATCTGCTTGTGTCCTGGGCCCCAGTAAAAAATCCTTAAAAAATGCTTATCAGAGGAATCTGTGGGGATAGGGCCAGGTTTCTACTGTAACATTTTGCTTCCCAAGCTCTGCCCCAGTTCAGATAAAGTGGCCCACTGGTGACTGAGGGGCAACTCCATTGACTGAGGTGAAGTTACTGCCTTAGCAAAATTACAGTTTGCATGAAGGTAGTGATGTTTACTCCAGTGTGCATATGTGCTTCTGAACCTCCTGTGACCTGCAGTAACTGGAAATGTCCTGCTAGGACAGAATTACAATTGAGCCTCTGGCCCCAAATGTTACTGTTGCTAGGTCACTGCATTATGAAAAAGGGGCAGCTTTCAAATTTGCTTCTTTTCCAAAGCTGATTGCCACCTACCAGCCAAAATCTGATGACCTTTCTGGGGAAGGAGCATAATCAAAAGTGTCATCAAGATTCTTAATGTGATTCATTATCTCAGCATGCATCCCTTCAACAGCAGGAGCATGAAGTAAGAGAGCATCATCATAACAATGACCTTGACCAATCCACTAGAATTCTGATTTCCCTGAATGAAATTGTGCCAGCAGAACGCATTACAGCAATCAAACTCAATCTGTTTGGTACCACTAGCCTAAGTTTATTATAACTGACTTGCAGTTCTAAAGGACCTGTTGCCCAATCATCTAGTTTAAATATTACTCCAGGGACAAGGCTAAGTGGTACTAAGTCAATGAGAGGCTTGAATATGATGCAGGGAATAAGTCTGTTGAAGATGCTTTTATGGAAATAGACCTCTGTTTTTCGTTTTCTGCTGGAGGTCAGCTAAGGAGATTGTCTTTTTACTAGTACTGAAAAACAGGAGTCGACTGTTTGGACTGACCAGTAACAAAAGGAATCCATCCACCCAGTAAAAGGACTGATACTGCAGTCCTTACAAGAATAACAGAAATCTGGCAAGGTGAACAAATACCAAATCGCAACCAGGGAAATTGTTTAAGCTTGGGGGTTGATGAATCATGCTTGTGACCTTGCATGACCCAAGTGAAAGGCCCTCGATTTCTTAGTTTCTGTGGGAAAGTGCAATGACATTTTAACTCTCTAGCTGCTGCCTAGAGGGTAACTTCTGTAATTACAATGTCTCCTGGGTCTGACACTAAGTATTTTGAATACTGATGAAAATGGTGCTGTAGTATCTGCAGGCAGCAGGAAAGAGTGCTCAGAATATGGAAGAACAGGGTGGAAATTCACAGAATCACAGAATGGTAGGGTTTGAAAGGGCCCTTTGGAGATCATTGAGTCCAAACCCCTTGCCAGAGCAGGATCACCTAGGGCAGGTTGCACAGGAACATGTCCAGGAGGGTTTTGAAAGTCTCCAGCGAAGGTGACTTCACAACCTCTCTGGGCAGCCTGTTCCAGGCTCTGTCACCCTCACAGTAAAGAAGTTTTTCCTCATGTTGAGGTGCAAATTCCCATGTTCCAGTTTGTGCCTGTTGCTTAAGAAACAACTAAGGGCACTGGGCAACAATGAAAAGAGACTGGTCCCATCCTCTTGACATCCACTCTGTAGATGTTTATAAACATCGATAATATCTCCTCCCAACCTTCTCATCTCCAGACTAGACAGCACCAGTTTCCTCAGCCTTTCCTCGTAAGACAGATGTTCCAGTCCCTTAATTATCCTCGTATCCTGCGTTGAATTCTCTTCAGTAGTTCCCTGTCTTTCTTGAACTGGGGAGCCCAGAATGGGGCACAGTACTCCAGATATGGCCTCATCAGAGGAGAGTAGAGGGGAAGGAGAACCTCCCTTGATCTATTGGTCACACCCTTCTTAATGCACCCTGAAATTCAAAATTATTTTAATGAATTGAAGAAAGCTCTGGGGAAAAAAAAAAGGAAACCATGAAAACAGTGAACCTTGGTGCATCAAATACAGCGAACAAGAAGAAGGCAGGGATAAAAACATTTGTCATTTGGAAACCACAGGCTAGGTAGAGACGAGAAGAAGGGTAAAAAGGACCAGAAGATAATCCTGATTGTGCTGAATCACAGCACAGAGAACCAGTGGAAAGAGAAAGTGATGGAAATTATTTGGAAGCTATGAAGTAGTGAGTTTGCTCTAGTTGGCAGCAGGAAGACTTCTGCTGTAGTGCTTAGAGCAGTACTAGGGAGGTGTCACAATTTAAAACATTCAGTGAAATACCATGAGACTCATAATGATAGAACAAAGCTTTATGACTAAATATTGAAGACTTTGGAATTATTTAATCTACAACAAGCTGAAAGGTGATCTAGTCTCCAAATAGTAGAAAAAGCTTAAAAAAAAAATAGCAGATGCTATTTTCTACCTACTGTACAGACAGAATAAGAGACTGCGAATATAAATGGCATCAAATTTCCTCATGGTAAATATAGACACATACTAGCACATATGACTATTCTGACAGAAGGTAATGAAGAGTAGACTTTTGAAAACAGACCAGACAAAAATTTATCAGGAATGTTGTGGGGATATCTGACCTTAAACAAAAGGATGAGGGGAAATGGAAAAATTATAGAATCATAGAATCATAGAATGACCTAAGTTGGAAGGGACCTTAGAGATCATCTAATCCAACCTCCCTGCCATGGGCAGGCACGCCTCTCAACTAGACCAGGTTACTCAAGGATCTGTCCAACCTTGCCTTGAACACCTCCAGGGAGGGGGCATCCACAACGTCTCTGGACAATTTATTCCAAAGTCTTGCCACCCTTGTACTGAAGAATTTCTTTCTAAAATCTAATCTAAATCTATTCTCCCTCAACTTAAACTCATTTCCCCTTGTCCTGTCAGTGGACACTCTTGTAAAAAGTCCCTCCCCAGCCTTTCTGGAGGTTCCCTTCAGGTATTGGAAGGCAGCTATTAGGTCCCCCCGAAGCCTTCTCTTTTCAAGACTGAACAATCCCAGCTCCCTCAGCCTATCCTCATAGCAGAGGTGNAGAACAGACCCCTGAGGAACTCCGCTTGTCACTGGTCTCCACGTGGACATTGATCCAGTGACCACAACTCTTTGAGTGTGACCATGCAGCCAAAAAAACCCCTACTTCCTTTAAATTTCTCCCACCCTTATTTCCCACCAGGAAAATGTGACCTTCTCAAGTAAGAGCATATATTTCACCTCCCCTTGTAAACTCAGCAGCTCCTTGAGAAAGAAGACCACTGTTTCAAGATTTTAAGCTCGAGAAGAATATAAAGACTGACAATCAACTCTTTACATGTATATACCTTCCAAAATGATTCACACTTGCCAAATTTAGCATCCTTCACTGATGATCATGATCAGTGAAGATGAGTCAAGTTAGAGCACTTCTGTCACATTCAGATGGTAGCCTGCCTTCCAGGAGTATAACACAGCACATATCCCTGGACCCTGCTGCTCTGAAACTTTAGGCATGTTTATTATATAGCAGTTCATAGCAGTCATAATGAAACTGCTAGAAAGTGACTTTTTATACATTAAAATCAGATTTTTAAAGTAAAATCCAGAGCTAGAGAGTCTTTCATATAGGAGTTTTTGCACATCAAACCTCCAAAATCTGAAGTTTGAGACACTCTTTTTATAATTTGCATTGTGTTTGAATTTGGGACTCAGAATTTTTTTATGCTCCTCTTCTCATTGAGCAACAACCCATCTTTGGTACCATGTTATCTTACAAAATAAAGAAAGAATGCAAAGCAATCACCATGTTAGATTTGTTAGTGAAATGAGTTTAGATAGAAAAAAAGTGTCCTATTCCAGCCCTATCTCCAGCTAGGGGCTTGGGACCTTCTCTTGAGGTGTGACACATGGATTTGAAAGGGCAATTTGCTGCAAAAGAAGTGCCTTGTATGCTTGTCTGTAAGAGCAGAGTAGACCAGGAAGCAATTTTTTGCCTGGGAAGCCCAGCCTCACGCTGGGAGAAAAGTACTTCTCTTTGTAGTGCTGCTGGCTGCCAGCTTGTGTCCCGCTGCTCAGCCTGCTGCTGTTCAGATTTACGCAACCATACATGACCTACTGTATGGAGACTGGGGGACCTCAATAATTTTTTTTCTTGGAGATCTCTGCCTAAATTCACTATCGTCTCCAACCCCTGGTCTTTAGAAAAACTTTTTTAAATTTTTTCTTATGCTTTAATTGTCTCACTTAAACAAGTGTGGTTTTATGTTGGACTTTGCCTCTTTGCAGCTTTGCTTTAAAGACAAATACTTGCCACTGGTTGGCTTTCTGCTGGTTTTGTGACTTTTGGTGGCCCTGGATGAGGTTCAGGCATCCCCTTGGCTTCTTTTTTTGGCACAGCATGTAACTCTCTGAAGATCCAAGGGAGGTAAAACAGCAACTGAGCTGCTTTCTGTAGAGTTGACAAGAGTAAGGGCTACCCTCTGCTTTAAGCAATTTCATTTCAGTTTTTACCACTGAAATACAAGGAGTCTAATTATGAAAGGTAGGAGACCCAGGGGACAAACTGGGCTGTTTAGCTCTCTTTCTTTCCGATTAAGTTCAGTCTTAAACAATACCTCTTAGTCAGTGATCCTCTGTGATGTGGAAAGAGTTTTGGTTCTGTGGAATTAAAAGAGGAGCTAAAAGGGTTTTCTTAGCCTTAGCAATCGATGATACTGATTGATTGACTTTTAAAGAGCAAGACAATTGCACTAAGGCATAGCTATAACGTATTTTTGATGTTTTGTGAGGCCAAGTGTAACCAAACAAAGAACAGTAATGATTTTATTAGTGAAAATACACACCTTAAAGTGCATGGTATAAAGGTTAGGTTGTACTCCAACACTGGCGTGTATTTCTACAAGACATCTCAGACACTGCACACAAGAGGTTTAGGAGGCATTTGCCACCCAGTTTGCATATGATTCCTGACTTTTTGTATTTTGTCCTTCATTCCCTTCTGACAAAGATTGGAGCCAAAGTTCATGTTTTTGTGTGCTCACTGTCACTATCGTTAAATTTTAGCACTTCTGTTTGGATTAATTTTGTGTAGTGTAGAGCCAAGTGTTTGCGCCCCCATCTCTTTCCTTTTCTGATGGTAAGAGCTTTTAATGTGTTTTCAGGATGAGGCGTGCCAGAAACTACCACTTAACGGATTGTCTTCCACATACAAAGCGTTTAATCATTTAATTAAGCAATAACACATTAAGTCATTAATGTGTGTCTTGGGTGTGCTGGGAGACATGAGGCTAAAGGCAGAGTGACTTCAGTCACCACAGCAGTGCTTTTATGCTTCGGTAATGTGCGTCCTGGAGCGGCCAGTTGCTGTTGTAATATGGACGTTCGCTATTTGAAAGAGCTTTTACATTTTTAAAATGCTTTTCTTTTATGTTTTATTGACTACATTTCTGTTTTGGAAAAATAGGTTATTGATGTTGATCTTTTGAAATGCCTGCACGCTAACTCTCTCCTGACCCTGGCTCTTTCCTCAGCTATTAAAATACATTCCAACTACATTTTCCTCAGCTTTGTGTAATTGCAGATGATGAAAAAACTCCAGACTGAAAAATTTCTGAAAGCGAGGTCATAGTTTGGCCTCATTTTTCTCATTTTATATCAGTTCTGTTAATAACATATACATAAAAGCTGCTATTAAACATATATTAATATATGCTATTAATAATTGTATATGGTATCATTACATATTAGTAAAATAATGCTATTCACATTTGCACTTTTTAATTAGAGTGACAAGTGTTTGCATATGTCTTCTTCTGTATGAAGTAGGTAGGAATTCTGTAAACTGAGGTATACAGAAGTTAAGAATGTGTTTATACCGTTAAACGCATTTCAGAGAGTAATTCTGTTATCAATATTTTGAAGGCACATATTATTTTTCCAAAGCATTAGAGAAAAATGCGCACAGGATAACTAGGAATAAAATGGTTGAGATGACTTTTAAGCAATGCAATTACTCAAGAAAAACTAAAACCATGAGCCTTAACTGTACTATACTCTAAGAAAAATATACTATACCCTTGGTGCAGTTTAAATTATTGCTGCTTTTTCTTCACCCAAGAACACGTTCTCGTTCTCTTTCTCTTTGCAGTAACTGATTATATTTCCGAAGGCAGTTCACAGACTCTCTTTTCTGTTTCCTCTTTTCTAGAAGATTTGCTGTAGTTATTACCCCAGCTTATATTTTCTGCACTTCACTCCTCACTTCTCTGGACTCTTTCCACTTGGCTCACATCTTTCTTGAAGTGCTGTCCCCAAAACCAGACATCACACTCTTGCCACTGCCTTACCAATGCTGAGTAGAGCTGAAGTCTCCATAAGGCAAGACGGAGTGTCTCACAAAGTGCTTCAATCTGTATCAGCTGCCAGCAGTGTCAATAGGCCACTCTAGCAGTCAAGACTCACTGAGATGCAAGAGTCCTTGTCATGTTTCCTCCTTCCCCCCACTCTTAGCAATGCACCCACCACTACAGAGAAAAGTATTCCATACTCCTTGATTTCTAACTATGGATTATTCACAACACTCTGCTAACTCAGAGTCAAGGCTGCCGTGATTATCTACGGATGACTCATTGTTGCCTTCCTTGAAAAGGAGAAACACGTCAACTCCATTGTCCCCGAGTTTTCAACTGTACTTTCCTCTCTTCGAGGTGTCTAAGATTCCTGAAAAGTGGTACACATTTGGTACATAGACATATGTAGCAGACATAAACATAATAATTCTCTGGAAATACCTGATTTAAAGAAGTCCTAAGTACCCTGGAGTAGAACCCTCTCTCCTATAGTTCAGAGAAGCAAGGGGCTCAAACTTTTTTTTTTCCAGCCTAGAAAATTTGTACATGATTCAGGCAAACAATTTGTCCTTGATCTTAACCATATTATAGTCTACTCCTCAGGTTGTTTCTTAAGCCAAATTCAAACTCTGATTATATAGCACTTGTACTTTTTCACTCTCACATGTGATGGTTGTAGTTTTCAGTGGAGGTGTTGAATGTACCAGGAAGGGCAACCTCAAAATGCCACCAATTGTTAAAGCTAAGAAATATCTGGATATAACTGATTGTTAATTAACTACAGCCCTTCCAAAAGTTCCTCTAATGTCTCTAAGATGGAAAGGCTCATAACAGCTGCTGCATGGGGCTTTTGACAGGACTTATAATAGGAGGCAAAGTTAGAACTGAGAAGGCTGTGTGCCAAAATTTCTGTTTTCCTCAACACGACCACACAAGGTTGATTGACCCATGTTATGAATCAGGACAAGAAAGGATTTACTGGAACTAGTTCATGTTTGAAAGGTCTATGCACAGATGTTCTTAGCGACCTCCAATGGTTATGAATTTTGATGGTAAAGTTTTTATGATTTCAAAGCATTCAATGTATGGTCTTATTGATATCAGAGACAAACCAGATGTGGTCTACAGCCTGGCACAGAAATTCTATTAACTTCCTTGGTTTTTGACAGGTAAAACTCAGCAATTTTGGCAGGGGTTTCTTTTGCAGCATCAGAATCAGCCTGACATGACAATCTGTAAAAAATGTGGGCTGAAAGATTGGACCAAAAAGCTGACTAAAAGCTGATCCTTCAGGCCTCCTCCACATTCTTTTAGTCTTCTGCTTCTTTTTGGAAGCTGGATGAAGCTTTCATAAAAGTCTTAAACTCCCAAAGCTAGCTATGTTTAAAATATACTTAAACATCTAGTTTGTGTGCAGTTTAAATTCCTAGTAAAATGCTGAGTAGTTTTTGAGATCTGTTCTTTCTACAGTGAATGATTTTCTCTTATCTTGACATTCACCCTGACAAAAGACAGTGTGTTAGAGGGTTCGGGTCTAGGGTCAGACCCGTGTTTCTCTGAGGCTGCATTACAAAGACAGCACAAATCTTTCAAAAGCATCATTCTTACTACTTCAGAGTCCCTTGCAGTGCTGAACTTGCCTGGAGCAGCCTGGAGGACTTTTTCCATCTCATCATTTCATGCTCTTTCATTAGTCAGGTTGCAGTCTCCCTGATCCAGACGGAACATTTTGCACTTGGGAATTGCTGTTTGTAGCTTGCTGGGAGTTTTGGTTTTGTTTTGTGGGTTTTTTTTTTGTTATTGTTTTGTTTTCCTCGTGTAGGAGGGGGGATGTTCGGCAGGGGTGCGCTTCCCTCCTCCGCCACCAGATGTCGGTAGCATCCCTACGGAAAAGCGCCCGGCCGGGATGGGAGGCTGGAGCGCGCTGCCGAGGCTGGCACAGGGCCCGGCCGGCGGCTCGGGAACGCGCCTTTAGACCAATTCTGCAGCTTTTCTCGGAACGGAAAGCGGATAAGACGTTTCAGTGCCTTTTGAAACCCTGTTTCTTAGGTAAAAACGCGTCCCAGGCTGGCTCGTTCCGAAACGCCGGCTGGAACAGGAGGTGGGTGAGCTGACGGCCGCCTTCTCCAGCGGGTCCCCTTCCTGCAGATCCAGGGTTTGCCTGTAGGCTTTGCTGAGGAGATGAGTACAGAAATTGCAGATTTAGAATCAACCTGTAATTGTTTTGGTTGATATGAGTCTGATCTGGCTGTGCGCAGCCGGGGTCTGTGCTACTGGATGTGTGACACGGCCAGAGAAGGTTAAGGGAGCAGAGAGCCGCAAAGGGCATGGATCCAAGGCACTTTATACCTCAGGAGCCACTAAGCTCAAGTCCTTTGTCCAACTGCTCCATTTCCCACTGTCCTTCTGCTTGGCCCTGAGCATCAAAATGCGTTTTTAAAAGAATGTTCTTTTGCTTTCTCTGCTTTTGTTCTGAAAGAAGGTCATCGACTCTAAAGACCTCAAGTCCTGTGGTTAAATCAATGCTGTTCATCTTCTGAATTCCTTTAATTGCTTATTTCTTCTTCTTTCGGAATCAAATTCAGTATACTCAATCTCCAATCTATGGCCTTCTATTTCTTCTTTAGTGCTTATCTCTCAGCCAGCCTTTCACACCACCTGAGCACTTCATGCTGCTTTTATCACCAGCTTTTAACTTTATTTCCTCATTGGGGTTATTCTGGAATTCTAGGTAGGAAACTTGCCTTTACCTGCCTAATTTTTGGATCCTTCTGATCAGAACTAGTGTTAGAACAAACCAACTTACCTCAGCAGAGAGAGCCGCTTTTGCGTTAAGGTTTTATTTAATTCCAGTTACTCTTGCCCCAGTGCCTTTTGTGTCAACTACTCTTAAGAAAAATCAAGTTGAAGCAACGAGACATAGAATGCAAATCAGAACCAGTACAGTCTTTTAAATTGTATAATAGCAAAGAACCGCACTAGGCTCAACATTTTCAGTTGCTATAATACGCTTTTATTCTATGAATTCCTATCAAGAGCTAATATTTAAAAGTGTGAATGAAAGAAAAATTAGATTACGTTTGCTATGTGTCTTTTTAATATGCAAAACTGGATGTGAACAGAGACAAATGTATATAATTAGGTAAATGATTCATTCTTGATGCATTAGGATATGACTTGTGTTTAAATAATTCCAGCTGGAATGATGTCCCTCTCAGTCACGTAGAGAGCAGGAAAAAATGCAGTGGATTAATTTCTTACATTTCTAATGTTCAACTGATACGAGCTGGCATCCCAAACTGCATGTTTCTTGAACTTACCCCTCCTTTCCCCTCAAAAACTAATGTTCACTGTTTGTTGTGTTTTTTTTAACAGTATTTCCTTGATATAAAAAGTTAACTCAAGGAAAAAAAAAATAGAAATGAAGGGAACAAAAGTCACTTGGGGCTTGATGACATCATGTTATTCCATGTGGAAAGACTATGGCTGATTGTATCTTAGGGTGCTCAGCTGTAAATTTTCACTGTACCTGGATGCATCACAACCAGGTACCGCACCTTCTGCAGCCGCCTCCACCAGAGCCTGCTGACAACAGGTCCATGGCAGCCTCGACACGTCCAAAGGTATTGGCGTGCCTGGACACACAACATCACCTGTACCAGAGGACACCTGAAGATGCTCCTTCAGCGCCCATGTGTCCTGGGAGCAGAGGTGGCTGGGGAAACCTATGGAGCTTCAGCTGGAGCCAGTGAATTTCTGGACAGCACTGTACAGGCAGCCTGCTGGCTGCACAAACAGCCCTATATTGGGTTATTTTCTGATGAATGCTTAAGTAGGCTGTTTGAACATTATTTTAACATGGTTTTTGTTTTTCTCCTTAATGGAGTATTATACAGTCCTGCAGCTATTGTGCCTTTGGTTTCACTGTGCTTTGGTGTACAGTGGATGTTTACTTGTCTTTGTTTGAAATAAGATATAATTAAATTGGGCAACGTGCACTGTCAAACAGCAGTGCTGGGTGGTTTACAGTCCTTGCAAAGTGTGCCAAAATCCATTACTGGGCTAGAAACTGGTCTGATATCTACTCCTTTTGTCTTCTTTCTGTTGCACAACCAGGAACCTGTTCAGTGATGCTTTCTTACTGTGGTGAGGGGGTGAGATGCTTAGATCCAGAAGGGGCTGAGATGCAGAGTTTACATATTCTCTTCTGACTGTTGCAGAGATAACAGATTAAAAAGGATTTATATGGGGAAAAACTGCCTTACTCATCAAGACCAAAATGATTGACAGGGCAGGTTGATTTGAAGAAAGCTGTTTAGAAGAGAAACTGGTGTGAAAAGTGCCTGCAGACCTTGGGGCTTCACTGTTCAGAGTTCTTCCTGTGGTGCAGAGCTCCCATAGACAAGGGTTACAAGATTTCTGGTCACTCCTCTGTAATGTTGAAAGTCCCTGAGCCCACTCTCAGGTAGCAGAAGGGAAACAATGAGGGTCCCACCATCAGCCCTTGAATATTATCAGACCTCCTGGGCCTCCTGCTTCAGCCCAAGAGTAGGGGATTCCTTACAAGATTTGCTTTGAAAAGATCTTGAAATGTCCCCATTTTATTGTTGGTTGGGGTACATTGGGGGCTCCTTGGCTCGCTGCGTTTGGCATTAAGTCACGTTTCCTTAGGTAACAGGCAAACCCTTAGCACAGCACGCTGTTGAAGGAAACGTCTACTGCCACAGCGCGTTTCGTAGTCCAGGGTGTCTAACTCAGCTCAGATTAGCTGTGCAGTTTGGCTGCATTTCTTTGGTTTCAGCTCAGGTTGGAAAGCAAGTTTGAGTCTCAGGCTGAAAGTGAAATGTTACTTTTAAGTCCTGAACTGAAAATGTGCTTATTGTAATACAGACTTCAGGCAATGATGGCCCCCGAAGAACCTAACCCTCTCTCCATGATAGCCTCACTCCTCCAGCAGTATCTCTGGAGCAGAGAGTTGTTCAGCCCTGCTGGGTTAAATTTGATTTATTTTGTGGTTAAGAAGACTTTAGTCCCCAAAAGGATGGCTGCATTTGTCCCCAAAAAATCTCTTATTCCATGACACCACTTTAAAAGATACCTCCCTATGATAAATTGTCATAAGCATAACGATCCAAGAGCTCCTTTCATGTTTATCTATGTTTCTGAAGAGATCTCATAGAAAATTCTGTCATCAGCCACCTTCATAACAGGGTATCACATAGATATTCTCTGTAAATAATAAATCATCAGTGGAAAACAATGGTGCATTATCCATCTGCATTCTCTGCCTCCTGGGGCTCTAAAAGCATTAAATAAATGTTTATTAAATCTAATAATAATCCTATGAGAAAATCATACTGAAAAGTTGGGTGGCTTGTCTTACAAAACCAGGATGGATGTAGTGGGGCACAAAATAGCCCCCTGGCTCCTGTACTGTGTTAAAACCAGAACTAATTGCACCAGCTATTTCAAAACCTTGAAAAAACTTAAATTCTATTTAGAATATTTATATTCTCATTCCATCACATTCTCCAATGAGACAACACAAACTCAAATGTATTTTCAGATTTTAAAGAGCAACATGAGATAGGAAAAATGCAGGTTTTTTTCCCCCTTAAATAAAGTATTCAATGAAATATGCCCTGTAGGGCACTTGACGAGTTGCTTGCAAAGTTACTGGGCTGTTTCTCGATCTGCAGCAGCTGCTATAGTTAGACACTGTACCATAATTTCTGTAGATGTTAGCGATAAGGATAAAGCCAGGCAAGAGGTGATGTAAATATCTGTAAAGAAAAATGAACTAGTGGAGGTAGGGTCACTGCAAACAGAAGCAATACACACTGTTCAGCTGAGCAAATACCTGTCACTCAATGCAGCTGACGTGAGAACAGCCTTAAGCAATGGGATTAATAAGATAATCAAACCCTTGAAAGGTAAAATGGTTCATTCCTGTGATATCTGAATTTAGTTTAACCTGTGAATTGCAGTTAATTTTAGAAAAAATGCTCCATAACAGTACAGAGTATTTAGGGTAACACTCAACAAAATAAGCATTTACTAGTATGTAAATATAAACGAAAGCAATATTAATTTTCTTGATGCCTCCCCAGTGTCAATATTTAACATGGTCTATTGTTGTGACATCTGGACCATTTAACAGATAAAGATAACAGGGACTGGAAAAACGGCCAGCCAAGCCACCCACAAAGTTGGGATATTATGAAATACTGATTACAACAACTATGATGCCTAAATTTGAATATGTAATCAAGCCTCTGGAGGTAAAAAAAAAAAAAAGAAACAAAAAAACCCAAGGGCAACAAAAGCCCACTCCCCTCCAAAAAAAACAACCCAAAGCAACCTCACCAGAAACTCAGCTAAAAAAACCTGCGCAACTGCGTAAGCAAAGAGTAATTTCTGTATGCAGTTCTTTGCTCATTAATGCCAGCTTTTGGAGCATAGCAAGTGAATGTTTTTATTTTGTAAACTAAAACTGACATTTTACTTGATTGTCACATGAAGTCAGTTCAGTTTTGCTGCCCCGTGGAAGGGTGTGAGGTAAACAGAGCAGCAATAAGGAATGGGGTGGCAAGTTGTGCGCACACGTCTCCCACGCAGGACAGAATGGATGGCTCCAAGATGTAAATGCTCTTCTGGTAATGTGGCTACTTTGCTCTTTTCTCTCTCTTTTTCCCTCAAGGTTGTTGGTGTGACCTGCTTTATGCTTTCACATAATCTTATATGTACATTTTATTTCCTTTGTGTACATACACATGCATGAAAATTTCACTTATATGCATATATAGGTTTGAAAATTTCCTTAGCAAAATGTTGCAAGTGCTTTTAATTCTCTTAGTATGAAGTCCCCCAAAGCTCACAACACTAAGGCTCCAGGGTGCGGAGTTGATAATACCAAAAAGTTACAAACTTTTCGACTTCTGACTTTTTTTGTGTTTTGTGTGAGTTTTCCAAGTAATTTATATTCTGAGGATGTACCTTACATTTTGGTGCTTACACCTTCTTAAAGAATAAGATCTAATTCTCCCTAAGAATAAACAAAATTATATCTGAGGCAGTACTTCTCTGGATGGAAAAACACTTTGAGGAGTTCAGAAGCCTTCAATCAGCTACAGAGGGGTTTCCATTCTTTAATGTGAGATTGCTCCATCATAAACTAAAGGCTGATCCTTGAACTCTGTTTTCGTATTTGAACCTGGGTGCCCCTCCTACTGCAGTAGTTAATGATACTATCCCTGATTCCCCACTTCTCAATTCTTTTTTGTCATTATGGGATAGACATTAATATTAGAATGCCATATTATGAAGTCAAAGTAATCATAAAGTAATTTTATAAAACATACAAAGCCTTCTTGCTTCCATACATGTGGGTTTCTAAAACGTGAAAGATTGGAAGTGTTTCAGGAGTCATATACCTATGAATAGTATCTTGTGTAGCTACTTACACATTTAAGTAAATGAACTCACACAGTATACCACATCTGGGTGGCTGTCATTTTTGTGTTGCAAAGTATAAAAGACTAAACATTCATGTCTTAGTGCACTGATTTCTTTCCGTCAAGGTTGTGCCTGTAGTAAACACCTTGGTGAAATAACACAAGGGATACTTAAAAAACTTTTTTAAACAGGAAAGCCTGTATGTGGTATGCAAAAGAATGAATTTACAGTGAACCCGCTGCTCGATACTATCTATCTATCTCCCATGGATGTTGTTGGTGAGGGCTATACATCCCTACTAGGGTCTTTGTGGGGAGAGCTATATAGCTAAGCACTGAGAAGGACTGGTAAAAGAAATCACAAAATCACAGAATCACAGAAGTATTGAGTCTGGAATAGACCTCTGAGATCATCAAGTCCAACCTATGACCCAACACTACAACACCTAGCTAGACCATGTCACTAAGTGCCACATCCAGTCTTTCCTTAAACACCTCCAGGGATGGCGACTCCACCACCTCCCTGGGCAGTCCATTCCAGTGTTTAATCGCCCTTTCCGTGAGGAAGTGCTTCCTAATATCCAACCTAAATCTCCCCTGGTGCAGCTTCAGGCCATGCCCTCTCATCCTGCCACTAGTTGCCTGGGAGAAGAGCCCGACCCCCACCTGACTACAACTTCCTTTCAGGTAGTTGTAGAGAGTGATGAGGTCCCCCTTGAGTCTCCTCTTCTCCAGGCTGAACAACCCCAGCTCTCTCAGCCTCTCCTCATAAGACTTTCCCTCCAGTCCCTTCACCAGCCTTGTTGCTCTCCTCTGGACCCGCTCCAGCACCTCAAGATCTTTCTTGAAGTGAGTGGCCCAGAACTGCACAGTACTCGAGATGAGGCCTCACCAGTGCCGAGTACAGGGGGAGAATTATGTCTCTACTCCTGCTGGCCACACTATTCCTGATACAAGCCAGGATGCCATTGGCCTTCTGTGCCACAAATGCACTTTCACAGGCCAGTGGTCTTGCCAGGATGACTTTTATACCTACCAGAGCTGTCAGAGTCAATGTTCCCTGCCTTGGTGATACTTGCAGCTCGTTCTCATCTCTCACCCCTTGAGCCTTGTTCCCGCTGCCAGTGCCGTGGACAGGCATCGCACAGCCTGCGCAGTGTCGAGAAGGGGTTTTGGTCTCTGGCTGGAAGCACCGTTGATCCAAGCCTGTTTTGACAAAGTAAAATGTGTTTGTTGTGAAAAGCACTTACACAGCAAACTGTAATTACAGAGCAGTTAGGTTAATAGTGGAGCCAATGTAACAGACTCACTCGATTTGATGTGATCCAACAGCCCAACCTACCCACTGAACAAACCAGACAAGAACATTCCCTTAACTTTCCCTTTTTACCTTTTTGAGACTTTATACATTCTGCTGTCTTACCTCTTCTAAAACTAGGAAGTACCACTTTAACTTGAAAGGCACCTTTTTTCCCTGTCTGCAATGGTGTTACCTATGGCAAAGTCTCATTTTCTGCCTCTTTCTACGTTGAGGCAAATAGATTATTGCCTCAGTTTCCTGCATTTTCAGTATGTACATCAGATTTAATGTGTAAATTGATTACTAAATTGCTTCTTATTCTTCCTTATGTTATATTTTGCTGGTTTCTCAGAGCTTTAGTGCTGTATTTCCATGAACCTATAATAGTTTAGTTCTGGCTTTATAAGCTGGTCTTGCAATAGTCAGAAATATTTTCTCAGATGCCACAGGCTCATTTTATGCAAAACAGCTGCTGTGCTTGTGTGTGCCCTCATTGCACGAGCTGACATGGTGCCACCATCACTGTGAGGAAGGGCCGGCTGAGGACTGCCCTATGTCTTCTTTGTTGGGACTCTTCACTGTCAGGACTCAGGGTGTCAGTGGGGATGGCTGGCTGCCACTGGGAAAGGTGAGGTGCTCTCAAAAGATAAGCAGTTAGCTACTGGTCAATGCATGGCACTGTTTGGAGGGTGATGTCATCAATTCACAAATAAAGGAGAGACTTTGAGTTGGCTGGGGAAAAGAGCTGAAGAAGCTGCTTTTGTCCGAGACAGGGAGCCTTGGTTGGGCACTGGTGGAATTTGTGTACTGAGTGCCTTGTCCCAGGTATTTAGATGCTGAAAGCAATGTGTGGTTGTGTGTCAAGCAGTGGGCATATCTACCTGGTGTTACTCTGAGGTGAGTTGCTGCTTGTCCTGCAGTATTGTAGGGTCAATGTCTGTTCCCTCAGCTACCTCATACCTCTGACTGAGGTTACTATTGTAAAGTTTAAGAGTAATCCCAGCCCTAAAACCTACTTTTGGGGATGTCCCCAACCAGGCAATCAGGCTGTGACAGCTCGTGTTGCAAAAAGTAGTAATGTGCCCTCAGAGCTGAATGTGTAAGTCACAGAAAAGTAGAGCTCAAACCTTTCAGAGATTGCTGATATTACTAAGGAAGGGCCACAGTCCGTTTGTTTTATGCTACAGCCACCAGACTGATTGATGAACATGTACATACTGTCATCCCACTTTGAAGGGATGTTGACATGGCTGCACCGGTTTTAACTTCTTTTAGTGTTGTGAATATCACAAAATTAAAAGTGGTTTACCTTTTGGATCAGCTGTTTGACAAATGTGTGCTCCTGAAGTGAATGACAGAACATTTTGTTTGCTCCTTTCTTTTGTTAATGGGCCTATTTTGCACATATGACATTGTATGGCTAGCTGGTGGAAGAGAAACTAGAATATAGGTGGCTGGAAAAATAGTCTTCCTCACTATGTGTCATGAGCCAATTGCTGAGCTACCGTGGAGGGTCGTGCAAGATTTGAAAATTCCCTTGGAGTAAATTAAGGTGAACCAACACCAAACGGCTGATCAATTTGTTAATTTTATTGGAAACAAGAAGCGTTATGTGTAGTTCGGAAAACTTTGGTCTCTAATGCCTTAAACATAAAAAGGTTTGTAAGAGTAGAAGAAAACAGGAAAGGGAGAAGAATGAGATATCACCACCCTTGGTTCCAGTGATGTCTTGCAGGACCAATCCAGATCTTGAGTTCTTGAGTGGTGGGTGCAAATCCAGGGATCTGTTGCAGAACTGGTCCAGATCTTGAGCTCTTTTGTGGTGGATACACTCTGATCAATATACTACTGTCCTTTTTATACACCTAGGACATGAGTGGAGTGGCCACGACCCTGTAATGAAGAAATTAACCCAGTAAAAGACACTGTCCCACTGTTGCAGAACTTATCTTGTCCTACAGTTGACTTCCTTATCTGCAAGGGTAAGGAGCAGACCTTGCCTTGGGTGGGAGCAGGGAGCAGGGTCCTTGCTGCGTTTGACACCTTCCCCTTCCAGGCTGGCCTTTCTCATTCTCCAGCTGGGTCACAATGTTATCGCCGCTCAGGGTTTGAGACATTAGTCCTTTAAGGAGGAGTCAGGATCCTACATCATGTACCTGGGCCTTACATGACTTTAAACGCTTAGATATGGTGAATATTCATGCTGTGTGTCAGATCTTCACGCGTGTCGCTACAAGTCAATACTTCTGTCTGTAACATTGACCTAACCATTAGTGAAAAGGTGATGCTCTACTAGCATTCTTTTCTGGAAGAGGAGCAATGGTATTATTTTGGGGCACAAAACACATAAGACGTAACTGTGAAGTAATTAGACAGAAGTATATCCCTTGCTATCGTAGTGTTACAGATTCTTATCTGCAATAAACATGAATTTGGATGGATCTGATGACTTAAAAATGGATGAAAAGAAGATAATGACATTTTTGTATAAAGCCTTGGTGTTCTGACTTGTGAAAACTCTCTTGCCTGAAAATTTTTCGGAAGGAGAGAGGAGGCAATGGTGAAGTAAAAAATATGACTGATGTGGGGGAGGACTTTTCAAGAAATAGGCAGACCTTGGGTCTGTAAGCTTGCCTGCCACAAAAGCAGGATTACCAGGTTAGGAAATTTAAAGAAAGGGTTGGCCAGGGCCAGGGCAATTTGCGTCTGTCTAGCACCACCCTGAGGACCTGTCTGAGCATATTTAGTTAAGTGCTTTACGCAAAGAATTGAATCGGCTTATGCAATTCTTTCTTGGTAATTATTTGTTAATTAAAAGCTTTTAAAAATAGTTCAGAGTTGTTTGTTTGTTTGTTTGTTTGTTTCTTTTCCCAGGATTGTCTTTGGAAATGTACTGATGTGTCTAATGTAAGTCTCTATTAAATTAGGTGTTCATATTTAAAATAAAAGGCAAAGAAGTGGAGGAGAGAATCAGACAGGCTGAAATATGCATGGGAAGGATAATAAATTAATTCCTGTTTTACTTATCATTCTCAGATTTTCATTCAAGTTCGATACGAAATGTACTTTCTCTATACTTTACTCTTTCTTTTGGTCTGTCAGCATAATCCTGCTCTTCATGAAACATGAGCTTACATCAACATTTAATTTGATAGAAAAGACTAATGCAGTTGCCCAGGGCTCTTGAAATGAGTCAAAAGAGAAAATTCAAAGACAAGTGGAAGCAACACTCCTAGAAGCAGTGTCCTTATGTCTTCCTCTGGTAACAGAGAACTTATTGCAGGTAGTGAACGTATAGACTGTCAGGTGCATTTGTGTCAGGATGTCTTCTGAAACATGGAAAGGCTTTGCTGATTTTCTGAATTCCTGCAACATCACTAAAGCTCTGGCTTTTTCTCAGCTGTATATGATGCTTCTTTGGTGGTACAGTCAGTGTGCTTGTTTGGTGATGTACTAAGGTGTGTATGTATGAGGAGAGATGTGCCAGTGTGCGTGAAGGAGAAAACATACAGCCAATTTTTTTCTTCTAGGTTTGCTCCTGGTGTCTTCCCTTGCTTATTCTTCCACCAGCCACTGTTTTCCAGCCTTTCTTCAGCCTCCAAGACCACTTTCTGTCCTGAAACTGTAAACTAATAACTCCATATGCCCTCCTCTTTCTTTCATTACATCGGACAAGAAAATAAGGAGGTAGATTTTCTATAGCTTTGAACTTCTGCTGCTACTGTTGGACACTGGGATGTTTGGGCACTCAGCACCCCAGAAAATCCTATTTCAGGTGTCTAAAGTAATCTTTTGTTGCTGAGCTGCTTCAAGCTGTGCATAAGCAGATAAACTAGGTGCATATTTTTCAGTAACACTAGGAATTAGTAGATTTAAATGCAGATCATTCCCACAGCCAAGGAACTAAAATTCACATATTTAATATTTGCAACAGTAAGTACATATGCGAGCTTTGAAAAATTGTAAATGTAAGACATAGATAAGTTAAACAAAACTGTTAGGAAAACAACCTGTACTATACCTTACCTTTCCATGAAACACATCAAACAGATTCTTGCATAACATTGGGACTTTAATGCCAGTAAATGCTCTGGTTTACTGGAAAACAACTGTTGATTTAATCACTGTGTTGGTGACCCGCTGCCTGCAGCTTTGGTCTGTCTACACAGTTTCTCCCGGTGCCAAGAAGCACAGGCAGCCCATTGCTTTCTAATCATCCTTGCTCTGATGTCTGTGCCAGACTACCTGAGGATCCCAAACTGCCACGCAGCTGTTAATGTGGCTGTGGAGAAGTCGCTGAGTAAGTTGTGTTATCTCCATTTTACAGATGGGGCAGACAAGGGAGACAAAGATGGGTTGAATGACATGCAGAAGGCCCTAAAGAAAGTTTTTGGTTCAGCCAACTGTTCCTTTGGCTCCAGCCCCAAATATTCATGATGAGACTCTCTGTGCTGGCTCTGTACACCTGCCACAGGTGCATGGGAAAGCCCGGACTAGGCACAGGGAATCTCATGCTGATTTGCAAGAATATGATTTTGGTTCTAAACACCTCGCCTGCTGTTTCATAGTTGAAAGGGGCTCTATGTAACAAAATAACTGACCTGTGTTTTAGTAATGTAGAACCTCTGTCCTCTTCCTTGGCACTTTCCCAGAGCTAGGTATGGGCGAATCACAGCAGTGGTTACCCACACCCTGTTTCCCAACTTCCAGTACCAACATGGAGTGAAGTGGCAAAGATCAAATTTCTGTCCCTCATTTTCTAAATTGTTTTCTTTAGGGGCCTGAAACAGCAGAAGGAAGAACACAAAGTATGACCCCAGGATAGGGGTTAAACATTTTGCATGAGGAATATTCTATTTTATTTTTCAGTGAGATTCCACTCATGTTGTTTGAACATTTTCTTCCCCTCTGCATTTCTTTATTATGGTTATTTTTAAATATTCTTTGATCATGCTGCCTTAGTGTTGTTTATCTCACAGAGTGTAGCCTTTTGTCTCACAAGAGCAGGTTCACTCCCTCCCTGCCTTGACACATGCTGCTGAACGTGGCTGTGTTCTTGCTGTGCAGCAGATATATTCATGGTTTTATGAGTGGAAAGGGCTGTTTGCCGTGTGGAGCCCAGCAGGGCTAATAGCATATTTTTTCCCGAGCTATTATCCCATTGGATTACCACCTGCCTTTTTACTATTTTGCAGGCTATTTACATGGTCAGCTGATAAGTGATAGGTAAGCTTACTACTAATTGAGTTCTTTTTTTAGGAGTGCAATTTGGGATGGACAGACCACACATAAGGCACCAAGAATAATTCTCACAGAATCACAGAATGTTAGGGGCTGGAAGGGACCTCAGAAGATCATCGAGTTCAACCCCGCTGCCAGAGCAGGATCACTTAGAGTAGGTCACACAGGAACATGTCCAGGCGGGTTTTGAATGTCCACAACCCCTCTGGGCAGTCCATTCCGGTGTTCTGTCACCCTCACTGTGAAAAAGTTTTTCCTTATATTTACATGGAATCTCCTATGCTCCATTTCCCCTTGTCCTAACATTGGACATCACTGAGAAGAGCCTGGCTCTGTCCTCCTGACACTCGCCCTTTACATATTTATAAACATTAATAAGGTCACTCCTCCATCTCCTCTTCTCCAAACTAGAGACATCCAGCTCTCTCAGCCTCTCCTC